>OZ038486.1:19191490-19383990 GCA_964036315.1 Acanthosepion esculentum | reverse complement strand
CAATATTCACAACGTTTCGGCCGTTGTACGCTCAGACCTTCTTCAAGTAATTGGATCTCTGAGATGAGGTATTATGATTACTTGCATTATTTACATTATTCGGACTGTTATCCTCATCTTCATTGCCATATTCACAACGTTTCGGCCGAAGGTTGAAGGAAATAAAATCCACCCTGAAGCTGGTAGGTTGAAGCAAAGAGAAACCACCCTGAAGTTACTTGGTTGTAGCAAAGAGAAACCACTCCTCACCGCTAAGTAACTAACAATTGATATGAATTGATATTTGCTGACCCAATCTAGGTAAGATCTTGGTATGAATTAGGTAAAGGAATTCAGCTATTGTTTTCTAATAATCCTATATTGTGCCTTGAGGTAGAACCCTTTTCGTGTATAACGTCGCGTTCCTTGATTATGCGCACACGAAACGTTACTGAGAAGCCAATACCTGAATGCAATATTTTGTTCATAAATACCGGGACTCACGAACCATAAGTACATAGGTCCACAGGCTGTTTATTAAGGCAATAGTAGTGGAGTTTGTGTCTCGCCCCAGACTTTGTCAAAACAGTCTTTGAGCTTCAGAGGACGCAGGTACATCAGTAGGTTGCTATGAAAGAAGTCTTCCTAACCACCAGGTGTATATCCATGCTCTCCCTAGATAGCAGTGACTGACTCCAAAATTTAATACGTGGTCGACACAGCTGCACTTAGGATAAGTTAATGTATTGATATATTGATGATTTTTAGGCAAGGCAATGCTCCATTCATTCGGTGGGGAAGAATGTATCTCTGAACGAAGGGGTTTTCAATGACGCTCGTTTGATGAGTTAGCTTACTTGTTCGACCGACCATAACCCGATTGAAAATAGTGCAACATTGTAAAGTGAAAACTTTGCATTGGCCGACGGCAGTTTATCAGCAAATATGAATTTGGTATGTTATTCTTGACGCCGTGTTGTCTGTTAAAAAGAAAAAGAAAGAGCTCCACAAAATCAAGGATTAACGACTTCTAGAATGAATATAAGAACACAGAAAATATATTTAACATAAATGTTACGCAAGGAATTGAGTTAGGGAATAAATGCATTTTGGTTTGTTTTGCTTTACGACATATCAACACCTCAATCGGTTATTTAATGCCGACAAGATTTTTAGGATAGGTCCGTATGAATAAAATACGTATACTTTGAACAAATCTGTGTGTAGATCAGGTTATATTGGCGTATTTTTCTAAAGAGGGACACATTGTCGAAAATCAAATGTATTGCTGTATCGGTGTATATATAAGTCTACCATTCGTCCACGCATAGAATAATGCTATAACATATGGTCTGCTGCTTCTCCAACATATTTAAAGATCTCTGATAATGAAAAATATACAATCTCTTTTCTCCTGAACTGGAATCTCGGCTTCAATCACTTTCCTACCGGCGTAATGTAGCTTCCCTGTGTCTTTTCTATAAATACTTTCATGGTCATTATTCTGATTAACTTCCTTCTTTGGTACTTTATGAATTTAAGCGCAGGGTTTAGGTAAAATAGCCAATAAGACAAAATTTATTAAGCGCTACAAAGGACTGGAATTTTGGAGAGTCATGATCGTCTACGTCCTGAAGGGACATGCCAGATAAAGAAAACTAGATTGGCGGTAACATCTCATCAATTTAGTGCTGAAATGGCTAGATGTAAACATATGTTCTATGCTAACAGTTAATTTTATGGCTTCTAGAACTGTCTTCGGTCTTCCTGCTTTCCAGTCAACTTTGATCTTTAAAAATTTAAATGCAGTATCAATCGTCATCTTCATTCTTCTGAATACCTGTTCTTTCATTAATCTTGCTCTTTAATAGTGTTTTTTTTTCTTCTTATATTCTTTCACACTCAGTAACGCCTTGCGTCTTAGTGCCTTTGTTACCTTACAATTGAATTGATGAAAAAATATTCATAAGAGTTATGTTTTAAAGACATTTCTCACATTCTGGAATTATTATTAGTAATTAAAATATAATTATACTTCCGGATTCAGAAGACTGTCCAATAAGATAAAAGTTGATAAATCCGAAAAAAATTCATAAAACTGTTACCCATTATTTGGACTATTGTCCTCATCTTTGTCTCCATATTTATTACAACGTTTCGGCTGTTGTAGGCTCCGGCCTTCTTCAGTTGGTTGGAATGTCGAACTGAACCATTTATTTCGCTCACTGGGGTAGACTGTTCTAGTTCCACGTGCCATGTTTAATGGATGTCGGTTATCTCCTGTTAATTTTTCCTCTGAAAGTTCTCCACTGCCTTAACCGGGTATTGAACTAGGGTCCTGTCACTGGATCTAACCAACACCTTTATCCACTGTGCCATGTGTCATTGAGGAAATCTATGTATGAATTTCTGGGTATTATAAACCTAATGTCTTCAGCAACCTTTTTTACCAGTGTTCATATTGCAATTTTTTCTGTTATCTACAGTTTTTACCAGAGCTCATATTGCAACTTTGTTGTTATTATCGCTTTTCTCTGGCACTCCTTATTACTGGTTCCCATATTGTATTCATTTCTATGCTTGTTCGGCTCAGGAGATTTTTGTGGCCTAGCATATGTGCTGATTCCTTAAGTTTACGAATTTTCCAATGGTGTTCTTTGTCTATGATCTCAACCTGATCCCACCGAGGTCGGTGACCTCCCTTTTCTCTCCATATGTGGTCAGCCACGCCTGATTTTTCCACTTCCCCTCGTGTTACAGCTTTCTGGTGTTCTTGAAGCCTCACCTTAAGGAGGCGGCCTGTCTCTCCTTTATATTTCTTTCCGCAGCTGCACGGGATAGCGTACACACAGTCTTTAGTCATGTTCTCCTCAATGGGGGGACCTTACTCGGGAGAGATATCTACGAAGTGTCGTCAAGCTTTTGAAGGCTGTCCTGATGTTATATGGAGCGCAGATCCTTTGTATTTTCTCTGATAACCCCTTCACATAAGGCAGGCAGACTGTTTTCTGAGTGTTGTTGTCCTCCTCCTCCTCATGACAGAAACTGTTACCCCCAACTGAAAAGGATTCTCTAATGTTTATATAAAATCGGAAATATTTTGCTCATTAATTAAAGCACAAATTTCAGGAAAGTGATTAATTTTTTTAACCATTCGGTAATTTTAAAATTCTCTAATTATGTGCGATGCACTGTAAAACATACATGCATGGCTAATGGTGTTATTGCAGAATATCATTGCAAATAGTTCATCATCATAATCAGTATCATCAGATATTGTCTAATTTTTGCAGGAAGAAGCTCTCCCGCTTTCAGACCCAGAGATGCTTATTCTTGGCAGTGCGTCGCCATATTTGATTAACGTATTGCAATAACTCGTTGCTATTCATTGCCATAATGGTTCTTGCTAATTAAAGCCTATTCAGTGACTTCGCTTGTCCTAATGAAACGGGATATATATCCTTCCAGTCTCTGGTGTACCAGATGAATTGAAGTAGAGACCCTTGTTTGTGGTTTTAGTCAGCTTGTCGTCGGGTTTAAATGTCTGAAGTGATCCTTTCCATCCATAATCTGAACTCCAGCTTTATTCTTCTCAGTCGTGCAAGTCTCAAAGACAATCCTCATGAGACTGTCGAAATGCCGTCAAAAGAGAAATTAAAACAATTTAAAATTCTTTAAAAAAAAAAAACAAATCCTGATATTTGTTTCGAAGAAAAATAGTAAATATAAAGATTAATTAATTAGAATTTGTAAAATTATTGCTGACTTTCTGCAAAAAATATAACAAAAATATATTTTCCCTTAGTAGGTATGTCTTGTCAAACTTTCATAAGTCAAACAATTGTTATCTTACAAATAAAATTCGGAAGTCCATCTATTAAAGAACGTTAATGAAATATTTTTCCGGTCATTTACAATCCTTTAAACACGATAATTCTTTATGTGTACTTTATTTTAGCATAGAGCAAGGATGGCCAACCTGTGGCGCATGCGCCATAAGTGGCGCATTCGATGCTTACAAGTGGCGCATTGCATCCTTTTGATGAAAAGAAACTCAGCCACTTCTACTCATTCATTTCAGTGATTTTATATTTATTGCACGTCCTTTGCGAAAGTGCTAAAAGTTTGATTTGTGTTTGTCCCATTTCTTTTTGGTATAACTTTAAAATATGTCCATATTACAACACGTACTGAAAGGAAGTGAATGTTTGCGTGGCGCATTTAAATTAATCGTACAAAATATTGGCGCATGGAATTAAAAGGTTGGCCACCCCTGGCATAGAGCATATGTTTACCTCTAGCCATTTCAGCACTAAATTGATAAGATGTTACCGCCAATCTAGTCTTCTTTATGTGCCGTGTCCCTTCAGGACGTAGACGATCATGACTCTTCACAATTTCCAGTACTTTGTAGTTCTTAATAAATGTTGTCTTTTGGTTATTGTTATGGTCCAATATCCTCGCACCACTGTTATGGTCCAAGGTTAGGACCAAGGAAGAACAACACGAACACAAGAGTAGGAATAACAAAGATATATTAAACAGAATAATAATAATACAAGAAGTTGAACATGTTAGTATGACAGTCAGTCTGGTTTAGAGTGAACTACTATTGTCTCGACTCGTTCCGTCTCGACTCGTTCCACTTCCGTTCTCACGTCTCTCTTGAGAGGCGCAGTCTTTATAGTGTCAGGAAGAGTTCATTGTCGTTACAGGTAAGATCCCATAACAGTTATTTTACTGAAAACTACACTGCAGATTTTGACGTGTTTCCGTAACTCTTGATCAGGTACTTGGAATTAAATCTCCTGGGTGCTGTGTCTCTTCCGCACCTGCGTATTCAAGGATCTCCACAGCTTCCTATCCTTAATAAATCTTAGCAACGTTTGTCTTTTTACTATTGTTCTCATTCTCTTTTCTGTCATGCATTTATAGAAGTTACTTATGTAGGTTACTAGTTGTCCTTCTTGCATTCAGAATACTTTGTGAATGTTAAGTTTTCCACACCTTCTTTTTTTATTACGTGTCCTCGATAGTTCTGGGTATAATGATAAACTACATCCGGCAGCAAGGCTTCTGATCAGGAGATTAGAGATTTTAAGGGGCGTGGAAGCACTTCTTAATTTTTGTTGTTGCCAGGCACACCCTGAACGGAGTGCTAGCACCTGTTAGGGTTCCAGGACTATCTAACAAAGTGAACGCAGAATAGAGCAAAACTAATATTCTTTTACAATGGTTACCAACCAAGGCTAGGTGCTCCAATCTACCCTGTTATTAAAAACCATATCTAGAAGGGGTAGAATAAGTCATTTTTTAGAAAGTTAATGTAACAGCGTTGTCTGGGATTTGAACTCGCTTTGCCTAGTTCATTTCCCGTTCTACAACGATATGTGTTCGACCAGCGGCATCGATATTTTTTTAACATGGTTTTTCTCCAGTTTTTCTTAGAATTTGTTGTTCCTTTTTTTTCAAGATTCTTTATATATTTTTTGATTTGTTGATAATTTTATTGATTCACTCTGCTTCATTAGAGAAAATTACCCTAAATAGCCGTCGGACGATCAACACTGAAAAGCTTTGCTTGCAGATCATTATAATTTGACTGCTTTTGATTACTGATTAAGGACAGACAATGAAGACTTGTTTTCTGGTCTTCGTTAGATACCTTCGATTAAGGAAACTCTTAATTAAAAGCAAATTATCATTTGGAAAGCTTGATTGCAAATAAGACGGACCACATCTGCAGTGGGTTCAGCGGCGTTGGCTGGTTTCAGGGCAACAGTTACATTATCTTGGCTAACTTTTATCTCTCTAAACGCATAAAGAGAAATATGTGACTATACCATCCATCGCCAAAAACTCTGCAACAGTCGACTACTTATACCGATCCAACCACTATCACATTCCTCCTTCTATGTTATATCTTTACAGTTGTCAGATCTGTACAAAAATGGAGTACTACTGGTCTGATCTCTTTTCCACCTTGACAGAGTTCAAAAGCATTTACGCGGCCTTGCAGTTGACTAATTATTTTCCATGCGATAATCTGATTCCCACAGAAGCAACAGCAGAAGGCTCGCTAATCTGTTCTTAAATAGCCTCGTCAGATGGATGAATGAATGTCATGTATCGCGTCAAACCCGTTCAGAAATATCTAAACTGTCAGCTGTTTACAACCGATTTCTCAGATCAATGCTTAAAAATGTCTTTGGGTGAATGGAGCCGGTGATGTAGGTGATGATCACTCTTCTTTAGACTGGCGCTATGGAATCACAGACAAAGAATTCTACCAAGTAACAAAAACCGCATCACTTGAGGACTTTCAACAGCAGCAATAACTAAAATGGATATCCTATAGAACTCGTTGAGAAAATAATGAAATAATCAAGATGTTGACATTCGACGCCACTTCAAATAAAAGTTTAGAAAGGAAACCCCCATCATTACTGGAGAGCGATAAGTGCTGGACTTGTGAAACTTATTTTCATGAAAAATCGTTTTAATTGAAAGATTTTATAAATTTGACCTGAGAGTGATACTGGTTGCTCAGTAAATGAATGCCGAATATTTCCTCATGAGGAAACGGCTAATATTGCCATTACCAGCTGTGGGCGTTCAAGAAGCACAAATCGGCTTGAGCAGGTGGGTATGCACGGAAACAAGCCGTCATACTGAAAATGAGATATCACAATCTGATCGGATGATTTTTGTAACATTTTGTCTATATATTTATATTCTTAGATATGGGAAAATATGATATGTTTTTTTATGTATCAGACTGGTGGGTAATTGTATGACAAAAGGGAAATAATCTATTTAACGCATATCTTTCTTGAAAAGGACATTCTCATAATATATCTATATTTTTTTTATTATTTTAGTGATCATATACTGAGTGTAATAGCAAAATTGTCTAAATCGTGTAACAGTAAAATTGTCCAATTGTTACATTAAGTTTCGAGCTGTTATACCTTAAAAATGATTAAAGATATCTTACTGTAATTCTCTGGGGGTTTTATAATAATATAGGACTCTAATTTGAACAATAAGAATGTATTTAGCTCTAAGTTGAAATCATGATCACTTTTGCTGTCGTGACCTCCTGATTCAGTTTTCCTCTCTACTGATCCCTCTTTTTAAAACTTATTCACCATTCTCTTGATGCTTTTTGAATGGACTTTGAAGATGGAGCCAGAGTATGAATGTTTCTAACATTACTGAAGGCCCGAATGTTCCTTTTCCTCTCACCATTGCTCATTTGGGAAGACATGGTGGGATTGACATAAAATGATCTTAACCTGTTCTCACTTCCAACTGAATAACTCAATGGGTTTTTCAATGGTTCTTACGACAAATGGTGTCAAGATGGCTAAACGTCTTATCTGAAAACTTGGAAAGAAGAAACTCAATTAGTTCAGTGGGTTTTTTTTTTTAGATATTAAAATTTTGTGGGATGGTCAATTATTATAATTACATGATTTGGACACTTTTGCTGCTACACCCGGTATCTGTATGGAAGGAGAAATGGCATACAAACAAACGCCAGTTGGAATTACACAGGGTGTCCATAAAGTTCGTGTGCACTTTAAAAAATTATAACTTTATTTGTATTTGTGATAGAAATAATTTGTAAAAAGGATTCGAAAGAAGTAAATCTATATTTTTTAAGGTTTTATTGAAATTTTATTTAAGTTTCAACATGTCTTCCATCATTAGCAATACAAAGGGTAATACGATTTTGCAGTTCACGGAAATCATTCACCAACTGATTTATTAAAGTGCACACGGACCATTACAAGTCAAAGAAATTGACAGTCAAAGAGGACAAAGATATTAAATTATTTATACCTGTTTTTAAACAATCCTAAACAGGATTACATTTGTATACTCTCTATATATTTAAATTAGAATTGTAATGTTCCCAGAAAATACATGGATGATGTGAATAAATATTTTCTGTTGTACTGACAATATTGCTGTTTCTAACTAGAAATGGTCAAAAATACTCAAACAAAAACATTATCAACTTTGGACAGGTTCTTCATAAATTTGATCTGGATATGTGACAGCATATATACAGGGTGTCCATAAAGTTCATGTGCACTTTAAAAAAATTATAACTTTATTTGTATTTGCGATAGAAATAATTTGTAAAAAGGATTAGAAAGAAGTAAATCTATATTTTTTAAGGTTTTATTGAAATTTTATTTAAGTTTCCACGTGTCCTCCATCATTAGCAATACAAAGGGTAATACGATTTTGCAGTTCACGGAAAACATTTGCCAACTGATTTACAGTAATGCCTGAAATCACATTATTTATATTAGCTATACGTAAAACTACGTACATTAAACTTTATAACATTTTTTACAGATTATTTCTATCGCAAATACAAATAAAGTTATAAATTTTTTAAAGTGCACACGGACTTTATGAACACACTGTATAACTTGAGAAATACTGGAAATGCATCGAGGTTTAAATTTAATTTTGAGATTTTAAATTTAAATGTCTCCTTCGTAGTAAAAGTATAGCGTTTACTAGAAAGCTCGTTGGACAGTCATAGATGAAATTCTTTTCTCACGTGCCAAACGTTTTATCAATTGAATTGGATATTTTCTAATTGATATCTTTAGCTCTGAGTTGAAATGATGATCCCTCTTCCTGCTGTGACCTCCTGAATCCAGTTTTCATCTCTACTGTTGCCTCTTTTTAAAGCTTATTGATGGTTCTTGAATGGACTTTGAAGATGGAAGCCAGAGTATGAATGTCGGTACCATTACTGAAGGCTTCAATTACCTTTTTCCTCTCACCATTTCTCAGTTGGGAAGACATGGTGGGATTGACATAAAACGATATTAACCTGTTCTCACTTCCAACTGAATAACTCAATGGGTTTTTCAGTGGTTCTTACGACAAATGGTGTCAAGATGGCTAAACGTCTTACCTGAAAACCTGGAAAAAAGAAAGTGTTCAGTGGACTTTTTAGATATTAAAAAATTTGTGGGATGGTCAATTATTATAATTACATGATTTGGACACTTTTGCTGCTACACCCGGTATATGTATGGAAGGAGAAATGACATACAAACAAATGCCAGTTGTAATTATATAACTTGAGAAACGCTGGAAATGCATCTAGGTTTAAATTTAATTTTGAAATTGATCTACTCGTGCTTATTCAACACTTTACTGTAATTTTAAAAAATATTTTACATTGTTATAGCAGTAGTTTTGTTAAGAAAGGTGATATTCTGTATAAACCTGAACGTATATTTACTGTGGAAGAGTTACGTATTTTTTAATCATGTTCCTACAACAGCTCTATTTTATCTACATTTTGGGCCTTCCTAAAGAAAAGTGGAAAAAACGAATTTTAAATTTAAATGTCTTCTTCGTACTAAAAGTATGGCGATTGCTAGAAAGGCAATAGCTTACATTTAATCTGTAAAAATGTTTTTCGTCCTTAAATAAATATTTTAAACATTTAAGACAAAAAAGTTAAGAAAAGACACTTCCAGTTTGAATGAATGCCGTCAAAAGAAAAATTAAAATAATTTAAAATTCAGTATCTGTCTATATTTCTGAGATGAGGTATTATGCACACTATTTACATCATTCGGACTATTGTCCTCATCTTTGTTGCCATATTTATTACAACGTTTCGGCCCTTCAGTGTCTGTCTATATTTCTGAGATGAGGTATTATGTACACTATTTACATTATTCGGACTATTGTCCTCATCTTTGTTGCCATCTTTGTTGCCATATTTATTACAAAGTTTCGGCCGTTGTACTCTCCGGCCTTCATCAGGTGTTTGGAACTGAACCCTTTATTTCGCTTACTGCGGTAGACTGTTCTAGTTTTCTCCTAAGCTGACTAAGCATAGAAATGATTACAATATGGGAACTTGTAATAAGAAATGCCAGAGAAAATGTATAATAACAATAAAAATTGCAATATGTGCAATATCTGGTAAAAAATGTTTGCTGAATACATTAGGTTTATAATACCCAGAAATTCATGCACAGATGTCCTCAAGAAAACATGGCACAGTGGATAAAGGCGTTAGTTAGATCCAGTGTCAGGACCCAAAACGAGTGTGAGTTCAGTACCTGGTTAAGGCGATGGAGAACTTGGAGAGAGGAATTAACAGGCGATATGTAACATCCATTAGACATGGCACGTGGAACTAGAACAGTCTACCCCAGTAAGCGAAATAAAGCATTCAGTTCGACATTTCAACCATCTGAAGAAGGCCGGAGCGTACAACGGTCGAAACGTTGTAGTAAACATGGCGACAAAGATCAGGACAATAGTCCGAATTTAAAATTCTTTAAAAAAAAACAATTCCTGATTTTTGTTTCGAAGAAAAATAGTAAATATAAAGTTTAATTAATTAGAATTTGTAAAATTATTGCTGACTTTCTGCAAAAAATATAATAAAAATATATTTTTCCTTAGTAGGTATGTCTTAACTTGTCAACACTTTCAAAAGTCAAAAATTTGTTATCTAACAAATAAAATTCGGAAGTCCATCTATTAAAGAACGTTATGGAAATATTTTTCAGGTCATTTACAATCCTTTAAACACGATAATTCTTTATCTATACTGTATTATTTTAATGGCATCAAAAATATTATTAAATAGGTAAAGATTCTATGGGTCAAACCTTTTTTGGCCGCTGTTGAAATAGTCGGTATTTCTTTGTTATGGGAGATAATTCAGAATTTTATTTCTATTTTCATTTTCATTTTTAATCTTCTGTAGAACAAAAACATCAACCTGCCGTAAAATGAAAAAAAAAATTTTTTAAATCATTTCACCCCCAAACAAGCCGGTAATGCCCCTAGAATGCAGGGAGGAAAAGTGAAAGGGAATGAGAATGTGAAGGATTGAGGAAAGGACAACAAAGAAACAGAGCTCAAGAAGACAGAAGATGGCGATTGATTTTGAAATATTGTAGTTATCGGGAATTGGGACTGTCAGAAGATTCTTCTGTGTTTCGGGAGCAGCCATATTTAGGATTCCCAGTGGATATTCCAGCATGCTAGATTTATCCTCTATTTCACCAGCGAGGACAGATTCCGCTAAATCTAAACGGCGAGTTATGGGTTTTCCCAAAATGAGAACGCCGACCCGGAGATAATTTCTGTATCGGATGTTACTGAGGAAAACTGCGCCGTACGCTTGTAAGCTGCACCAAGTGACAGATCGACGAGGCAGATTTAGCCTCGGCCCAGGAAAGGCATTTAGCTTCGGTCCGGACTAACAAAGCAACTGACACAAGAATTTGTGACGTCAAGAATAGTCGTTGTCATTTTTGTAATGCTTATTGTAGTAGAGATTTTATAATCGTAGTTACAACTATAGTAACGCCGTTGAACAATACTATTGCCAGACGCCTTCGAATATCACTCGCACTAATAGTACTTGATCGATAATTCTCGCCCGAATAGTAACCACCGTATAGCGATGTGAATAGAGAAATAGTAGAGTGAATAGAGTAGAGAATAGCGATCCGTGGAGTAATAGAAGATAGACTAGAAATGCCGATCCGTATTGTAATAGAGGATAGAATAGAAAAGGTGATCTGTATAGCAAGAGAGGATAGAATAAAAATGGTGATCCGTATAGTAATAGAGGATAGAATAGAAATGGCGATCCGTATAGTAATAGAGGATAGAACAGAAATGGCGATCCGTATAGTAATAGAGGATAGAATCGAAATGGCGATCCGTATAGTAATGGAGGATAGAATAGAAATGGCGATCCGTATAGTAATAGAGGATAGAATCGAAATGGCGATCGGAACCGTAATAGAGGATAGAATAGAAATGGCGATCCGTATAGTAATAGAGAATAGACTAAAAATGCCGATCCGTATTGTAATAGAGGATAGAATAGAAATGACGATCCGTATAGGAATAGAGGATAGAATCTAAATGGCGATCCGAACCGTAATAGGGGATAGAATAGAAATGGTGATCCGTATAGTAATAGAGAATAGACTAAAAATGCCGATCCGTATTGTAATAGAGGATAGACTCGAAATGCCGATCCGTATTGTAATAGAGGATAGACTAGAAATGCCGATCCGTATTGTAATAGAGGATAGAGAAGAAATGGCGACCAATTAGACGCCAAGCTAATCCATATATATATATATATATATATATATATATATATATATGTGTGTGTGTGTGTGTGTGTATAGACGTTTCCTCTATGGTCACGTAATCCATTTAATACAATGATAGGATTTCTTGTGTTTGCTCACTGGCGATCTATGTTCAAACTCAAGTGTCGGCAGCAACCTTTAATTCCTTTATAACACAATTCTTAATTGATTGATTTAGTTTTTACGGCCTTTCATCTCCCTGCGAGTTATTTAAAGGCAGAAAGTATATTTAGATTGTAAGAAATTTTCTCTAGATAGTAATCATTTAGTGATACAAGTCTTACTAATTAACTTATAGCTGGTGGGGAAAATAGTTGAATTCATGCCTTTCCCAAAGCTATTTGCGCGTAAGTGGATATAACTAATCCAACAAGAACTGGGAATCTTCTCCGATTAATAATTCCGGACCATTATCCCTTACACTATGCGCACATTCAAAATTACAGCACTTGATGTTCCCAAGCGGTCACCCATCTCGGTACTGACAAGGTTCGAAGTTGCTTAACTTCGGTAATAGTACGGGAACCGGTGTTTCAATGTTATGTGACAGTGAGCCCAATTCTAGATTGAAAATCTTGTAGAAGACAATGGGGATGAAATCCGCCATCTTTACAAACAGCAACCATGATAATACACGTTTCAGAGATATCAGAGAAAACGAAACATTTCGAGGGTCATGCTCGGCCAATTCTCAAGGGACATGCCATGAGGCTGGGAGGAAAGGGAGAAGGAAGAGGAGAAAGAACAGAGTCTTAATATTAAATTATTTCATTATAATTATATGACCGTAACCCCATTAGTCAATGTTTACACACATCGTTGTCACTTTTTAGCATTATTTTCAAGAATAAAGACGTGAAAGAATAAACGAAGTTTTAAATGATTGAAAATTATACAGAAAATTTAATTTGACGTTTGAAAGCAATCCGAAATTCCAATCTAAAATTAATAAGATTGCGGAGTTTTTTTTTCCTGTTACGAGGCAGCACGTTACAATCAGTCGCACGGATATGGCACTATCTTGACAGGGTAATAACAGACAACGAGAAATATGACAGAAATTCTAAGGAACACAGAACTATCGAAATAAATAACTTTCTGAAAGGTTCCTTAGGTATTAAGGAACTGAAAATTAACGTTATAGACGAGTCACTGACTACTATGTAATTTCTCATGTTAAGCTGCGAATGCCTGACAATTAGGTAGAACCAACAGAAATATGGTTCTAGTAACGAATGCTGGGAATTCAATGGACAGAGTAACCAAGAAACGAGCAAATTTTAAAGAAATACGCAAATAGGGTAACCTTGATAATAGACAAAATTTGTCAATATTATTAAATCTCTCTCTCCCCCTCCCTCTCTCTCTCTCTCTCTCTCTCTCTCTATATATATATATATATATATATATATATATAATATATTATAATATTTTTTAAAAATATGATTCCTTCGCTACATAAGAGTTTTCATGTTTCAAAAGCGAGAGCCGAGACCCTCAATATAATTATTGAAATTTAGTTGAATTGAGGTGTTAACTCCTGCTTCATCTTCAAGCGAGATTCCTAAATTTTCGCTTGAAGATGAAGCAGGAGTTAACACATCAATTCAACTAAATTTCAGTAATTATATTGAGGGTCTCGGATATCGCTTTTGAAACATGAAAACTCTTATGTAGCGAAGGAATCATATTTTTTAAAAAAATATTATAATACAAGCTCTACTTCTGTATGGAGCACTGTCTTTTTAAAAATCAAAACAAAAATACTAAAGAACTACGGATTATTTACCTAACGTGTTCTTTCCTATTTTCCTGTATACTCGCACATATACATATATATATATATATATATATATATATATATATATATATATATATATATATATATATATATATATATATATATATATATATAAAAGTGAACATAGAAGTCAACACTTAGAGGCGACAGTATGTTTCATGCTAGATGCAATCGTCACGCTTGACGATTGTGTCTAGCATGAAACAGACTGTCGCCTTTAAGTGTTGACATCTATGTTCAATTTTGTATTTACACATGCTCTATCTCTGATATTGAGCACTTTATCCCATAAATATATAATACAGGTTCGAATCCTGTCGGAGGACGAAGATTTTTTATGAAAATTTCTCGGACACTCCGGTCTGTAAATGTTATTTAATACTGTTTATTATAAACAGAGCATTTACTTAAATACTTGTATTTATAAAAAGAATGTTAAACATAAATATATATATATATATATATATATATATATATATATATATATATATATATATATATATATATATATATATTCATGTCATTACTGAAAGACGAGAGAAAATCGCCGGGTTGATACATATTTGTTTTATTAACAAGTATTTGCAATATATCCATGTCATTATCAGAATAGTGTTTATAATAAAATGAATATTATATTATCCATTATTGTCAGAGACAAATGATCGTGTTATCTGAAAGGTAATTTTTTTACAAATAAATAACAACAACCTTCTCCTGGAAAAAAAATCTGCCTCGTCAGTCATGTATCGAAAGATACATGATCGCCTAAGCGTGTATCACGCATGGCACCTAACTGAAGGATACTCACTTATGCGCATATACCGTAGGAAAAGGTATGAATCAACCTCATCTCCCTCGGCTATGGGTTAATTCGTAAAACTTGTATCACTAAATCATTGTTAACTCAAAACATTCATACAAACTTAAAATATTTTCTGGCTTTAAACACACTTGCAAAGGGGTGATAAACCGTAAAATACGAATCAATCGATCTATCTAAGCAGAAGGAATTGTTGGTGCGAATGCAATGTCTTTAATTGCTCATTCTCTGGTACTATTTTTTCTTCTGCTATCTTTGGTTCTTAGGATGAGCATCGTTAGCTTAATTTATTGTTTCTGTTTTTTCTTATTTACCCGCTAATTTCTTGTATTTTCTTTAGCTTTTTGTTTGTTTTTTTACCTTTTTTTATTTTTATCGTTTAGATTATTGTATTGTTTATTTTTCTTATATTTTTAGGATTCACCAGTTTACGGCTAGTTATAATTTTTCTTCTGCTTTGTCTTCATCCTCCTTTGTTTATATATATATATATATATATATATATATATATATATATATATATATATATATATTATCTGAATATATATATATATATATATATATATATATATTATCTGAATATATATATATATATATATATATTATCTGAATATATATATATATATGTATATATATATATATATATTATCTGAATATATATATATATATGTATATATATATATATATATTATCTGAATATATATATATATAAATATATATATTATCTTAATATATATATATATATATATATATGTATATATATATGTGTGTGTGTGTGTGTGTGTGTGTGTGTGTGTGTGTGTGTGTGTGTTTCAAATATCAGATTTTAAAGTCTTTATGTAAAGCCCCAAACCGTATTGTTAGTGTTTGAATTGTTATCAGTGAATTTTTAATATTCGGAATCGTTGAAATTGATGACAACCGCCTAAAATCGACATATTCTGCCAAAGAAATATGTGCCTCCCAGCAGGAATTGAACCTCTATGTTTTTGTTTTTTGTTTGTTTTTTTTTTACCAAGGGAACAATTCTTATCATCGAAGTGTGCCGTTATCACTTTTACCGCAGGAGATCAACTGAATAACACGATTCGTTCTCTCTCTCTCTCTCTCTCTCTCTCTATATATATATATATATATATATATATATATATTCTAGAATTATAATATCAACCGAAGGTATTTTAGCGTCACTTCACGTAGAAAGTTTACTCACAAACTTTCCCGTTGACCAAACTATTGACCTAATCCTTAATTCTGTATACACATATAACTCCATTTCCCCTCCATCCATCAAACCAAATACCCACAAAAAATTATTGCATGCCTACACTACCAAAGTCCCCTTCTATGACCATAATGCCAACATCTACACCCAAACTAATGGGAAATCCGCTCGACCCGTGCTACCCTAATTACATGCAGAAAAACAGGATATTTAAACAGATATGGAAACCTTGAATATATGTCAACTACACAGACGATATTTTATTTCAGCGAGAAAAAAAAAACAAACAAGAAATAATTCTCAAAACCACATTTGAAAAAAGTCTACCCATAAGTTTACCTACGAATTGAGTCAGAAGAATAAACTCTCATTCTTAGACGTTCTTGTAGAATACAGTAATAACACTTTCACCACCTCATTTATATAAAAGAATCCACTAGCAGAAACGCTTGCCACCTTAATTTTAAGAATGAATGTCCATTTAGATATAAAGTAGCAGTTATTAAAAATTCCTAATGAGACCACACGAGAATTCATTCCTTTCGTCTGCTTTTCCTTAAAGAATTCAACAACAACACAAAGCAGACACTAGTTAACAATGGCATCCCTAACTACCTCATCGACCACCCGATTAGACTACTGGTTTCGAAAGGAAACAATAACGATACTAAAGACACAGACAAAAACAATAACATTAACATCTTTTACAAAAGCCAAATACACGTCCATTATAAGCAAAATAAATCCTAACTTAGAAATATCATAAAAAATACACTACCCCAATCGACCCGAACAAGAAAATAAAAATTATTTATTACAAAAAAAATAAAACAGCTAATGTTATCATCGAAATCAATGACACATTTTCAAAATCAAAACTAGAAAGAACGAATATTATTTGCGAGTTCAAATGTGCCTTAAGGAAGTGTGTTCCTGATCAAACCAAATAAGGAACTGTGTTCCTGATCAAACCAAACTCATAAATAATTAAATCGGTCACACTACTACATGCCTATCCAGACATCTTACGTTACACCTATCCGACCACAGCTCCATTATCGCTCATTTAAAGAGACACAAAAACCTACCAGAATCCATCCGAAACATACTAGTAGAAAATATAATGATAATAAAGTCATCTACATGTAAAAAGAGGGCAAATAGTGGAATCCTTAATAATAAAAAGAAAAAACATTAACTATGAACACAGCCACAATGTGCTGATCGTGTTTGGAAAATAAAAAATCCGTATAACTCTAGATACATACATAACATAACCCATATATTGAGTTAAAAATAAAATACAATCATCCTTGATAAAGTGTAAAAATATAGCCGAAAACGCTCGGAAATGCAAAACATTTGAACAGTTTTTAAACACATTGTCCAGAAAAGGAATCACTTGTACGAACATATATATATATATATATATATATATATATATATATATATATATATATATATATATATATGGCAAATAGAGAGCTGGTGTGTTTTGTTCTTTTTTTAAGAAAAAACTTTACAAAACTTCTTTATTATGCTTAATATAAAATTAATATTCACGACTTTAAATAAAAAAAATAATACGTTTTTAATATGTATAAAATAAAAATCCCGTCTGTTTTGAATGTAAAATAAATCTTTAAATGAAAAATATCTGTAATCCCCGTATAATATATGGATTTCGACAACAATACTTTGACCAGATAGTTTAATTAAAATTAAAATTACGTAACGGTCAGTCTATACTCAGCACCTGAAGATTGCGTTGTGCATGAAACTCCGAGTCGTGCTACCGGTGAGGGATATATATATATATTTATTAATATGAAATTGGTTTTAGGCCCTGTCGAGACGGTGCTGCACCCTTTTTTATATTCTTTTTTCTCCAAATCTTTTTTGGTTTTTCCATTTTTCGTTTCCTTTCTTTTTTATTCTTTGCTTAAAAAATTTAAGCTTCCAATTTATTATATTCTTACTCATCAGTGATGAAAATTCGTGCACGTTCTTCTCATATATATATATATATATATATATATATATATATATATATATATATATATATATTGAGAAATAAAGAGAGAGAAAAAGAGAGCGGAAATTCCTTGAAATAATGAGAAAAAAGTGCTTGGTAAAACTTAACCCTCACAAGGCATAGTAAGGTTAAGAGCGATAGGGCAAGGTAAAAGAACTACCTACACGATGTACTTGTGGGAATCGTTGGCTGAAAGGTGGGCGGGGAGAAAAATTGCAAATGCCATAAGAGATAGGAAGGTTTAAAGCGTAATGAACGCTTTGAACCCCTGACCACCGCTTTACCGGTAGTAGAGAAAAATCACTTAATGCTTAGCCTACCGTGAAACATTACATACCAATTATTTGCGAATTTGGACTCAGGAGCTCAGGCAGAAGGGTTATAATTGTTCAGGAACGCAGGGCCCAAATGGTTAATGTTACTGTTTGAAAAAAATAAAATATTGTTATACAAACTCAAATATGTGTACTAGCTAAAAATAACTTTTATATTAACAAATCGTGTCATTTTAAAAAATTCATCTGTCCATATATATTTTTATCACTTTAAAATGTTATTTTTACTGGATAACCTTAAATAGACGCTCTGTTTTTTGGGTTTTTTTTCCTTTACCGGCGTGAATATTTGAAAAATCTTAATAAAGAAAAATACGCTCTCCAGCAGGATTTGAACCTGTGTCCTTCAACGATACCGACCTGCTTTGACCACTCGGCTAGAAGAGAAGCTTAAGCTTGTAATTAATTACAAAAACAGTGTTAAAATGCATTCATACCACTTTGCCATTAGTGACTCTAATTAATTCTAATTCTATATTGTTGCAGGTAATATTTCGCGAATCTTGTGTAACTGTTCTGTCCATTTCAAATGAATTAAAATGCTATTCACACAAATATTGAAAAGTTATATGATGAATAAATATTTACTAATAGTTTTAAATCAAAGAATAAAATTTTTAAATGTTTCAATGCAATCTTTTCAGTCGCGTAAAATTCTTCAGAAATGCATTTCAAATAATTCCAAAATCAACAATGCCTTCAATTAAAATGATTAAAACAAGTGTTTGATTCTTTTTATTTTTCAGAAATTTGGTGTAATAACGAAAATGAGTGAAACTTGAGAATACACGCTCGAAAATTAAATATTTCCCACTTTGATTGCAAGAAAGGTGCTTTCGCTAATCGATTTGGCATATCTCAGTAACAAGTAGCAATTTGTTTGATTGGACTGAATAAATTCCATTTTGATAAGAGCTTTCCTTTCTGATAGTATGCAAGAAAAAACGCCTCCTAATTTAATAAAGATTCTCTTTAACTTCACATAATAGTATCCCCCCGTGTGATCCTCTATAGACGTTTGGTAATTTCTGAGATTTGCTTTCTATTTTGCAATACTAAAACCTGAGAAATAAAAATAAAATATGGCAATACACAGAGACAGACAAAAACAGACAGGCACGCAGACAGACAGACAGACAGACAGACATTGTAAGTCGACTATAGTAATTTATAAATTGTATTCTGAAAGGCACGGATTGTAAGATAGACCAAACTTTGGTCGTAAGCGGAAATTAATCTCAACGAGATGAAAGAAAATTCGTCATTGAATCGGAAAAACACGGAAGAAAAACGACTCTTCCATTCGAAGTGATTTAAATTAGGTAAATATTGTGAATGTAGATACTAACAAATTATGCTTAAGACGAAATAATTTATTTATTTTGCCAAATTTCAGCTAGAAGTTGACGGTGCTGAAAAAAAATATGATGTGATTCCAAAAGTGAATATGTCGTCACTAAGAAAAGGTTATTTTTTATAGGAATGTCGAATTAAAGTTTGTTTTTGTTGTTTTTGTTTTTTGCGGGGGGTTGGGGTTCAAGTACAAAACTATATATCAGAAGATGCTCTAATTTTCGATTTATCGAAAAATATACAGCGATAACATTAAAACGCTCAGGGTGAATTACAGTAATTCAAGAAACTGGAGACAGTCTCATCCTGTCAGGCAATGGAAGCGTTGTACCCAAAGAATAATGACGTGGCCCTGATGAAGGCATGACCCAAATATCTGAAACATACATCTATCACAGAAATGGCATGCCAGCTTAAGTCACTTTCCCACAACTGCAATGTAACTTTCATAACCCTAACCCTATACCAATACTAAAATACTTTCAATTGTTCTGATGAGCTTTTTTCTCTTTGCTACTTCGACTTTACGAAATTAATTTAATCGCAGTACTCGATTGGCAGCTAGGTCTCATCATTTTACAGTGGAAATGGTTAAATCAAGTTTTATGTCAACGGATTCTTCTCAAACTCTTCTCCCTCATCGAAATCTTTTCCGGCTATTGGCTTTTCAGTTAATTTTGCAATGTTAAACATTATCTTCTGCGTACTTAATCTCTGTTCTTGTGCTCTCGCTCTCTCTCTCTCCCTCCCTCCCCCTCTCTCTCTCTCTCTCTCTCTCTCTCTCTCTCTCTCTCTCTCTCTCTCTCTCTCTCTCTCTCTCTCTCTCTAAATAACGTTTTCTTTTTCACATATTCTCTAACACTCAGTAATCAATTGCGTCCTAATGGCTTTATTGCTCTCCTTGTGAGGAATTGATTTAAAAAATATCTCGTTTTAAATTCATCGGAGATTTTTAAAATTGACCAAACTAGTCTCCTGGCTTGAATATTATAAAAAAAAAATTGTTGGGATGCGTAAAAATGGAAAGTAAAAAAATAAAAGAGCAGTTTTCATAAATGAGGAACGCTGAGCAAATATATATCATTCATTTGTTTTGAATTCATATTCCTCATCATTTATACTATCTGCATTCGGACTATCGTCCGCAGTTTTGTCGTTATCTCCACGTTGCGGACGTTGTGCCCTCCGGCCTTCCTCAGGTGTACGAAACAACAGCGTAGTAAATTAATGCGTTGATTTTCGAATTTGGTGACAAAGTAATTGCGATTTCAGTCCCTGGGGCTGGCAGCATACTCTGGCTTAGTGGAAACAAGGCGCGAAATAAATAAGAACTTAACGAGATTTCCCTGAACATGGGCAGTGGAATGAGAACAATCTACCGCCGTAGATAAAATAAAGAGTTCAGTCAGAAATCCCCTGTAGGTTATCCGGACCGGCACACACTGATGAAGTCCAAAGGGCACAGCGGCCGAAACGTTGTGATAACAACAACAAAGATGAGGACAATAGACCGCATGTTCATAGTATAAATAACGATAATTCCTCATCCCAATAGCACAGACAGAAATCAAATTCCTCAAAACTGAAAATTGGGATGTTTTAATAATAAGGGAACTAGTACGAAGTGCAAGAAAATGTTTATAAGGATAATGTGTTTTTCTTTGAAAAGAATTCTATTCTTTATTCTTTATGGCTTGTGTAGGTGCAATTCATTCTAACGGGTGAGGTTTCTATTTTTCAAAATAAACGAACTGAACAGGTGAAGGATTTGATAGATAGATAGATAGATAGATAGATAGATAGATAGATAGATAGATAGATAGATAAGAACGAGCAGACTCAGATTAATAGATATGTAGATAGATAAAAATGAACAGGCTGAGATGAGCACAGATTTTCGATTGGATTTAAATCAGGAGAGTTTCCGGACCAGTCTATAGTACTTTAATTTGCAGCGTTACAATTTTCGTACGCTCTCCTTGGAGTAACGTCCATCGCAGACAGTGGTCGTAGGACAACTAATCGACAGTCGAGACAATAGTGTCTGGGCATGATAAACAAAATCTGATGGAATCATGGATGACGCAATATTTTTCAGGGGCAAATAATTTTCATCATAAACCCCGAAAATAGATTCATATTACTGCACAGCACTGCAAATGACTTAATCTGAAGGGGAAACTAGAAATCGATTACACCCTGTCACTCCAGTGGGTCAAAGAAATGACTGTATGTTGAAAAGAAAGGAAAATAAAGGGTTGTTTCAATTAATTTGCACAAAGGTGTATATTCTTATTTGTTATTTCTTTTTTTTTTTTTTACTCTTTCAGTTATTCTTTCGTTCGTTTTTACACTTTAGATAAATTTATTGGTGAATATTAACTCATTCGCGTTTTTCATTTCTTGTCTTATTCGCATCTTTCTTCATTTCTTTTTCCTATTGTTGCTACCATTTATTATTTTTCATATATCTTGTCTTTCTCTGTTCTCTTTCCTCCATATTTGAATTAAACGTCAATCCTTTCCATTTTTTATCATTTTTATACGTTGATCTGGTTTCTCTCGTTTTATTTTCTTCTCTCTTGTCTTCCATCTGACTTTTTCCTGTTCTTTCTCATTCCTATGAGGTTGCGATTTGCTATTATCGTGGTTGGGGGTTTGAACCAGACGCTTTCAAAAGACATTAACATTTCATGACGTCAAAATGCTTCAGCTGCTAATTCTTTCAAATGACTGGTATTCAATCTCAGTGCACTCAGTTATTGCCATTGAACAACAACAAAAAAAAACTATCCAGACGTTCCGTGTTTGGTTAACTTGATCTCAGCTCTGAAATAGTACGAAACCGTAGTATGAATACTTGAAAAGAGAAATTTATGTTGCTACTGGTTTATAACCAGCAGAAAAAAATGTATTTGGTCGTAATGGTAGTCGAATTGATGTCTAAGTGTCCGAATAATGTTGTTTGCGTTAATTTGCACACACACACGCGCATAACACACAGACACATACACACAACGCACACACACACACATAACACATACACACACACAAGAACACAAGCCAGTATATTTTTAGGGGTGCAGAATTAATTTCAACTCGGAACTAATTTCAACTCGGAATTAATTTCAACTCGGAACTAATTTCAACTCGAAACTATTGTAATTTGTAATAGAGTTCCCTATTTACGAACGTGAAATCTGTGAAATCCTCAATACAGAGATTTAAATTTCAATAAATCTGTGAAGTTTTCAAACGAAATTAAAATTTAATTTATTGATTTTCTAAAATTTTGATAAAAAAACGGCTTCTTTTTAACGAGAAAATTTATTAAAAAAAACAGCGAAGCATTTGGGAGGGTCGGTGGAGTAATGGCTAGCGACTCAGATTGAGGAATGGAATTCCAGTCGAATCCATTACATTCACTTACTTGGGAAAGATATGAATCCTCTTCTTCTCCCTCCAGCTATGGGTAAATAACAGGACAAACCGGGTTCTATAGCCGTGGATGGCAACTAGTCTACCACAGAAAGAAATGGCAAATTAATGCTGGAAAAAATCTTCCTCGTTAGTCATGTATTGAAAGATACATGATCGTCTAAGCGTGTATCACGCATGGAACATAACTGACTGAGTGAAGCCATCTACTGTTCTTGCTACAAAGAACATTGCATTTTTATTGCATCAGATTTAAATGAATATAAGTAAATTAAAACAAGTACTTCATTCATTTGTAATAAAAAAATGGACGTTGCAGTAAAGATAATAATAGTGGTTACACACACACACACACACACACACACACACACACACACACACACATGGAGTATTGCTGCCATATATGGTCTGGAGCCCCTTCTGTTTGCCTCAAGGTTCTTGATAAGATCCAGAGACGGATATGCAATGTAATTGGCCCTGATCTGGCTTCTCGTCTGCAGTCTCTCTCTCACAGACGCACCGTCGCCTCTCTCTGTCTCTTTTATAAATACTTCCATGGTAATTGCTCCGATGAGCTGCTATCGCTGGTTCCCAGGCTACATGAATTCAAGCGTCCTACGAGGCTGGCATCCCGTTCCCACCCTTTCACTGTTGAAACTGTTAAATGTAGACGTCTCTTCTACTCCAATAGCTTCATATCTCGCACCTCATGCCTATGGAACTCCCTTCCTCATTCCTGTTTCCCTGATGACCATGATCTCCAACTATTCAAGTGTAACGTCAATCGACATCTCCAGTTGCCTTGATCTATCCTCTATCCTTCTCCACATCCTTTCCTCTAACACTCCTATTTGCGCTCGCTCCAAATCCTCTGTAACCCCTTGCCTGGGGTGAAAAGCTTTATAAAATAAATATATAAACAACTATTCGTCCTTGTATTTAATACTGCTGCCATATATGCTCTGGTGTCCCCGTCGGTCATCTCGAGGTCCTCGGCAAAATACAGATATGGATGTTCAATGTGATAGGTCCTGATCTGGCCTCTCATCTACGGCCACCCTCTCACAGATGTACTATGACTTCCCTCTGTCTTTTCTACAAGTATTTTCATGGTAATTGCTCTAAAGAGCTACTTTCACTGGTACCCCAACTGCAGGAATTTAAGCGTGCTACTGGGTCGGCATCTCGGCCCCACCCTTTTACTGTCGAAACAGTTAAATGTAGCCGTCTCTTCTACTTCAACAGCTTCTTATCTCGCACCTCCCGACAGTGGAACTCCCTTTCCTATCAGTTGCTTCCCTGATAGCTATGATCTTCATATATTCAAATGTAATGTCAATCGACATCTTCTCATGCGTTGACCTTTAGCCCTGTCCTTCTCTTCATCCTTTCCCCCAAACTCTCCTCTTTACTCTTTCTCTCACTTTCTGTAAGCCCTTACGTACTACTGGCACTGCCGCCTTGCTTGAGGTGATAAGTTTAAACATATATATATATGTGTGTGTGTGTGTTTGTGTGTTTGTATGTATGTATGTATGTATGTATGGAGAGAGAGAGGGGGTGGGGAATTAGACACAGCATGACCAAGTGATGGAGGGAGAAGGGCTGAATTTACCCAAGAGATAAGCAGTAAAAATACATATACCGTCATCTACAGATGGACTGTTTCGCTGTGTCATAGCACACCAGTGTCACTAAACGTCCGATCGCTTCAAGACGGGAACGAAACCCAACCGATTTGTCATCAGTCGGAGATTCTAACCCCTAGGCTATCGGCGCCTGGCGAATCTTTGCGTATTTACTTTTTCATAAACACACCAGTGACCTAGAGAACTCAATCGGTTGGGAGAGTCTTGCATTATTAGCAGCAATAGTCATTGTTTACAATGTAAAGAGAGAGGAATGAGACGAGGTGGAAAGCTTTTACAGCTAAGCTTTTCACAAGAAGAAAGTACTAAGTATGGGAAGATAGAATGCATGAACAAAAACTGGAGAGAAAAGGGCTGAGTTTAACCAAAAGATAAAGAGAAAAAAAAGGTGGGTTCATGATTTTGCAGAGTAAGTATAAACTGTCGCAGCCGTAATTCTAAACCCGCCCGCTGATTCCATTTTATGCGATTTGTATTTGCTACGTTGAAACACTTGAGCGACAATTTAATTTCTCTATGAGAATAACTAAACGTATTTGTAGTATAAGGGGCACTTCGACTTGGTGTAATGGTTAGCAAACGTATCTCGCTATATCACTTACAACTGAATAAATATTCCGATCCTCACTGGGGGCCTCATACATTCAACCTTGTGCCACATCTAAGCTACGCTTAGAAAATAACTATATTTTAAGCATAAGGAAATAAAGATTTTGATAATTTTATCAGATTAATCGTTTTTTTCCCTATTGTTGTTGTTTTGGGGTTTTTTGTTGTTTTGGGGGGGGGGGTATCACAACGCTTTGAATCGATATACTCTTCGAACGCTAGTATAAACCGTGTAAAAATCGGAAGATAAACATTTAGCTTCTGCCGAAACTGGATATTCACATCCCATACCTCAAACGCTCGTCTTTCGAGCACGTCACTTTTCCATTTTGATCATGGAAGCTTTGCTGATAAGATGACGCAAAGTAGGAGTAAAACAAGTAATAATAATAATAATAATAATGTACTCACGAGTACATCCCACACCTTATGAAGGACTTTATCTATGTAAAATATGTTTGTGTTTTTGTTGTTTTTTTAATTGGTCAGTGAAAATATCATGATACCATTTCTGACCTTAGGTCTCTGGGCGGGACCCGGAACGAAAGGTGTACACACCAGAAATCAAAGGAAATATAATAATAATAATAATAATAATAATACCACCTTCAAAAATTTTTTAAAAATACTCCTCATACTCTTCTTCAGTAATGGTGCCAAAGTTACGTTACTACTTTCATTTAACTTCCCTGAATTTCTGGAATGAGGAGATATCATTATTTACGCTATTTATATTCGGACTATAGTCCTTGGCTTCTAATATAACTTACAGAGCCAAAGGTTTAACTGAAGGTTCTTTCATAGTTCTTTTATAAAGGGTTAAGAGAAGGAAGAACTGCTAGGTCGATTTTGTTGGTCGATTTCTGGTGGTCACCGAGTTTTAAACTGTAGTAAACGCGATGTATCTTGATATCTAGGAAAGGCAAGGAATTGTGTTCTTCCATTTCGAATGTGCATTCCGTTGTGTGTTCGCCTTTGTTTCGTTGATCTACTAGGTCAAGTAAATCCGTACCACGAGGATATATAATTAGAGTATCATCAATATAAAGGAAATGTGTACATTGTTTGGGTAAAATATTTTGGAAAGGAACGGATTTAAGAAATTCTAAGATAATGCCATCACCCCACTGAGAGGCGATCCAATTTGCAATCTAATTTTTTTGTAACAATCATTATTAAATGTGAACTGGCATTGGCATTGGCACCAACACCCCTCATTTGTGCGCATGCGTACTCCTACCAAGATAACAAATTTATTCCGATAAAGTCCTAAAGGCTGAAACGCATCACAAGTAAACTTTTTACCATTTGTCATATAATTTTCTCAATACAGTTCTTGATATATAAAAATATGTATCATTATCTTATACATACATACATACATACATACATATATATATATATATATATATATATATATATATATATATATATATATATATATATCGATAATTTCATTGTATAAAATTTGCCATATTTTTAGGAAAAGAGAGTTTAATATGAAGGATAAAGCGTTTATAATTTTACAATTTACGATAGAATTAAGTGAATTGACAAATAAGCTGATTATAGAAAAAATAAATATTTATTTTGTAAAATATATTCTTTAAATATTTTTTGGGGTGGTACAAAATACAAGTTTTAGATAAAAATGTGGAGATATGTTGAAAATTAATATCGTAAATGAAAAATGTTGTTTAAGTCTTCTTAATCGGCCAACTTTTCGATTAACTCTTATCTACGAGGATCGTTAATACATTTTAAAGATTAAACAAAACGAAGTATGTACGTGTTCCACTTTAGGTCTGGTTTGAACTTGAGTCGTAATAGGTGCTCAAGGCACGTGACCTCCCTAATGGAACAACCATTTTGTCGTGACTGGTAATAGTTCTGAGTCAGATCGGCGATGATGAATTTTTTTTTTTTAAGCTTTTCACCCCCAAGCAAGGCTGGAAGCCACTAGCACGCAAGGGCTTACAGAAGGTTTGGAGGAAGAGCAGATAGGAGTGGTAAAGGAGAGGATGTGGAGTAAGATAGTGGATCGATCAAGGCAAGGGGGTTACAGAAGATTTGGAGCGAGAGCAGATAGGAATGAAAGGTGAAAGGATGTGGAGAAGGGAAGTGGATAAATGAAGGCAACTGGAGATTGACGTTACACTTAAATAGTTGGAGATTATATTTGTCAGGGAAACAGGAATAAGGAAGGGAGTTCCACAGGCGAGATGTGCGAGACATGAAGCTATTATCTAACATCTAACAGTTTCAACAGTGAAGGGGTAGGAACGGGATGCCAGCCTCGTAGGACGCTTAAATTCATGATGCCTGGGAACCAGCGAAAGCAGCTCATCGAAGCAATTACCGTGAAAGTATTTGTAAAAAAGACAGAGCGAGGCAACGGTGCGTCTGTGAGAGAGCGACTGCAGACGAGATTACAGATCAGGGCCTATTACATTGCATATCTGTCTCTGGTTCTTATCAAGAACCCTGATGCAAACAACAGGGGCTCCAGACCATATATGGCAGCAATACTCCATGCAAGGGCAAATGGTTGATTTATAGATTTGGAGGATCGATTCCGGGGAGAAAAATGTCCTGGCTCGGCACAGGGAGCCAACTTTCCTTGCGGTGGATGAATCAATTGACTCAATGTATTTGTTCCATCTCAGGTCAGCGGACAGCGTGAGAGCCGCAGTGAAGAGCTCTCGAGAAGTTGGTCTTCAGACATTCTAATGGGATGCAGGGATGGATCCCTGTGGTGGTTAATAGAGAGCAGTTTTGTTTTAGAGGCGTTAAAGTTAACCAACCAATTCTTTCCCCAGTTCACAACTGATTGTAGGTCCTTTTCGAGACGAACTGCCAGGTTAACTTTGTCAGCATCACTAGATTTGGAGGTTTAGCTTTTGAGGTACTGAATGAAACCAGCCACTTGTTCGTCTACTGAGATAGAGCTAGTTCAAAGAAGAGATCGACTGCCAATCTCTGGTCATCTAGAGTTTTGGAGGTGAACTCATATACCGTGTATCATCAGCATAGATATTCACAAGTGATCGGAATATACGCTTAGGCAGATCCTTTAATCATTTCACTCCAAGCATGGCAATAAAACCACTAAGGCGCAAGGAATTATTGTGTGTTAGGAAATCAGAGAAAAATATACGAGAGAGAAGAATAAATGAACAAAAATTAAAAAGACAGAAGATAACGATTTACATTGCATTTAAGTCTTTGAAAATGACTGTTGACTGGAAAGCAAGAAGCAGGAAGAGAGTTCCACAAGTGAGAAGTGCAACAGAAGAAACTGTTAGCATAGAACTTACGGTTACACATACCTATTTCAAATGTAAAATGATGATACATAAAATGTAAATAACAAAGTTTAGATACCAAACCAGAAAGTTAATCAGAAAAATTACCATGAAAGTATTTATAGAAAAGTTACAATAAAACTATTTTAAGGCGGTGGGAAAGTGACAGAATCCTAGATGCCAGGTCAGGACCAATAATACTGCAGATTCTTCTATGGATTTTTATCAAAATACTCTAAATATGTAGCAAGACAGCAAACCAGATGTAGCAGCAATAGTCAAAGTACGAAAAGTAGCTTTATAAATATCTAATATAGATTATGTAGTGAAAATTGTCTAGCTCGACACAGTGAAGCAACTTTCCTGACCGCAGACTTAGCAATTGATTTTATATAGTCTTTCCATATTATATCAGCGATAAACGTTAGTCCGAGAAGACACAATGGGTCACACTCCTGGTGGTTAGCATCAGCCACGCTTATGGAAGGCAAATGGGCTTCTCTCAGACGATTAAAAGGTAACAGTTTCGTTTTGGAGGCATTAAAATTAACAAGCTATTCCTTGCTTCGGTTAACAACAGAATGTAGGTTATTTTTTTTTAGATCAGCAGCGAATTTGACCTTATCGAAAGGATCAGACTTACTGTTAAGACAGCAGTAAATATTTGTGTCATCCACATAATGCCGAGTGAGAACTGATGACATCAGGAAGGTCATTGATGAAAAAGACGAACAACGGAAACCCAGGGATAGTGCACCGGCATTAATGCAAAAGATCTAGACGAGTGGCCATTCAAAATGTTTTCATTTTACGATTTCATAAAAAAGACTGAATTAGTATTAAAATCCGTCCAGAAATACCATTATGCCAAACTCTGACAAATGCCTGCCAGATATAACAATATCTGTCATTTCATTTTACGATTTCATAAGAAAAACTGAATCAGTTCTAAAATCCGTCCAGGAATAACATTATACCAAACTCTGACAAATGCCTTCGAGATATTGCAATATCTGTCATTTCATTTTACGATTTCCTAAGAAAATCTGAATCAGTTCCAAAATCCGTTCCGAAATACCATTATGCCAAACGCTGAAAAATGCCTTCCAGATATAGCAATATCTGCCATTTCATTTTACGATTTCATAAGAAAAACTGAATCAGTTCTAACATCCGTCCAGAAATACCATTATGCCAAACTCTGTCAAACGCCTTCGAGATATTCATAGCAATATCTATCATTTCATAACTAAATACCGACAGGATGTAGTATATGGAGTTGTTGAAAAGATTCCAGATCTACAGTGTTCCATCATAAAACATAGCAAATGTATCACTAACGTACCAAGAGTTAATTCCCTTTATTTCCAGTACAAAGAAATAAAAAAATCTTTAAGGAAATAAAAACAGCACTACTATATTATATCTATTTTACTATAGATCAATGAGTACTGGATAATTTCCTTAGATATTAATAAGAGATGCGAAGAAATGAAGATGTGGCTCTACAGATTGATGCTGAGAATACCATAGACCGAACACGTGAGCAACGTGGAAGTTTTAAAGGAAATGGTTATTAGAAAGACACTCATACTTAAAAGTGACGGCAGACATTTCTGGTTCACATTATGAGGAAGGATGTTTAGATAAATTTAATAATCACGACAACGTATTAAAAAGAGATGTAGAGTGAAACAGGGCGTAAAATACCCGAGTTTGTGCGGATGAAAGACAAAGATGTTGAAAACTACTATCGAAAAAGAAAAAAACGTCGTAAGACTCTCTAACATATTTCTAGAAGGAATCTAGAAATATGTTAGAGAGTCTTACGTTTCTTAGATCTGTAAGTGACAGCAAGATAAGGAAAGTCACGATCGCCCACATCCTGAAGGGGTCCAGCACATAAAGACATCGCTGACTGAATATGAATGCAAAGTGTACTATGTGAGCTATGTATCAAACATCATCCTAAAAGTAAAGTCTGTATATAATTCTTCAAGGTCCTGATCTGGCATCTCGTTTACAGTTACTTTCTCACAGACGTGATATGGCTTCCCTTTGTCTTTTCTACAAATATTTTCTTAGCAACTCCTCTGAATAACTACTTTCACTGCTACCCCAACTGCATGAATTTAAGCGTGCTACTAGGTTGACATCTCGGTCCCGCCGTTTTACTGTCAAAACGGTTAATTGTAGCCGCCTATTCTATTCCAACAGCTTATTATCTCGCACTTCCCGACAGTGGAACTCCCTTTCTCTTGCTGGCTTCCCTGATAGCTATAATCTTCAAATATTCAAATGTAATGTCAATCGACATCTTCTGATGCCTTGACTTTGATCCCTGTCATTCTCTTTATCCTTTCCTTAAACACAACTCTTTACGCTTGCTTTCACTCTCTATAAGCCTTTGCGTGCTAGTGACACTCCTGCCTTGCTCGCGGTGAAAAGCTTTTAAAAAAAAAAGACAGAAAAAAAAGTTACTTTGTAAATATTTGAATCGAATATATTGAACCTGGACTTCGAAATGTCAAAGTTATCGATTTAAGTTTATATTTTAAGTACTTCTTAATTGAATCTTTATCATTCGTCTGGAATGATCTTTCTGGCTGACATAAGCAGAAGGTTAATAACTGACTCGAGAATTTCACGTGGGATTTTCATGATAGAAATTCCTGAACAATAAATCACAGAGGGTAGAATTTAATTTTCCGTTTTTAATATAAATAAATAAATAAATAAAAAATACAGTTACATTAAGACCAGTAACTCATTAGCGCTATAAGCAGGTGAGTGTATGTGGGTGTACGTATGTGTGTGCATATGTGAGTGCGTGGAAAGTCAAAATTGGACTCAAATGTGTGAAGAGTCGAACATTGTTATCCAGCACTGGTCTTTATATCGTCTGCAAATGCCTCTGGGGAAAATATGTGTCCCAAATTTACTTTCGATCAATTTAATCGATTGTCGATCCTAATTGACACAGCAGTTCGCACATTACGCTTATAACTTGATACAATACAAATCTTCCATGTTGAAAAGCGACTAGAATACATTAACCTTTTTGCCTTCATTCACTTACACACACACACACACACACACACACACACACACACACACACACACACACACACACACACACATATATGTGTGTATGTGTGTGTGTGTTAACGATGCATATATTTTTATATATCAAGAAAAGTTTTGAAGGAAATATGTTTGACAAAGTGGAAAAAATCTCCGACTGTTGCCGAATCAGTCGGGTTTCGATCCCGGCTTGAAGCAATCGGATGTCTAGCCACACTGATGTGATACAGTGAATCAGTCTGTGTATGACAATATATACGCATCCGAAAAACTTATATTTCGTTGTGCACTCTTCAGAGCTAAATGCAAATTTGTAAATAATGACTAATACTACAAATCATCCATTGGCATGTTTATTCACAGAATAAGTACCTAAAAATTCGCCTTTCTTTCAACCGTGCGCCGATGGCTTGGGGGTAAATCTCCGACAGTTGTCGAATCAGTGGGGTTTCGATCCCGGCTTGAAGTAATCAGATGTCTAGCCACACTGATGAGCTATGATACAGGGAAACAGTCTGTCTGTGGATGACAATATATATATATATATATATATATATATATATATATATATATATATATATATATATATATATATATATATATAAAGAAAGAAAGAAACGTAACATATATAATCCGGTGTTCTTATTGATACTTTTTTTATTTTTATAAAACAGTGCTCAATGTAAATTTACAGAGCATAAATATTATAAATTAACTGATTTTAAATATGTTTTTCGCTACACAGTAATAACCCTGTTTCAAAAATGGAAGCTAAAAACTTCAAATTTAATTTTATAATTAAATTAAAAGTATTAGTTCCATTCCATTTTCAAGCGAATATTGAAATAACTTATTTTGAAATTTACTGAGTTTTAAACGCACACATACATTCATAATTCGCTGTTTCCAAAGCTACAGAGAAATTCAATCATTCAGACAAGGGGCGGTAGCGTGTTCATTTTTATTAACTATTGTTGTATTAATTATGAGTTACGTTTGAAAAAGAGGTTAAGTTTAGGGAAGGTAGGGGTGTATTTTTCAACGAATTCGGACATCCGTTAAATGCATGTCGTCTGTTATTTTTTTCTATTATTAACGGCAAAAAATCTTTCGGCATTTTTTCCTACTTGTATACTTAAAGATTCTTTTGGGGTATATTTAGGTTAGAATACGTTTTATTTAACTACAATTTTAAAATATTTTCACTCCTAATTACTAATAGACTATATTTCTTTTTAAAATAAGTAAATGTAATAGAATTACTTAAATTTTATAAAATTATTTTTTTCATATCATATATAAGTAGGTATATTACCAGGTCGCATTTTTTAATTTTATTTTTAAGTATTATGTAACGAAAATTTTTGACAATGACGGAAAAAATAGCTATTTCATTTCTCTGATTCAGTAAATTTTTATTTTTTATAAACTTAGTAATATGTAGTTTCTCATGTATGCACAAAGGATATGGGTCATTTAATGACCTACATATTATAGATTTTTATATTAATTTCCATTTTACTGTAGGTGTTTTATTGGATTCTTTTAAGTGCCAGAAATGCTTTGAAAGAGATGTCTGATTTCTGTATTTATTTATCCTAAATTAACTTTGATGTTGATTGTACCGTTTTTTGAACTCACGGCTTGTGCAACCTATATAGATTTTTATTATGTTTTCGGGATTCTCAATAGATGAGATATTGCATTGGTATACTAATGATTCCATGCGATATTTATTTTGTAGAGGACAGTTATGAGGGTTTCTACAGTTACATAATTTTTGTTTATCTTCATCTGTTTTTATTTTTCTATAGTCTAAATTTTTTTGGTTTTGGTGTAACTGTTTATTTAAAATATTAGTATTATGTTTCTTAATAATTTTTTCTAAGTTTTCAGTACAGCTGTAACTTAATTTTAGTGTATTTTTATTGAAAATAGTACTTAGTTTACTTTCTCTAGGAAAGTGTTTGACTATTAATGCAAGGAATTTCTGTCCTAATTTGTTCTTTACTATTTGGTTGTATGGGGGTGTACACCAAATTATTTTTCTACTTGTTTTTTTCTATGCTTTCCATTTTCATTTTTTATATAAGTTAGTTTTGGGTCTTTGTAGCCACTATCTTTGAGAGCTTTATTATAGAAATTAATATGTTTATCGAAAATTTTCTCATTTGCTGAATTTGTACTTATTTTTTTCGGATAGATAAAGGTATATACTTAATTATAGATGGGGGATGATTTGATTTAGGGTGTATATATAAAGGATTGATATTGGATTTTTTATAAGGTGTGTATATATTTTCCTTAAATCTAATGTTATATCAAGAAAGGGAATTTAACTTTTTTTTAATTTAGTGCTTGCCGTAATTTTTAAGTTCATGCTTTTAAATTCTTTATATAATATCTTTCTAATTTTATCGATTTTAAAGTTAGTAGAGTTCTTTATAACCATAGGTCCATCGTCTATGTATAGACTAATGTCAGTTATATTAATTTCAAGGTGAGCTGTAAGATTGTATAATATAAAAAGACCAATGAGATCCGAAGACTCAGCTGAGTCTAGTGATCCCATTGTGGTCACATGAATATTTTATGTATCAGTACCGATCTTTTCGCATTTATATTCTTATCTTATATTTATGTTCTTATATTTATATTCTTATATTTATGTTCTTTTTTTCTTCAGTAATATCCGTGTACTGGGTAGCAAAGTCCAACACATTAATGAACAGTTCTTTAGATATTGATTGATAATAATTTTCAATATCAAACTGCATTAGTGTACAGTTCGTTTTCTCCTTTATATAAGCAAACCAGTTTCTCACGTCTTTGGTATTAATCCAAAGTTTCAGGCCTATTTTTTCATTTTTTTTTATTTACCCTTTACTAATTTTTCCGATATCAGGTCTTGTTGGGTTTATTATGCTTGTAGTCGGAGTAACCTCAGAATCTGGTTTGTTGTCCTTTAAGTTTATATAGCACACTTTTTCATTTAGTTGATCTACTCTATCACTGATCTTCATTTATCTGTGATTTTTTTACTGCTAGTATTAATATTCTCCACCATGTTGAGGCCATTATTGTTTGCCTTTTTATAGTTCTTATGTAAATCCTTATTTATTAGATCGTTGTAGTCCTTTGTCGTTATTTTATAGAGGTTTTCTGTTTTATATATATATATATCCAGTTATATTTCAGCGTTCAAAACATTCATTTAAAACAGAGCTCAATGCGGAAGTAGAGCCGTATATATTTATTTATCATGCAGTGTTACATTAGAACATGCACATACCCGCTACAAAACTGTACATCTTATTTCAACCATAAAAAAAACTTTTCTTAACTTTTCATCAGGTGGGGAATCACGATGCGACTGAAATATTTTAAAGAGAGAGACGTTAAATGATAGATAGAAAGATATAGTGAAAAAATGAACAATTATTTGAATAATTTCTACGGACATTTCTAAAGACAAATATCTTGTTCGTACACAAGAAAAATACAATTAAAAAATCTTAACAGAAGTAGCATAAATAATATTTAATAAAACCTGTATTAGATAGGGATTGCTACCCAAATACGCAAATATATAAATACCCAACTATATATATATATATATATATATATATATATATATATATATATATACGAAAAATTTCTCAGGGTTAACCTGTAGAAAAGGACAATATGTATAAAGTTAAAAGACAATAGGAAAACTGTATTATTAGCCGACGCGTTTCGTCCAATGTAGACTTTTCATTTCGTTTTTGCCTTGAAAATGTCGACATTGGACGAAACTCGTCGGATAATAAGACTTTATACATACATACAGTGATGTTCGATAAAAGTGACTCACGTGAATTTTTTTTACTTAAAATTTTTTTTCGCCTATTGTTTTTGGGGTCAAACTAATTTTTAATCTTGCTAATATAAAGACCCCTTCCCGACCACCTAGTAAAAAAAGCTTACTCACCCTAAGGTATTCTATTTATAATTATAATTTTGGATATAAATGAGATTTAGGGGAAAACTCTGTGCAAAAAAAAGTGACTCACTTATTTCCTGCAACTAGTAATCATTAGAAACATAACCGAACAGCTTTAAATAAAGAATAATACAGGTATAATTTATTTATAGTAGGTAATATAGTTCCAAATATTTAATAATCTCTGGGTCCTCCTTTATTTTGAATAAACTTTTCAACCCTTTTCGGCATTGACTTGATTAGGTTCTGGCAAATCTCATCTCTAAGCATTGAATTCCTATTCGGATATGAAATTCACAATCAAATCCTCTTTGTTGCTCAACTGCTTTCTCGAGAGCCTGTACTTTATAATGCTCCATAAGTTTTCTATGGGGTTGAGGTCAGGAAATTGGGGCGGCCATGTCATAACACCCACCTGCTTCTCATCAAAGTATTCCTTCATCAATTTTGATTTGTGACAGAGACCATTATCCTGCATAAAAATGAGCTTGGTGGAAGGAAGCAGACAAGACTCTAAAATTCTCTTGTACTGCTCGCTCCTGAGGGTTTTTTCAATAGGTTTTAAGAAACCAGTTCCATGAAAAGAAAAGCATCCCCAGAACATTATACTGAACGGATGCTTGACAGTACTTACTGCTAAATTCAAAGAGCTTTCAAAGCTTCTTCTTCGGATTTTAGATCGCTTATCCTTTGAATTTAGCTCAACTTTTGCTTCATCGGAGAAGAGAACGTTTAGTAAAAAGAATCAGATGAGTCACTTTTATCGAACAGCACTGTACATTTAGAACGTTCGCTTTCTGACCATGAAACCCAAGTCGTTTTGTCAGGAAGGAGACTTCCTGATTTTATTGGACTGGATTGAGGTCGATCTCAGCGTGTGGCACCTTTTGAAAAGTAACTGAAGACCTTACCATGGTTTGACCCAAGCCTGGTGAGTGAAATTCCGTAGACGGAACTATTGTGGGCCGTCGATAGCCGTACTAGCACGAAGCCACAAGTCATCGTGGCCGAGGGCATGAGCGTGCTGGCCTCGTTCAAATTGTTGATCACGCTAGAAAAGACGCTCACTCCCAGAAACTGTACCTAAGGTCTCCTCGGCATATTTGCAGTATAAACCACAGGTGGGCTTTGCGGTTGTTGAGCAAACACAAATGTGCCTGCGCGAGCGTCTGCAATAGGGATTGTCTAACTGACCTAGTAGGCGGGTATCCTCACATGCGAGTGTCCAGCTATTATTATATACATACGCGTGTGTGTGTGTGTGTGTGTGTGTGTGTGTGTGTGTGTAATAACTGTCACTTTATTTACAGAAGAACGTCATCTCTTTACACACACACACACAGACATATATATATATATATATATATATATATATATATATATATATATATATATATATATATATACGGGGAGACGGAATGTCTCCTGAGGTATGTGGTAAATGAATATCACTGTTATGAGCTTAGACGGAAATGTATATTTTTTTAAATTTTAACCTGTAAGTATTAACATATATTACATGTACATCACATTAACAACATAAAATTCTCTCTTTCGCTGAATCAGCAGCAGCTTCTATGAATGCTGAGTGAATTTAGTCTTTCCCCATGCTTACTCTCTATATCGTCTGCAAGTATCATATCATTTCAGTGGTGTAAGAGGTAGCTACAAATTGACTTTTACGCAAGAAACAGACAGGTTTTCGAAGGCGAATATCTGCTTGCATATTTCAAGTGTTCATTATCATTGGCTGAAAATTCGCTGAATCTCTCTAAAGTGCCGCTTTGTAGAATGTAAATAAGTAATGCGTTAAACATAATAAAGTCTTCTATTTTTCTACGGAAGTGAAGTGTTATAAGGTAGCTAATGCGTAACATTGAATACGCAGCATTGAGATATATGGTTTATTGATTTAGCAATATATAACATCATGTTGGGTTATTTAATGCCGAAATTTTTCCGGGGTGACCAGTGAGGATCATTACATCATATATATATATATATATATATATATATATATATATATATATATATATATATATTAGAGGAACATTGTGGACTGACGCTACATAATCACAAACAAAGAACACAAACTACATCACTTTTGGACTACCAAATGCAAGAACAACTAAAATGGATAGCACAGGTAGCTCGAAGAGAAAATAATGACATATTCAAGATGTAAGCATTCCACACCGATTCAAACAAAAGGTTCGAAAGGGAACTCCCATCAATATTGGAAAGATCGATAACAGTTACTGGACTTGAAAATCCTGTTTTCTTTAAAAAAAAAAATAATAATTTTAAAAGAAAGATTTTATAAATTTCAACTGACAACAGTACTGGGAACACTTTCAATGAATACCAAATGTTTCCTTGTAGGGAAACGTTTAATATTACCATTATCATTACCATATATTACGTTCTTTGGAAGATAATGTCAGAATTTAGGATCAACATTTTATTCCTGAAGCAGTGTGGTAGAGGAAACTAGTTTGAACACGGATCACGAGAGAGCAAACACGAATTAAGTGAATTAAGTGTATCACGTGACCACGGAAGAAACGAATAAGTAGGAAGTAGCGTGACGTCTAAACGATGACTATTTCTATTCTAACCCCTATTACTATACGGATCATCATTTCTATTCAATCCTCTATTATTGTTCATATCACCATTTATATTCTGTCCGTGATTACTATTCCGATCACTATTTCTATTCTGACCTCTATTACTATTCTGGTTACCATTTCTATTCAATCATTTATTACTATTCCGATCACCATTTCTATTCAATCCTCTAACAGTATTCAAATCACAATTTCTATTCTGTCCTCTATTACTATTTCGATCATTATTTCTATTTTCTCCTCTATTACAATATGCCTCCACCATTTCTGTTCTATCCTATCACAATTTGCTATTCTGCCCTCTATTACGAATCCGATCACCAATTATATTCTGTCCTATATTACTATTCTGATCATTATATCTATTCTATCCGGAATAACTATTCCGATCACCATTTCTATTCAGTCCTCTGTCACTATACCAATCATTATTTCTATTCTATCCTCTATTACTATTCCGATCACCATTTCTATTCTATCCTCTATTACTATTCCGATCACCTTTTTTATTATATCCTCTATTATTATTCGAATCACCATTTCTCTTCTATCAACTATTAATATAGGTTTCGCTATTTTGTATACTGATCACTATACAGATTACTATTCAGTGGATACAATCCGAGTGAGTACTATTCGTGCGAGTGTTATTCGAAGGCGTATGTCACAGTATTGTTCAACGGCGTTACTGTCGATGTATCAGCGATTACAAAGTTTCTAACTACAACGAGCATTATAAAAGTTACAACGTTTATTAATTGGCCTTACAAAAGTGGCAACGAGTGTTCGTTGACAGCAAAAAGAAACGTGCTTAAATAAATGAAAATACAAGACCGAATTATTTATACATTTATGCAATCGAGTTACAAGATTATTTATGTCTTTATGATAAAACACTCAAAGTTCGGACGCCCAAAAAATCTATGAATGAGGTTTCTGTCTCTTCTTTACTACGGTTTTCTTTTGACAACAATTGTCTAGATCCTTGAAAAAGTGTGAATCAGTTGACGAGAGATTAAGGGAATCTTGTCAATGTGACAAACTCTCTTTATTCATATGAGATAGCTTCAACACTATCATCCTGACAACATGCGGCCGAGCATTTTAATGATGGGTATATATATATATATATATATATATATATATATATATATATATATATATATGTGTGTGTGTGTGTGTGTGTGTGTGTGTGTGTGTGTGTGTGCTTGTTTGTGCTTTAGTGTGCATGTGCGCGCTGTGTATAAAAGGGAACATTAAGGTCAACCCCGAGCGCCAAAAGTTTGTTTCATACTTGAACGCACTCTCAAGGCCATGGGTGTGATGTTGACTCGACTATTTATATATGCTATTCAATGGTCGATTATGGGTAACAAGAGCTTTCATAGTATCCTAACCCTTATTGAGTAGGCAGTAACGGTAATATTACAAATTATTTTAGAGTCTATTTAAATAAAAATAATTCTGAATATGAAGGGGGTTATTTGTTAATGTTTTAATAAATATTATTAATTATTTGTTGTTGTTGATTATTATTATTATTATTATTATTATTATTATTATTATTACTTGTGTGCATTCGTAGTTTGTTAATTTGTTTATTATTTATATAATATGTTTATTTATTTATTATGATTAACTGTATTTTTTTTTCGGTGTTAGTTATCTTCTTCATTTTGGTTAAAGTATTGACTTAGTATGGTACATTATCCGCCTTGTAGATAGTTCTTGTATTTGCATTCCCCATTGATAGTTTTGAAAATTTTTAGTTTTCGATTTTTAAATAACGTAGTTTGATATGTTTCCTCGTCTGCATTTTAAGATAAGTTCTCATAGTTTAATTAGTAATTCGTGTTAGTCTGTGAAGATGATTTTTGTTATTTTCTTCTCCTGAGAAAGTTTACATTTTTTTTATTTATTGTTGGAGACTGATGCTGTTTTTATTAATTTCTATGATATTGTTGGTGTCGTCCTTTTTTTATTCCTATATATGTTTCGAAAGGGTTGTTCGTTTGTATATTTACTATTTGTAAATTATTTTTTTCAGTTACTTCTATGTTCTATGTAGATTGTTTTTTTTTCTGTTAAGCTTTTTTATTATTTGTGTCATGTTTTCGATGCATCTTTATCTGATTTTTACTGTGTTTCTGTTGAATGTCTTGAGGAAATGGCTTCATGCAGGGAAGTGTTTGAGTACGAGTTTAAGGAATATTTTTCCTACACTTGGTTTGGCGGTTTTGTTGTACAGTGGCTTAAACCTCGTGATGTTTCTGTTTCTGTTGGCTTTTTTCGTTACTCTCGAACAGACTGCGGTATGCGTCCCCGCGTTCTTATTCGAACGCTACAATCTCCTGTGATATCTGAGAGAGACAGTCCAACCTTTCTCTCAGAATGTTGTTGTTTATATATCCCTCTGTTGAACAGTTTTCTAACTCGTGCACAATCAAACCCTCAACTCTTGTGGGTTAACACTGACAACGGGTGAATCGTTGATTTCTTTCGCTAACAGCCGGGGTCATTTCAGATCACCCCTGCACTTGGCTTCCTTTGACATCTAGTGTAAAATCTTGCGTTCAGTGCTTATATATTAAGCTATTATTTGTCCAATACAAGGCTCAAAAGTCACTCAAGGTAGAGAGTTACTGGATGTTTCTTTTCCTGGACGTAAGAATTGTAGATTGTAAGAGTATGTAGAATAAATAACGGTTTATCCTAAACATGATGAGAGTAATATTGTGATGATCGGAAGAGTATCGTATCGGGAGTATGTACATGATAAGAAACTCTCTGAATGGGACTTCTTTAATGACATTGGAATACAAGGACAATGAGAATGAACCAAGTCTGTTTTTATAGCATATCGGTTCCTATCTGTAAATACCTGAACTGGTGAAACTAGTGAATGCATATCGTTCGCACATGGGAATAGGGATAAAGAATCGATAGGCTTGCTATTTTGCGTCCGTGAGAATGGATTGTCGGATGAAAAGTAATTCATCACCCACAAGTGCGCGTAAATGCATTTGAATTCTATCAAGGTTATAAAGAAAGTATTGGGCAACTTCAGGCTAGATATGGCGGCAATATTACATTTTAAGTTTGATTTAACTTTTGTATAGATAGAGTATGTCATAAGAAGTCAATTACGTTCACCAGTGTTATGGGAAGGAAATGTTTTTCCAGCATCTTAAGCAATGGATATGAATTTCAGTTTAGGTCTAGGGTGAACTTGAGTCTCAATAAATGGTCAAAATATGGAATCTCTTTGAGATTGCAACCATTCATCGTGACTAGTGAGAATTTAGGGGTAGTTCGGTGATGATGAAAATTTACTACCTCAGTTTTGGACGTATTGACTGTTACAACCCAGTTTTCCCTCTTAATTCATAATAACTCACACGCGCATAGACACGAACACACAGGCAAATCACACACTTCCACACACACACACACACACACACACACAGATAGATAGATAGATAGATAGATAGATAGATAGATAGATAGATAGATAGATAGATAGATAGATAGAAACAGGCTGAGATTGATAGATAGATAGATAGATAGATATATAGATAGATAGATAGATAGATGTTGGGAGGCAAAGAGAGAAATATAGGAAAGACAGGTTTAAAAGTGAGAAATAGTAGAGAAAGCGCGAAGAAGCGTTTAAAGTAAGATAGATAGATAGATAGATAAAGAGAGAGAGAGAGAGAGAGATGAACAGACAGAAATAGATAGATAGATAGATAGATAGATAGATAGATAGATAGATACGCCAGAATAAACAGTGACATTTTCTTTTAAATCGTATTTATTAAAAGTGCTCAAAAACCAAACTTGCAGGGCGAGTGATCGTCTTTTTATTTCATTTCTTTATTGAAAAATCTTTAGAAGAAAATTTGCAACATATATCGATATAATAACGACAGAAAAAAAAGGCCGAAAAATCTAGTGATGGTACATCCAAAAGAAAGCCTGAAAAACAAAGTCCAAACCACGACTTAAGTTTCACACTACAGTGATCGTCATGAGACCAGAAAGCATAGATAGAAAGATAGATAGATAGATAGATCGATAGATAGATAGATAGATAGATAGATAGATAGATAGATAGATAGATAGATAGATAGATGTTGGGAAACAAAGAGAGAAATATAGGAAAGACAGGTATAAAAGTGAGAGATAGGAGAGATAGCGCGAAGAAACGTTTAAAGTAAGATATATATATATATATATATATATATATATATATATATATAGATAGATAGATAGATTGATAGATATATAGATAGATAGATAGATAGATAGATAGATAGATAGATAGATTAAGGCAGATAGATATGAACTGATTAAGAAAGATAGATATGAACAGATTACGGTAGACAGACATGAACATATTAAGGTAAATAGATATAAACAAATTAGATAAATAGATATATAGATAATAACAGATATATATATATATATATATATATATATATAGAGAGAGAGAGAGAGAGAGAGAGCGAGAGAGAGAGAGGGATATACTGAGAAGTAGAGAGGGCAAAATGGAAAAAAGATAGCGAAGAAAGAGAGATATATGAAAAAAGAGAAAGAGTATAATGCATAGAGAAGAGGAAAAGAAATAGATAATTCTAAAGGAATGAAAAGAGAATCGGAAGGCGGAAAATCTATTAAATGAGAAACAGAAAGAGAGAGAAAAATAGAGGTGAAGAGAGAGGAGAAGTGAAGAGAGAGAAGTGAAGAGAAAGCGAGGGAGAAGTGGGCAGTGTACAGAATTCTAAAAATTATAACAGAAGAGACGCTGACCCAAGTGAAGCGGGAAAAACTGAGCAAACGCTCCCAAGAAGAAAGAGAAAAGAAATAAAAGAATGTAACAAAAGTAAAAACAAAAATGTAAGAATAATAACGACAGAAAAAAAAGGCCGAGTGGAGACATCAACAAAAAAATGATAGATTGCAAATAGAAAAAGGGAGGTTAAAAGTTCAAAGGGAAATGATTAGGTACAAGAAAGAGATCGATAGATCAATAGAGAGAGTGGGGAGAGAGATGACGTTGAATGGCAATGAGAGGAAAGGCGGAATAGATAGATAGATAGATAGATAGATAGATAGATAGATAGATAGATAGATAGATAATAAACAGGCTTAGATAGATAGATAGATAGATAGATAGATAGATAATAAACAGGCTTAGATAGATAGATAGATAGATAGATAGATAGATAATAAACAGGCTTAGATAGATAGATAGATAGATAGATAGATAGATAGATAGATAGATAGATAGATAGATAGATAGATTTCAAGAAGAAATAGAGATGAGGAAATAAAGAGAAAAATATATTTCTGAACCGAACAAATCGCAAAACTATGTCACTGAGATAAGAAGATTATATATATATATATATATTGCGTATATTTTGGCAGAATGTTTTCATTAAGACATATCTCATAGAACAATTTAGACAAGTCTTGTCTACCTGTTCTCAATGGGATCGTCTCATATTCACAGACAAGCTTCTTAGTATCCCTACTAAAAAAAGAGAAAATTACCATGTTGATACATGTTCATCTATTTATTCATTTATTCCGAATACTTTCGACATTAAATGATGTCATCATCAGAGTAGTGTTTGTTTTTTAGGGGGGGTTCTAATACAAAATTGTTGTGTTCATCAAAAAAAAAAACATATTCAGATATATTTACCTCCCCTTAGGTTTCAAACGTGAAATTTCAAACATGAAATTTAAACAGTATAGTACATAACTTAAGCGTTTTTTCATTTCACAGTTTAAATTTAACTTCCCGATGAATACCTCAATTTCATGCTAGACGCAATCGTCAGGCTGCTAGGCGATTGTATCAAGCATGAAACAGCTTGTCGCCTCTGAGTGTTAACGTCAATGTTCACTTTATATATATATATATATATATATATATATATATATATAAGTTACGAAAAATTCGGTAATCCGTATAGGTAGTCCCAAGGAGGATGAAATCCTGAGAGCTCAATGTAAATTCAGAGGTAATAATTTAAAGAAAAACAGACCACTTTAAGGCTCCATGTAATAATTTATTTCACCATAGCCCTTTTAAAGGACGCTGGATTATCAGACTTCACTTCCAAAAGGTGAAACGAAAAAAAAAGCGGTCTGTTTTTCTTTAATATATATATATATATATATATATATATATATATATATATATATATATATATATATATATATATATATAATTCTTCTTTTCTCAGCGCTATAGTTTTGGACACTATTTACATTATTCGGGATATTGTCCTCATCTTTGTTGCCATGTTTATCACAACGTTTCGGCCGTTGTACGCTCCGGCCTTCCTCAGATGTTTGCAATGTCGAACTGAACCTTTTATTTCGCTCACTGTGGTAGACTATTCTAGTTCCACGTGCCATGTCTAATGGATGTCAGTTATCTTCTGTTGCGATCAATATGGCAACAAAGATGAGGACAATAGTCCGAATAATATAAATAGTGTAAATAATACCTCATCTCAGAGATATAGACAGATACTATAGTTTTGTGTCTAACAACCTGTTCGCAAATATAGTTTTCTCTTTATTTCCGCATCTTTGTTTAATCTTGAACTTGTCCAGAGTGATGAGATAAGAGAGTAAATATTGGAACTTTTACTTTTTTAGTAGTTGTTGTCCGATACGAGCTTGCTTACCCCTACGCTACAGTATGTTTTTGGTATTTCCAATGCAAACATCATTGCTCATATATACAAATGTAATTTATGTAGATAATTTCTTCGCGAAACATAATAAAATCACGTCTTTTGATTATAAATTTATCGCCCATTAATTCTCATTAAGTATATTTGAAATTTGAGAAAATGGCAAAAGGCTACTTGCCTTGTCACATTTATTGGCTTCAATTGAAAAGTTGAAGAATTTCAGTCTTTGAACTTTGGTGAATGTAACTAACGAGGACTTTGAACAGAAATTATGAGTTTGCATCATTAACAGGAGCCCAAAAAGTGCAGGCAAAAATACATCATTGTCAAATTACGGAAGATTAAACTTGACGTGTCGTTGCTCATTTATTTTAATAAATTGTTCTATTAAGTAAAAAAAAAAAAATCGTTCATTATTTTTATGAATCGAGTGGGACCTTAATGCGTTTCTATCTTTGACTTTGTGGACTCAATTAACTTTACTGGGTCAATTTTATTTCACAAATTCAGTGATTGTTTCGCATGCATTGGCGCATCATTTTCAAGGGTTTAAGTTTATAATTTTTTTTCTTTTCATATCAAACGCCGACAAACAGAAATTGCAAAGGTTTTTGGAATCTCAAAACTTTCACTCTTTATCCAATTTTTTCCGAATTAAAGTTTTGTGCTTCCCGGAAATACTCAATGTTGTCTACACTTAGTGACAAATTAATATGTGCTATGACTAATATAAGTGATATAAGTAATATAAGAGTAATTACTTTTCTTTTTATGTGCCCTGTCCTTTCAGGACGTAGGCGAACATGGCTCTCCACTTCCCCCTTTCCCTTGTAACTCTCAATAAGTTTTATCCCTTTGCCACTTCCTCAATGCCATTTTCCGTCATCTACTTACCGCCAGGCATATCATGCGTATTTTTCACTTTTCCCCTCTTTTGACCTGTGAGTATCAGATTCTCCAAGCCCACCTTTCTCAATACGTGTCTCAGAAATTTCAGCTGCCTTTTAGGGATGTTAAGTATAAGGTTCCTCCTTCTTTGCATCCGCTCGCATGTTCGATATGTGATCTCCTTAGCATCCTTTTGTAGAACCATACCTCCACTTCCTTGAGCCTCTTCTTCATCTTTGAGGAGACAGTCCAACATTCGCTGCCGTAAAGAAGGACAGATGTCACGTAGCAGTTCAATATTCTTTTCTTTGTTAACAAAGAAGTCCTTCTGTCTTGTAATACTCTGCCTAGCTTCTGTAATGCGTCTTTAGCCATCCCAATACGTCTTCAGTTTTCTGCGTGGCACTTACCGTCTTCCGTCTAAACACTTATTGAAATTTCCACACCTGCTTCAGTGATATAATTAATATGTAATATAAGTAATATTACTACTATAAGTGATATAAGTAATATAAGAGTAATTTCTTTTCTTTTTATGTGCCCTGTCCTTTCAGGACGTAGGCGATCATGGTTCTCCACTTCTCCCTATGCCTTGCAGCTCTCAAGTTCTGTCCCCATTCCACCTCCCCCAAACTTCTGTCATCCACTTGCTTAAGCCCGCTAGGTATGTCATGCGTTGTTTTCCCTTGTCTCTCTTTCCCTCTATTCGACTTGTGAGTATCATATTCTCCAAGCCCTCCTTTCTCATTACACGTCCCAGAAACTTCAGCTGCCTCTTCCTGGTGTTAAGTATAAACCTCCTCCTTGATTGTATCCTCTCCTAGACCTTATCATTGCTCACACACTCGGTTCATGGTATCTTTAGCATCCTTCTGTAGAACCACATCTCCGTCGCCTCGAGTCTCTTCTTCATCTTTGGGGAGACCGTCCAACATTCGCTGCCGTAAAGAAGGACAGATGTCACGTAATATCTCAGTACTCTTTTCTTTGTTACCAAAAAAATCTTTTTGTCTCGCAATATTCTGCCCTGTTTTTGGAGTGCCTCCTTGGCCATCCCAATACGTCTACGGATCTCAGTGTCACATTTACCATCCTCCGTCAAAACACTTCCCATATATTTGAATTTCCGCATCTGCTTGCTTTTAGTGTCCCCGACCTTCAAATCGCATTTCGGGCTCATCCTTTTACTGATGACCATGCATTCTGTCTCCTTGTAGTTTACGCTTAGTCCCTTCTTCTCGCTCTCCTTCGCTACCTTCTATAGAAGATTTTGTAATTTCTTTTCTGTGTCTGATATCAGCACTGTGTCATCTGCATATCTGGGATACTTCTTCATGCCTTTACCTAAAAATGCAGGACCTAGAAGGCAGTAGGTCGTTATGAACTCAATTTTCCTTCTGGTTGCCTTCTAGATTGGTTGCCACTCAAGGCTATAGGACCTAGTCCGTCCTAATATTTTACCCATAGCTGAGGGGAGAAGAAATTAATTCATACACGCACGTAGGTCAATGTAATGAACTCGGCTGGAATTCGAACTCGGCTCTCCGATTACACAATCTGAGCCTCTAACCATTACTCCAGTGCGCCTTGTCAAGCCTATTAATTCAGTGGGATCAATCAGTTAATCCAATAGGAAGTGTGAGTAGCGAATCAGTTATCTATATGAGCGCAGATGTTCGGAGGAGCTGATTTCCAGTAGCTCAGACATTTACAGCTTAACCCCATGTCAAGTATACAGGGTCGAATCATCCTCATTCCCATTCTATTAAGTTAAGCAACGTCGAGCCTGAACAGTGCCTATATGGGTTACCGCTTTGAGTTATCAGGTGTTTTAAGCTTGGTTGTGCGAGTAGTGTCATGAATAACGAAATTGGAAATAGGAGAGGCGAGTTCGAATTCCAGTCGGGTTCTTTATATTCACTTACGCACAAATACTTTTGAACAATGTATGAATCCACCTCTTCTCCCCTAGCTATGTGTTAATTAATAAGATTTGTATCACTAAACCGTTATTACCTCCCAAAAAATTCTTACAGTTTGAAAATATTTTCTGGATTTAAATAACCTGCAAATGGTTGATAAACCATAGAAAACGAATTAATCAATCAAGCGATTCGCAAGAGGGACGTTCTACTTTGTAAAACTGCATCCCAAGAGTCTTTTCCCCTAGCTATGGGTTAAATAGCAGAGTAGCCTAGACTGTCTACCCATGAGGAACAACTAATTCAGAAGAAGGAATACTCTCAATTCAAAAACTTGGAGAAAGTAACAGGAAACTGCTCCACTATCTTTCCCGAGTATCATGATAATTCAAAGATAATAGAGAAAAAGGATCTGTGGAGGGCTATGATCGTCTGCGTTATGAAAGGACTTTTCATTTTAAAAAAATGTTAATAACAAATTGAACATTATACAGCGAAAATTTCACCGGAAATTATACTAAATAAACGAAGAAATATTTTTTCAATCTTAAAAATTAAAGAAATAGTTTTGATAGAGAACTACACATGTAAGTGTAATGGTTAACAAGCTAGCGTAGCCCACTATTACTATCGTATTGATTTCAGTCCTTACGCAATCTTTTATATTTTTAGTTTTGTGTCAGATTAAACTACACTGGTTAATGTGGAATTAATAAATGCTAAATATATCAGTGCATGGATCAGTTATAACAAATTTCAGATAGGAGATAATGAAATGTAATATAAGTTAATATGCATTACGAGTAGTTTCAAACAATACCTCAAGTTGCTACACAGCCAAAACATTAACCTAAAATCTCGAGTCATGTTCTTAACTAGTCTTGTCAGATCAAGACTCTCTGGTCCTGGGTATGACGATAAACAACATCCAGCAGCAAGGCCTCTGATTGGGAGGTTTTGGGAAGCGTCCAAAACCGTCTAGTCATGTTCAAGTACGACCTATACACAACGGCTTCGAGCGAATGGACCGTGAATGAAGACTATGCTACATCAAATCTCATAGACTGACGCTACACAATCACAAAAAAAGCGCGTTACCAAATAAAAATACAAAACCCTTGAAGAACTCGAATGTCAGCAGCAACCTAAAATGCATATCGTATGTAGCTAGTAGAAAAAAATGATATATTCAATATGATGACTTTCTACACTACCTTAAACAAAAGGTTAGGAAAGAAACTCCCATAGAAAGAGCGATAACTGTTAGGGGGCTTGAGAAAGATATTTTCTTGAAAAACTAGTTTAATCAAAAGATTTTATAAATTTCCACCGACAGTAACGACTGACTTTTCGGTCAATGAATGTCGAATGTTTCCTTATAAGGAAACAGTTATCTGGGCATTACTGTCACAATTATAATATGCGCTTTGCTGTGGAGCAAGGGTTAACAATCACTCACAAGCTATATGTGACGTTGGTTTCACGGTGGACTCCACACTTTCGGCCTCTTCCCAGACTCAGCTGACATCATCAAATGACTGTAGTGAGTTCACTTTTAATTTTCACACTCTGAACTTGACCCCAACTAAACTAAGTAAATGTTGAATTACCATAAATCCCCATGTATAATACGCCTTCATCCATAATACGCACACCTAAAATTGTGCTCAAAATGTGAGAAAATGCTTCTACTCATGCATAACACGCACCCCTTGTTTGGTAAGCAAACCCTATAAATTGTAGCTCTCCAATTTAATAATGGCCAGGATTTCCTACTCCTATTTTTAAAAATGGTTTTAAAAATAGAATAATATTATTCGAATTTAGTTTTATGATAATTGCTATTTTATTCTACGGCAATTTTTTAAAGATTTCTGTAGCTGTGCATAATACGCGCCCCTGATTTTGCTTATAATTATTTAGAAAAAATCCGTATTATACGTAAAGAAATACGGTAGTCTCGCTATTGAGAAACTTGCAAAATATTACAACTGCAGTGAAACGTTTGTACGACATAAAATTAAACGTGTTCCAGTCTCTTAAATGATGCACGGTCATTATTATATATTTGAAAAGTTTAGGTCGTTTTTACATTCTACGGCCGTTTACTAGGCCTCTTCTCCAATCAGTGCTACATACTTATTTGCGCATAAGAGAATATAACGAAACCAAATTAAATTGGAACCATTCTCTCCGATTAAAAATTCCATGCCATTATCAATTATCGCACGTACCTTAGTTACGGTACCTGATATTCCCAAACAGTTACCCAACTAGCTACTAACCAGGCTCAACGTTACTTAACTTTGGTGATCCATCCGGAACCGATGTTTCAACAATATATGATCGTGAGCCATCAAATAAATTCAGACAATTTAAGATTATTATTACTATTTCTTTTTCAAGGTGCCGCACGGCTTCGGCACACGGATGATGATGCATCTCCAAAATTACCTGTCCCTGGTAGCTCTTAGTAAATTTTGTCTTTTCGCCACGCACCTAATCCCTATTTTGCCAACTATTCACACAAGCTTGTTAGGTAGCTTTGAGTGTAAAAGCAAGAGGAATACGCGCGTACATATAAAAGGCTGATTATCTCCCTTTTGGTATTACGAATTCACAAGTGTCACGTAACGACCGATAAGTGAGTGATGTCAGTTGGATGGGTAAACAACCCCAGTTGCTGAGCAGATCGCGTAGAAGCAAGACATGATTACCCGCGACGGTGACGAGAACGGATAGAAACCACATTACCCAAACAAGGAGCACAAATAGCAACACTGGCTTGGCTGTTTTCCATTCGAAAAATATTACAATTAAGACCCTCTCTATTTTCGCCTGTTCCCACTGCTTGTTTTATCCATTTGTGTTATAGTTTCTCTGTATGGGAATAAATAGTGACAAGTATATACAAAGTTGTAAATATATGTATATAATTTTTTGTATGGCACATTTCTATATAAATATTTTGAGTATTGGGCATATTTGTCATTCTTCTTCTCTTTCAACTTGTTTAGTCCTTTCTTCTGTTTTGTTAAGGGGTCAGTATATTAGATATACTAATGACTATGATAGCGGAATTTGTAAGTGAAAATATTCTCTCCTTCCAAGCATCCCATTACGATGAAAGAAATACTAGATAACAATTAATAATTCTCAGAGCTGCAGCTAAGAAATTCAGACAACTTAAAGCTATTACTACTTGGTAAAAAAATAGAAATAGGATGAAATAAATATTCGCTAAAAATTAATGATAACTGACAATGCTTCGTCTGCGAAATTCAGACAACTTAAGACTTTCACTTCTCTGGGTGTCAGCCAAAAAATTAGACGACAGAAATACCTGCCAAAAGTAATAACATTTTGCTATGGAGAAGTGTCGTTTGCAGTATGATATCGCAAACTATTCCCAGTACAGGGAATTTAATTGTCACGGGATGCTCTCATTTTCTGGTCTTGTACCTAAATAAACTGAGAACTTATACGTCTCACAAACATATTTTTTTATTTCTATATCTTGTGTTGCGTTGCCTTTCATTAATGGATCCCAACGCCACTCCATAGATGGTACCAACGAAAGATGGTTTCTTTTTCTTATTCTTTTTATTAAAGGAGACGGACAAACGTAGCAGCACCGACGATTCAATATTCTTACGGCCCTCTGTTGACTTATATCAAAAACCTAGATAAAGGCAACCCATCGCTGTCAGAATATCACGTCCACGATGTATTCTGATCAATCGTTGACCATCCCGTCCCAGCCTCAGCATTCTGTCATACTTATACATCTCTACATGCCCAACACCTGCTGAGATTAAAACCAAATACAGCTATTGTTGTAACCTAGAAAAGGTTACTGAATGAGGAATAAGCAAAAGGTTGGGAATTAAATGGTAATCTTTATAACATCAACAAAACATATTACTCGCCAGCGGCGTGAAGTAGGTAAACAACTGCTAGTGGTGGACTACTTAGCAGCGTATTACCCCCACTTACAATAGTGTCCAACGTATTCGTGAGGATTGGGACTTACCCATTAGTGCTCATAGGTATAACAACTATAAAAGTAAAATTCATAATAGCAGATTTCGTTTTACAAGGTAGAAACTATAGTAAAATATATGATTAGGCATTGATTGACGGATGTATGTTTTTGTTGTGTGGCCGAGGTAGTTGAGTATTTCGCAATAATAGGTGTTTTTTAAACGTGGTCAATACATACAGCTGTCACCGTATGCGAAATCCGTGTATGATCAGATGCCTATATTGTTATTGACTAATCTTAGACTGGCACAAAGCCAGAGGTGAAGGGCACTCAGTGAGATTTGAACTTACTAGACGGACTCATTACAATCTTAATATCTCCAATTCGAGAGTCAACCTTTATTAATGTTACATATCCTTATAATATGCAACCATTAATCCCCCTTTATACGCCCTTACAGCATCCATATTGAGTAACCCGTTACCTCGAGTTGTATTTATATTGGGTGAAAAATAGTAAAACATATGCCCGCTGACATATTCTACGCTTAATTTGCACTATGCTCTGAGGAAAAGACATAAAACTACATCTCGCACTAAATGAAATTTGTGATTAATCCCATGTTCGGACGACGTAATCCGATACATCTTATAGCATGTTACATGCGTTTGCAGATAAGCACAAAATCAATCAATGGGTGAAGTTTTCAAGGCTAAAAGAAGAGACAGAGGCATTTATAATGGCTGCACATTTCTAAAACCAGTTTACCAAGAATGAACAGGCAAATATAATAAAACTGCTATAGACCCAATATGTAGAATATGGGAACAATATATGGAAACTATTGATAACTTAGTTGATTGTTCAATTTTGACACCAACGGAATACAAAAATCGATATGCTAATATATATATATATATATATATATATATATATATATATATATATATATATATTAAGACATTTTTATATTTATACATTATTTTTATAGATACAAATATTTAAGTAAATGCTCTGTTTTTTTATAATAAACAGTATTAATAACATTTACCGGCCTGAATGTCCGAGAAATTTTCATCGAAAATATTCGTTCTCCGACAGGAATCGAACTTGTATCCTATACGGAACCGTCATATAGCCTGACATGCTTTTACCAATTTTACCACAGAGGAGCGTTTCGGTTAGCAAGGTTGATTTTACTGTTTTTAAACTACAATTTTCCATGATTTTTTCATTTACATTCATATCTGCTCGATGCGTATCCAAATGTAAACAAATGACGTCACACATTATGAAATGGACAAAGTCCGACAATTATTTTAAGACATTTTTATGTTTATACATTCTTTTTTAGAGATACAAATATATGTATATTTCTTAGAGATTCGGGTCAGTAAATGTTGTTAATACTGTTTATTATAAACAGAGCATTTACTTAGATATTTGTATCTCTAAAAAAGAATGTATAAACATAAAAATCTCTTAAAATAATTGTCAGACTTTGTCCATTTCATAATATATATATATATATATATATATATATATATATATATATATATATATATATATATATATATATATATATATATATATATATTAAGACATTTTTATATTTATACATTATTTTTATAGATACAAATATTTAAGTAAATGCTCTGTTTTTATAATAAACAGTATTAATAACATTTACCGGCCTGAATGTCCGAGAAATTTTCATAGAAAATATTCGTTCTCCAACAGGAATCGAACTTGTATCTTATACGGAACCGTCATATAGCCGGAGGTACCTTAATATTATTATAAAAACAGAGCATTTACTTAAATATGTGTATCTATAAAAAGAATGTATAAACATAAAGATGTCTTAAAATGATCGTCGGACTTTGTCCATTTCATATATATATATATATATATATATATATATATATATATATATATATATATATATATATATATATATATATATATACAGGATATTAATTGAACGATATGTTAATATTATCGTCCACCACACGCTGAACATTACCATTTATATTGAATAAATAAATAAATATATATATTCGTGTATATATCGCATTACCAAAAGATAAAAATATATGATAAAATAAGGAAATATAATTGAAAGTGAATTAAATATGGCGCCTTAGAACAAATGCTCCACCCATAATAATTGGAACCTGTGTACGACGGGGGAAAAAGAAGCACGAACATTAAATAGAACCCTGGCACTAAAACAAGGTAAAATGTCCATGTAAATATATGCCTAAAAAGGCATCGTTGTACCTCAACACAGCAACTCATAACAAATGTTTAAAATGTCCTCCTCTTGCTTCTACGCGCACATGCACCTGTCGAATCCTGACGGTCCTTTCCAAAGACTCCCTGATGATGTCGAATTGTTTCGCAGGACCCATGATACGTTGATTAAGCGTCTCTGTATTATTAACGTCTGCTGCATAAAGCAATTGCTTTAAACAGGCCCACATAAAAATCCAAAGGACTGAGGTCGGGGGAGCTTGCATGCCATTGAACCGGTCCTCCCATACCTATCCATCTTTCATGGTAGATATCAGCCAGCGCATTGCGAACAATTTCACTAAAATTTTCAAAAAGACCCATCATGCATGAATCACATACATCTTCATGTTAGCAGGACTATATCCTCTAACAGGTCTGGAAGCGTGTTCAAAATAAAGTCGGTGTAAACAGTTCCTGTAAGACATGCTGGGAGAATATATGGACCTATCAGATAGTCGCATACAATTTCAGCCCAGACATTAATCGTAACTTAGCCTGTATTATACCATGGGGATTCCGATCCGTCCATAAATGTTGATTGTGCCAATTTATTATTCCATCTCTTCCAAATGTCGCCTCATCCGTTGACAAAACTGAAGAAACAAACGACGGATCGGTGCAATATACCATCAGCAAAAGTTCTCCCGTGGTGTGTGTTCAGAGGGCGAAAGACCCTGCACACGTTGCAAATGAGATGGATACAGGAGCTGCTCTTGAAGTACCCACCATGCGGTACATTGAGAGGTACAACATACTAGGGCCACTTTACGTGTACTGACACCTGAATCGTCTCCGACAGCCGATGGAAGGTGTTCTTCGTGGTCAGGCGTTCGAGCGGATCTCGGTCTTCCGCGATCCATAGTTTGTGGTGCCACGGATCCTGCCTCAGCAACGCGACGATAAACAGCAGCAAAGATTGGATGACTCGGCTGCCTTCGGTCTGAAAACGCAGTCTGATAAAGCCATGCAGCCTGGCCTCAATTACCATTCGTCCGGTCGTATACAAAGATCATATCTGCCTGCTCATGATATGAATATCCTGCCATTGTTAAACGAAGCACTTTTCAGTTAACTAATTACTACACAAGTTAAACGTTGAAGACAGTCTAGCCACAAATGTACACATATGACAAATGTAAGTTAATCTACATGCGACACAGCACCATTTATTTTAAACTTAATTGATTTGCGGATTTATGTTTTTATGGACATTTGGTCTTGTTTCATGTATGGTCTGAATTTTGCGTCTGAGAATGAAACTGTTGTTGCTTGTTGTTGTCATCAGTATCCACTTTTATATTTATATATAAACATGCCATATTCCTGATATTAGTATTTTTTCTTAAAACATATTTGTATCATATATACATACACGCACACACATACACACACACACACACACACACACATATATATATATATATATATATATATATATATATATATATATATATACAGGGATTGGACAAAATAATTGGAACAGGTGCAAATTCCACTCCTATATTTCAAAGACCTATTATATCAAGAACTTTAACTAAAACTTCGTAATTGCAGGTTATATCTACTGTAAATACGTTTATTCATCTAATTTACTGTCTTTGTCTTTATTTTTAGAATTTAGTAAAATTTAAGCTAAATGCGTGACCTCTCCGAGTTTGAAAAAGGGCAAATTGTTGGAGCTCGCATGGCAGAAGCCTCGATCACTAAGGTTGCTGAACAGTTTGGTTTTTCAAGAGCAACCATACCAAGAACTATGACGCAATTCGAAAAACAAGGCAATACCTCTAGCAACCGTAGCAAATCGGGCCGGACTTGCAAACTTACTGACAGGGACCGACGTGCATTGAAACGTAATGTGGCAAAGAATCATCGGACTACTGCGGCCAAAGTCACTGGTGAGTTGAATAATCATCTGAATAGTCCAGTTTCTGCGAAAACTGTTCGTTGTGAGCTCCATAAGGCTGGATATCATGGAAGAGCCTCCATAAGGAAATCTCTTCTCTCCACTCGCAACATTCAGGAGAGGTTGAAGTTGTGCAGAGATCACAATGCCTGGTCTGCAGACCAATGGAAGCAAGTCATATTCTCAGATAAGTCCAGTTTTTCTCTTTTCCCAAATTCAGGGCTAGTTTATGTGTGGAGGCAGCCCAAAGAAACTTACAACCCTGACTGCTTTCTTCCAACAGTGAAGCATGGAGGTGGATCAGTGATAGTTTGGGCCGCCATATCATGGAAATGTCTCGGTTTAATAGTTGCCCTGCATGGTAGAATTAACAGCAAAGATGACCTGAACATTTTGAGAGATCATGTTCATCCAATGGCCAAGACTTTATTCCCTGATGCCGACTGCATCTTCCAAGACGATAATGCTCCAAAACATACCACTCGAGTCGTTAAGAATTGGTACGAAGAGCATGAATATGAGCTAGAACACATGGAGTGGCCTCCACAATCTCCAATATCAATATTTTTGAATATTTGTGGTGCATTTTGGAGCGAGAAATTAGGAGCCGCTATCCTCCACCGTCGTGTCTTTAAGAGCTGGAGCAGGTGTTAATGGAAGAATGGATGAAAATTCGTCTGGATGAAGTCAGGAAGCTGTATGATTCCATTCCTAGACGTATTAAAGCTGTCTGTGAGGCTAAAGGAGGACCAATTCCATATTAAATAAATTTTCTTTGAATTTAACAAGTGTTTCAATTATTTTGTCCAACCCATATATATATATATATATATATATATATATATCTTGCACTACTTTGTATTGAGTTCTTTTTTAAAAGTAAACATGGAATTTTACTCCATCTGTTCTTTCTCTCATTTATCTATATTTTTTAAGGTTTTATTGATATTTTATTTAAGTTTCCACATGTCCTCCATCATTAGCAATACAAAGGGTAATACGATTTTGCAATTCACGGAAAACATTTGCTGATTTACAGTAATGCCTGAAATCACATTAGTTATTTTAGCTATACTTAAAACTAGGTACATTAAACTTTATAACATTTTTTACAGATTATTTCTATTGCAAATACAAATAAAGTTATAATTTTTTTAATGCACACGAACTTTATGGACACCCTGTATATAAAATTAGGCAGTTAACTACCTGGTCAGTTCTTAGATGGGCTTATGAGCAGCGCGCACTGTAGGCATAAAACGCATGTAAATAATCGCACATTTGGAATTTGAGGAAATGTTAAAATATCGTTTTGCGTACAATGACATAATGTTTGTGATCACTTCATACCTCTGCTTGACAGCGCAACGTCACTATCAACGGCAAGGAAATAGTTGATGTTTACTTGGAAGAGTTAAAAAAACTAACAGTGCTATTTGGAGGAATACCTAAACCTGGATTGGCATGTGCTTTTGTGGTTAAATTTCCCGGACATGTGAAGTGGCTTTTGTGTACGTCCTGTAGAATAGATACACTACCATTCAATCAGCTTCTAACTGGTCGATTATGAAAAACAAGCCAACAGTGGAGGAACCTGTCATGACAGCTGTGCAGTCAACCCAAAATGTTTATTAGATATCCCCCAAGCGCAAGCCTGCACTATAAAGTTGCTTGCTATAAATCCAATGATTCAGACCACGTGGCAAGAGAGTGAGTCAAGATCACGTGTGCCAAAGTTTTAATAACATGCATTAATAAAATCAGAGTGTAACTATTCCTGCATTTTATGACAAAAAGGTAACATACTGTCACTTTCAGTCGTAGCTCTGGTCAGGAATTATACCAAGTTTACTTGGATTACGACTGAAAACCATTATGATTTCTTAATCTCACCATTCAGCATCTTGTTCGCTCGAAAAAGAAGCGTATCTTCTTTTATTGTGCAACATATGTCTGTTCATAAATTAAACATAAAATCTATAAGATAGAGAAACATATTTAATTAAATCGTCATTTTATTATAAGCTAACCTGGGCTTGTTGACATTCTATAAACGTCATCAGTATTTCATTAATTGATTTTGTTAAGTGTTCTGCTCTGAACAGTTTTTATTGATTCCCACTTATCTTTCCTTGAATAATATCTACATTATTTAACCCCCTGGAAATTGTCCTCAGTTTTGTCATCATCAGGACTTTTCGACCGTTGTAACCTCCTACATTTATCAGCTGCTTGCCGACGTAGGTAACCTTCAGATAATTTCAGCCTAGCACTTTATTTAATCTACAGTGGGTGATCTCGTTCCATTTCACATGCCAAATGATATTTTGTCTAGTTCTTATTTAGTACTGCTTAGTTATTGCTGAGTGCGTTTCCACTGTGCCCATGTACACACCGTCGGTTACAGCAAGTGAACTTCACAATTGTCCTATTGCCTTAGTCCATTAGATTATTGTCTGAGTGGAGAATTTTGAGCCTTAAATTTAATCGACCTGCTGATCGGTACAGCAGATGCTGCTCATACTCCCCACGCTTGACAGGACTTACCGAGGCTTCTATTTTCTACAGCGTCTGCTGCTGCCGAAGCCTTGCTATCATTCTCTTCCTTTCTATTAACGACTTCCATATCGTATTTATTTCTATGCTAGGCTTAATAAGGAACTACTCGGAGCCTAGTGGATTAAACTTAGGTTTCTTGAATTTACGGACATAGTAATTGTGAGTTTAATCCCTGGTTCTGGGAATGTTTATAATGGTATACTCCCTACCACTCTTTTATGAGGGGTGGGGGAGTGTACCATCATTTTCTTGTATTTCAAACTTTTTTCTGATAAGCTTTGGCAACAGACAGCATCCCGTAAAAGAGTATTGTCTCGCATAAACATGCTATTTAGTTTAAGATTTCTAATCTTTTCTTGTACAACACAAAAGCTTTTTATATTATTCGAACTATTGTCCTCATCTTCGTAGCCATATTTATTACAACGTTTCGGCCGTTGTACACTCCGACCTTCTTCAGATGGTTGGAATGTCAAACTAAACCCTTTATTTTGTTCACTGAGATAGACTATTCTAGTTCCACGTGCCATGTCTAATGGATGTCAGCTATCAGTTATCTCTTGTTAATTCCCCTCTCCAAGTTCTCCACCGCCTTAACCAGGTATTGAACTCATTAGATTCAGTGACAGGACCCAAAGAATGTGAGTTCAATACACAGTTAAGGCGGTGGAGAACTTGAAGAGGGGAATTAACAGGAGATAACTGATAACTGACATCCATTAGACATGGCACGTGGAATTAGAACAATCTACCCCAGTGAGTGAAATAGAGGGTTCAGTTCGACATTCCAACCACCTGAAGAATGCCGGAGCGTACAACGGCCGAAACGTTGTAATAAATATTGGCGACAAAGATCAGGACAATAGTCTGAATAATGTAAATAGTGTACATAATACCTCATCTCAGAAATATAGACAGATACAAAAGCTTTTGTCCAAAAACGTACCTGCATTTTTCTATACCATTATTAATTAGAAACGTACCAACAATTTTACTAGAGGAGGCACGGTGGAGTAATGGATAGCGGCTCGGACTGAGAAATCGGAGAGCTAAGTTCGAATTCCAGTCGAATCCATTACATTCACTTACGTGCTAATACTCTTGGGAAATGTATGAATCCTCTTCTCCTCCCCGAAAGGATTGGGATGGCAGCTGGTCTACCGCAGAAAGAAAATGGCAACCTACTGCGGGAACAAATCTCCTTCGTCAGTCATGTATCGAATGATCGCCTAGGCGTGTATTACGCAAGGCACGTGACTGATTGATACTTTTACTACGATACCAACCCAAAACATTATTCCAACTTCCCACTGTTGTCGTCAGAGTTGTTTGATTTGTTTAGGTTGATTGTATCCATATAACCAACCCCTAAATGAAGCCATCAGGCCTAACTAATTTATCGCAACACTAATCACTAAAATCAGATATCATTTAGTTCTTCGGACGACTTAAGTTTGCTTAAAAGCCGTTGTTTGGTTGATTGAAAGTTTTTAGCTAATGTCCTTAATATCCGACATATTTTCTATTTGCAAATCCAGCATCAGCTTCTCTAAATATATGTATATATATATATATATATATATATATATATATATATATATATATATATATATATATATTCTTGACAGTGAGTCCTTTTTCAAACATATCACTCTTTGAATCGTTCTCGAATCTAGTTTTGTTTTCATATTCTTAATGCTACATTTTTGTTTTATTATGCCAATATTTTCAATTTCATTTTCGATTATTATCCGATGTCTGTTCAAATCTTCCTCATTTTCTAACGTTCTGTTTCCTTCTCTCAATAAGTTTACAATAAATTTCTCCTCTCTTCCTACTATGTCTTTCTTGAAATCTAAGTCAATCTTTATATATCTGATATTAAAAGTAAATATCAATCACTATAATGTAATATATATTCATTTACAATATGATGAACAACGCTAGTGTTGCAAAATAAAATCCTACACTGGTAAATTTGTTATTCTTAATAATTCTAATAAAACCTATTTTATAAGCTGGAATTCATACGTTAGACTTATCATTTAAATATAATCGTATACAGATAACTTTACCAACACCAGAAGGTTAATACAAATTCTATGGTGAAAACATTGAGTGGTATAAGGAAATGATGGGTATACTATATTACGAATAGAGGATGTGGAGAAGAAGACATATAATAGTAGAAATGTATGTCAATGATGAAGAAAGAGAAGAGGATGTTGAATTACGGGAAGAAATATGAAGAGTACTCACTATTTTAAGATGAATAGAAATTGCTTGCTGTAAACGTGACAGGAAATTGTCAAGTTTGACAATGTATATATAGTGGGGTCGCCACTTGTTGTAGCGGGGTCACCACATCTTGTAGCGAGGTCACCACTTGTAGCGGTGTGAGCAGTTGCGGTAGACGCGTATTATTTGGTGATGCGCACTTATGCAAATTAGAAATGTACAATTTAGCGATAGCAGTTTTCCCTTTTCTTGTGACAGCATTTTTAATTGATGAGACGATTTCCTAGTGACATTTTAGTGGATATATATATATATATATATATATATATATATATATATATATATATTTATTTATTTTAAAGACATTTATGATATGTTTAACGTTCTTTTTATAGATACAAGTATTTAAGCAAATGCTCTGTTTGATAATAAACAGTATTAAATAACATTTACCGGCCTGAATGTCCGAGAAATTTTCATAGAAGATTTTCGTTCTCCGACAGGAATCGAACCTGTATCCTATACGGAACCGTCATTTCGCGTGATGTGCCTTAACCGTTTGTCCAATTCAAAAATATATGACGTCATTTGTTTACATTTGATACGCTAGACCAGATATGAATAGAAGAGATTCATGGAAGATTTAAGTTTAAAGATAGTAAAATCGACATTGCTAACCGGACGCTTCTTCGTGGCCGAACGGTTAAGGCACGTCTGTATATTGAGATACCCTAATTCACATGGATGGAGTGTTTAAAACTCTATTAAAGACATTCGAGAAGACTAAGAATTCCTGTGTGTTGTGATGTGCTCCCTGCAAAGATTCTGTTGGACTCTTCCGCCTACTATAAGATTAGTAGGAGAGAAGGCCTTGGGCAACAGTTGACCAGATTGTTCAACTGTCGAACTCTCTGCCTTGAGCAGAGGGGAACTCGGACGAGGCTTTGCCGAACGAAGGGCAAAGTTTCATCCGGGGAGGTAGGCAGGCCCTGAACTCGCTTATGCGGGTTCTAAGAGAATATTTTTGGCCGAGCCTACGAGCACGGAAAACCCACGGTAAACTCGGCCTTGTGCCACATACATCCCTCTTGGAGGGGGCTGGTAAACATTAACAGAATAGATTGTTCATTACTGTTGAAATCTCTGCTTTGAGCAGAGAGGAACCCGGACGAGGCTTTGCCGAAGGGCAAAATTTCGTCCGCAGAGTTAGACAATCCCTGAACCCGTTTATGAGGGTTTTAAGGGAATATTTTTGGCCGAGCCTACGGGCTCGGAAGTCCCACGGTAAACTCGGCCTTGTGCCACATACATCCCTCGTGGGTGGGCTGTTAAATATAACATTCGAACAGATCTGTTCGGACAGTGCTGTCGAACTCTCTGTCTTTGACAGAGAGGAACCCGGTCACATACATCCCTCGTGATGTGACTGTTACATATAACAGTCGAATAGATTGAACGCTGGTCAACCGACACACAATTTACTAGTCGTGTAATACTCTTCTGTGTACTTAATGTTTAATATATGATATATCTGCAACACTTGTTTTAGTTATTTCTTTAACCATTTACTTGGTGACGACACTGTGGGAGGGAACCGAGACACATCATGTTTCCACAGTATCCTATGAGTACAGATGAAGAAGACCTCTTCGTTTGGCATAGGCATCAACTGAAGGCATTTCTATGCTGTGCCGTGTTGTATGCAACACGCAGTTATCTGGGTATTATTATGTTCCCGACGGAAACAATATATTGTAATTACTGACAAAGATCAGTTCCTTGTTCATTTGGTAAAGTTATCAACTAGAGGCATTTCTATGGAGTGTTTTTTTTTCTTTCTTTTTTATATGCAACATGTGGTTTACTGGAGACTAAAAAAAAAGAGGTATTTTCCCCTTACAACATAGTGTGGGTAAATAAATGAAAAAGAGAGCGACAGTTTTGCACTTTTTTTATAATGCTTTATTTGACGCCACCTAGTGTGTGTTAAGAGAAGTCCCCTGGCTGACAAGTGTGATAATCCTGCTGATGAAACAGTATTTTAGTAGTATTACTGTCTGGGCGATAAGGTGATTATGAGGTAGCAGGTTGACCGACCGTTTAAACATCCATTCTTTCTACTTTTATCGTGGTAAACTAATGATAATATAGTGTTTCACATGTAAAGTGATTTATTTATTCACTTGTGGTTTTCGTCAATTAATGTCGGCGTGAGGTAGTCAAACTTTGGAGACGTTCTTTGAATGCAGATATTCTCACGAGTTATCCGATTATACCGTCTGTGCACTTTGTAACCCCGTTTACATTCACTGACTTGCATTGAGACCCGATTCTGCGCTTGGTGGCTATGGGTACACCTTTAATTTATCTATTCGATTATTAGTTTTGTTCAGTTTATCAATCCGTTTCAGGTTATTTCAAGCTATAAAATATCTTTAGATAGTCAGAACTTTTTAGATTATAATGATTTAGTCATACAAATCTTACTAGTTAATCCATAGCTAGGGAGAGAGGGAGGATTCATACTTTACCCAGGGTATTTGCTCGTATGTGAATATAATGAAACCAACTGGAATTCGAACTCGGCTCTCCGGTTAACAATTATATTACACCACTAGGATATCCATACTTACATCACCTGATATTTCCAAGCGGTGTAGCTTTCAGAACAACCCTATGATGCACGTGTGTTCTCATGGTCTGTTGTGACATCGAGTGCATATCATACTTTGATATCTCCTAGGCTGAGTTTAGTATATTTAGGGCACCACTGATCAACTCCTTTTTACGATAAAAGTTCTGTGTCGTTAAATCTCCCTATTATTCCCTGTAGCGAAATCACACCCTCCTTGACTACCGTGACTTTAACGCTGTTGAGCATCGGAGATTAGGAGAGATAACCAAAAGACAAATTTTAATAATAGCTACAATGAATAGGAAATACGAAAAAGAAAAAAACGACAAATTAAATAAAATTTAATAAAAAATGTTATTACAGAAAAGAAATTATGACTGTGTGTGTGTGTGTGTGTGTGTGTATTATTTTTTTTCTTTAATTTAGATATTGAAATAACATCCTCATTGGAAGACGGTTTTCTCATAGGAAATCTATCACAGGTTACGTTCTGCAGGTTTATTAAGTCCCAATCAGACGTCACGTGATTGCTAGAAAGCGGGAAAAATCTCAAATTAATACACAGAGCTGATAAACACGAGGCTTTCTAATTTTTACGTAATCTTTCTGCAGAATCACATCAGCAGATTGATATCTGCTGATGGGACTATGGACCAGGGATGTGGATGCAGGAACTTTTTCAACGGTAACAGTCCTTAATGATCACAAGCGGTTTCAGTCAAAACTGAACTCGGTTCGCCGTGCTCATTGATTTCACTACCGATGCCAATGCAGTCGAATAAAGAAAATAAAGTAACCAATGCTGCATAAAGCCGAAGACCTGAAACCGTATATTCCTCCAGACAGCTGCCGGACGGATCTGTAATATACGGACGTTTAGAATAAACATTGTGGAAAATGTTACCGTACCAGCAATCAAGAGAAAAAGCAAATCGCAAATCGATGCTGGGTCGAAGGTTTGAATAGATCAGAGGAGAATATTTAAAACGATTTATCACCGTGACACTCCCAAGATGCGAGTAGATTAATCTCCGCATTGCGAACTTTGCTACTTTATATTTCCTTTCTTAGTTTTCTTCTCTCTCTTTGACGATCGATGATTCTGGGATATTTATTTCCAAGTCGGAACAGACACCAATGTTTTGCGGTAGACAAATTAAATAAAAAAAAAACTTAATAAAGATGTTAATATTACAGAAAAAAAAATGACGACTGTATATCCTTTAATTTAGATGTTCAAATAACATCCTCATTGGAAGACGGCTTTCCCATAAGAAATCTATTAGATTACGTTCGACAGGTTTATTAAATCCCAATCAGACGTCACGTGATTGCTAAAACGCGGGAAACAGAGGAAAATATTAGACAGAGCTGATAAACACGAGGTTTTCTATTTATTTTTTTTTTCTGGGTGATATCTTCTGACTACAATATCTAGTATAGATAAACGTCCTATCATGTACATTCGAGTTCATGGCTATTCTCAACTTCCTCAGGCTTACAGACGTGTTTTAATATCAACTCATGCAAGAGAGTAAAGCCACTAAGGCACAAGGGGTTATTAAGTGTGAAAGAATAAGAAAAAAGAGAAGCATTATTAAGGAGCGAGGCTAATAGAAGTGTCTCATTAAAACGATTGATATTGCATTTAAATTTTTGTAAATCAATGTTGGGTGTAAAACATAGGACCGGAAGAGATTTCTGCAAGCGAGAAGTGCGAGAAAATAATCTGTTAACATAGAAATGATGGTTATGTCTAGCCAATTCCAATTTAACTTGATGAGACCTTGCCGCGAATCTGGTACTGACCTTAAATCCATAAAATCTAGGTACAACAGATGGAAGTTCGTCAGAACAGTTACAATGAAAATATTTATAGAAAAGGCACAGGGAAGCTACATTAAGGCGATGGGAAATGAATGAAACCGAGACGCTGTTGACCATGTTCACCATAGTCTATGAATATAGAATCCAGCGTAGTACGTAATCTGTTCAATGAAACAACGTTAAAGATTAACACTCACGAGTCAAAACACTCTACTGAATCTGACTATATTGCCAATACCACCAGCAGCCGTTCCGTAATTCTTCAGTCTTCGATGTCAAAGGCTGGCAGTGAATATTCCGGAAAAAAACATGGCCGCCTTTATACACGTTGAATATTTTGAGCCTTCTGATTGGTTAACTCTTCTATTGGTGAACTATAAAATGAGTCAGCTCATCTTGGCTGGCTCACTAGTACTCCAGGGTACCCATAAACTCCAACAGACGCCGGGTCAGGACTAATAATATTGCTGATTCTTCTTTTGATTTCATCAAGATTATTTAAGTATACAGCGGAAGCACCGGGCCATATATGGTAGTAATATTCCAAGCATGGGCGAATGGTCGACTTATAAATGGGTAAGATTAATTCAGAAAAGAAAAATTGTATTAGCACGAATTTAATTTGAAATGAACGAGATACAACGAACCAATGATTCACCCTGCATCTTTAGCGATGGCATGAATATATGAGTACCATTTGAGGCTAGGAGTAAGCTTTAGATACAATAGATGTTCGATGCAATGTGTATGCGTACGTTGTAGTAATAGGTATAAAGGAGGTAGATAGAATTAAGCTCTTACCGTAGACGACAGTGTCGGTGTCTGAAGGCGGCCCTTTTTAAGTTTGATCAGTGCTGCTGAGTCATTTCCTGATAGTGTGTGTGGAAGTGAATGAGGTCTCGAATATCAGCATTTAAAGTGGCATGGCCCCTGGAATCTGAGAGGATCTGTCACTGAAGTCAAACATCGTGATTTTTATACCGTTATTCCTGAAAAATTGACTCCTGAACTGTATAATTTTACTTATTCCTAATTGGCTATATAATAATATAATAAATGGCTTTTGTTTTGTATTGTATAGTTTAATTGGTGTGCTTTGAGATGTAAGCATTTTATTTCGTGTTATTGATTTATAAATATTTTGGATGCGTGTTTTAATATTTATGTCGATGTTTTGGGCTGAAAATACTTCTGATAGGTTAAAATTAATAAGTTTACAATTTACATAATACTTATTTTTATTGTGTGGAATATGATGCATATTTAGATATTTTAATGGACAATGGAAACAAAAATTTTTAAAAAACATGTGGTCGTAGTTCAAAAGGTTGATCTGATTGTGAAAAAGCAATGGAAGTTTTGGATTCAGCACATCAAATTTGTCCTAAATCACCTAAAAAAATTTTAGAAAAATTTGATGTTGGCCAGTGATTTGGAGGTGTACCCATACACACGTATATATTTACAACAAACATTCAACCAAGAATTGAAAATAGCCAATGAAAGTTGAAGGTTTCTCGAAATTAGAAACGAGTATAAGCGTTCTTTAAACTCTCCAGGTCTTAAAGTCATAAAATCGATTCGCTTACAAATATTTTATCTTTGTTGACAGCGACGTAACGTAAATATTTTATAAATTATTGCTACAAACAAATTATGATCAACTGTTTTATAATTACAATACCAGAGGCTGGTTAAGTCGGGAAAGTCGCCATAGTATGTTGCTTCGAGCAACGCTATTCTGAAACAAAAAATTCATCTCATACAAAAAATGGCGGAATTAGCCGCCAGGGTATAAAATAAATGAGCTTCGTCCTTGAATGATGGCGGGAAAATGATACTTTTGAACTTCCTCGAAATTTAAATGTAAATATTAAATCAAAGATGGAGGCAAAGTATAAAATATATTGTTTAGAGACATGTGAATTCCTATTAAAAGATATATTATTATTATCGCTCAGAAACTTTCACAGCGTTGTTAACTATCGTTTTTTGACATGGTGGAGATCAATCATAAGTTCCTTCGCCAGAGGAAAACAGAGGTATAGGATCGAACTTAGCTTGCAGTACCATTCTCATACGTACTTTTTAAAGCTATAATTCTTCAGGAAATTTTGCATATATGCATATAAATATATCGAATTCAATACAAACACACACACAAGTACGCACACATATAGATATATGCTATAACCTAGGGAATGTTACTGAATAGAATAAACACACGAAGGTTGGTAATGAACGATAATACTTAGGACAAGAACAACACATATAAGTCAACTGCTAGACGTGAGTCAAATGAATTCTATAATGAATCTCCAACTACACGATATTTTCCAACTGTCCCACACGGTCAGATGTGGTACAACGCCAAATTTAATGTGGAGTATCCGAGCCCTTCGGCTCGGCTAAAAAATTCCCCGTAGATCCCGTATAAAACGGAGTCGGGTAGCTGTTTCCCGAGACGAAACTCTGCCCTTCAACATAGCCTTGTCTGGAGATCCACTCTGCCCGGAGGCAGAGAGTTTGACCAGCGCAGTTGGAGACGAATCTCCAACTGCAGACCAACATACAGTATTTACTAGTGCATTTATGTGAATGGGGACATACCCATTATCGTCCATATGTCTACTACAACAATACATACATACATATATATATATATATATATATATATATATATATATATATATCATTAAAAACGACTGACAAGGTGCTTTTATTTAGTTTTTTATATAATTTCTCGTGCGATCTAATAAAGTTTTTCTTTTCAGAGGATAAATTATATAAAAATTGTCCGAATGTTCTTTTTATCCGAGCGCTTTCGGCTATACATTTAGCCATTTTCAAGGATTACATTTCAACTGTTAGAATTAGAAATAGTTTGTTATGTGTATTCGGACAATTTTTATATAATTTATCCTCTGAAAAGAAAAACTTTATTAGATCGCACGAGAAATTATATAAAAAACTAAATAAAAGCACCTTGTCAGTCGTTTTTAATGAAATGTGCTTGAAAGAAGGATTGCTGCCTAAATACACAAATATATATGCCAGAATGCATTTATTTCAAGTTAGGCTAGATATTACGAATTAATAAACATAGTTTTGATATTCTGACACTAGTCTTATAATTTCACGACTTCTGATTTTGGGGTTATTTTTTTAAAACAAAGGGGTATTTTTAAGGCAGTTACGTTTTAAAGCGTGAATGATGTTTGAGACAACGTCGTTTATTGGTTGATAAATCCTAATGCGCGAATTTGAATTTCGTGTGAGCCTATTCTTACGCAGAATTGAGACTACAAATTGATACTACTTAAATCTATTGATTTTTTTTCTACAATATCTAACGGGGTTCTACAAACCATTACCAAGGATATAAGCACGTAAGTGAATGTAATGAACTCGACTCAGTCCGAGCTGCTAACCATTACTCCACCGTGTATTACAGAGTCAAATCATTTTATAATTTCAAATGCTTCATAAATATGTACTATATCCTTGTTGAAACTTAGCGAATATTTAAAAATTGTCAGGTCTATTGATAAACACATTAAAGTCAACATCAACTCCTATAAATTATTACTGTCATTGCTATAATGAAATTGCGCAGATGACAAGTATTGCAGACACAGTGCTCTGAATGGCCGCCTGAGTTAAAAAAATGCTTCCGTCAATGTACAGACTTATTGTATCAGCTGTTGAACGAGATATGTGCTGTAGCATTAATATAATACTGAATTTGTGTTACTATTTGATTATTTTATATTCACTTCTGTGTTAAAATGCTACATATGTTCACCAAATACAATTTTTAGTGAGATATATTTGTGGCAGTCTGCTGGAGGAACGGTGTATGATGTGCGGTAAGTGACGGGCAGCAATTGTTAGGAGTAGTCACACTTGTTTACAGCTCAGCACGGTGGTAAAGGTTTGCATTTTATAACCGTCTTATAAGTAGACCCCTAGCTGTGGAAAGGTTTTTCTTATGCTTGATAACTCGACTTGTATAACGCATATACAATTCACATATTTCGTTTATATAATATTAGTGTTATAATGGAATGTCCCACACTCCCTATGGCCTATGTGGACTGACTATAGCAGTAGCTATATATAGTGAGTACAGGATATAACTGGGGACGTGCTTCGGCAATTAGTTGAAGATTCGTCTCCAGGTGAGCTGATCGAACTCACTGCCTTCGGGCGGAGAGGGACCCAGACGAGGCTATGCCGAAGGGCAGAGCTTCGTCTGGGGTGGTAGACAGCTAACCGACCCTGTTTTTAAGGGGTCTACGAGGAAATTTTAACCGAGCCTTCATACTCGGTTTTATCTCGCATTAAAAAAACGGCCTTGTGCCACATCCTGCCTCGCGGAGAGGTAAGATAAATATCCGTTCTTCGGCAGTTGGCAATTCGTCTCCAGCTCTGGTCGAACTCTCTGCTTTCGGGCGGAGCAGAACCCAGACGAGACTACGACAGCTACCCTACCCCGCGTATACGGGGTCTACGGGAAATTTTTGTCCGAGCCTATGGGCATGGATACCCCACGTTAAATTCGACCTTGTACTACATCTGACCACGTGGAGTGATTGGTAAATATCCTTGCTTCGACAGTTAGTTGGAGATTCGTCTCGAACTGTGCTGCTCAAACTGTCTGCCACCGAGCAGAGAGGATCCCTAGGCTAGACTATGTCGAAGAGCAGAGTCTCGTCTCAGAAAACAGCTACCCGACTCTGTTTTATACGGGCTGTGCGGGAAATATTTGGCCGAGCCTGTGGGCTCGGATACCACACGTTAAATTCGGCCTTGTGCTACATCTGACCGCGTGGGGCTATGCCGAAGGGCAAAGTCTCGTCTGCGGTGGTAGACAACTACTCGACGCCGTTTTTACGGGGTCTAATAGGAATTTTTGCCCGAGCCTACGGGCACGGTTTTGACCCGTATTAAAAAAGGCCTTGTGCCACAAACTGCCTCGCGAGTCGGTAAGGTAAATAACCTTGTTTCGGGAATTAGTCTAGAGTTTGAGATTCGTCTCCAGCCGTGCTGGTCAAACTCTCTGCCTCCAGGCAGAGATGATCCCCAGACGAGGAGAGTCTTGTCTCGGGAAACAGCTGCCCGACCCCATTTTATACGGGAAATTTTTCGTCGAGCATACGAGCTCGGATACCCCATATTAAATTCTGCTTTGTGTCACCTCTGACCGCGTGGGGCGGCTGGTAGATATCCTTGCTTCGGGAATTACTAGCCTGCCACGCGAATCCCCGGCTTTCAGTAGTGCACTCTCTTTGACAATAAACCTCTCTTTCTTTCATCTACGCGCGTGTGGCTGTTCCTTCCACTCGAGTACCACCTTTGCCTGTTTGTAACGTTCTTTAAGGATACAACAATTAGTAAAGATTTGTATCAATGAATGATACACGCGTTCGTTAATATATAATGATTTTCCGAACAAAATGTGTATGTAAAAATAAATACACACCTGTAAATGATATTTTGTCTTGCTTCTTTGAAATAAATTTAAGACGGATCAAAGTCAGCAGTAAATAAATCAGTGTTATTGGTGAAAATCTATTTATTTCTCTATTGGATCATGTTATTTAAGTCATGGCAAGTATGTGTGGAAAATAATATCGCCCAAATGTCTGCCAAATCTGGAAAAAAAAGAAAAAATGATTAGACGCTTAAACTTAATTCATATTTAAATTCGGTCGAAGTTACTGAAAAACCCTTTACATATATATATATATATATATATATATATATATATATATATATATATATATATATATGTATATATATATATATATATGTATGTGTGTGTGTGTGTGTGTGTGTGTGTGTGTGTGTGTGTGTGTGTGTGTGTGTTGCTCTTACTTTTGTATTGAACCCTCGTTTAAATTGAATGTTACAAACGTCGGAATTGGATTCTATTCGTTCTCATTTTACATCGATATATATATATATATATATATATATATATATATATATATATGAAGAAATATAGTCTTAAAGTGTGCTATATTTATGGGATAAAGTGCTCAATATCAGAGATAGAGCGTGTGTAAATATAAAAGTGAACATAGAAGTCAACACTTAGAGGCGACAGTCTATTTCATGCTAGATGCAATCGTCAGGCATGACGATTGCATCTAGCATGAAACGGACTGTCGCCTCTAAGTGTTGACTTCTATGTTCACTTTTATATATATATATATATATATATATATATATATATATATATATATATATATATATATATATATATATATATATATATATATGGGGGTATTATTTATTATATACATAGGGTACATTCATGAACATATCTTGTAAGTTCCTGAATTTCTTTATATTGCATAAATACGTTATATAAAAATATTTTTACTGTAACATTTTTGCATATGACTGTGTATTATTCATTCAGGTATTTATAATGTGCGTTTGCAAACAATATTTATTTGGCGATTTGTGTAGTAATACCATGACCCACAATCAGTATAAACAATTGTATATATATATATACATATACCCACATACACATATATAAATATGTATATAAATATTCAATTTCTAATTTTAAAAACTTATCTAAAATCTAAATTTGTTCTTATAAACACACACGCATATATATATATATATATATATATATATATATATATATATATATATATATATATATATATTTGTCATCCATAGACAGACTGTTTCGCTGTTTCACAGCTCATCAGTGTGGCTAGACGTCCGGTTTCCTCTAGCTAGGATCGAAACTCGACTGAATTTGCGTATATATATATATATACATACATATATTTATATATATATGTATGTATATATATATATATATATTCGCTCGTTTTCATTGTTTATGGTATTGCTTGCAAGGAAAGTATGTAGATGTAGTAATGACACCACAAAAGGCAGGTTCCATCATTGACCATGTTTTGGGACCAGTTTTTGTCGAAAGACCTCATCACCCAAGTCCGACAGCTACTATATTCCACTGATCTTCGCCCCTTGCCACTTCTGGTTTTACTTATAATTCAACCCCACTAGAAAATTACAAAATTTTAATACGTCGATGAATACCCAATGGAATGCGACAAGGCAGATACTCATTATCCTAACACCCCACAAAAGAGTACCAGGAATGCTTTCATCAATGGAAAAGACGCTGGATGAATGTATAGCTTCAGAAGGGGATTTCTTAGATGGATATTAATTGCCGGATTGATATGTATTGTAGTTTTCTTTTTATATCGACAATCCCATATATATATATTTATATATATATATATATATATATATATATATGTATGTGTGTGTGTGTGTGTGTAGGTGGATTGATGTGAGTTTGTGACCCTGCGTTTCACACTGTTTGCAATTGTCAGACAAACTGATTCATTTTTAAACTTTGGATTTATAATCAGTTTGTCTGACGATCGAAAATAGCGTGAAACTCATTGTCAGAAACTCACGTCCATCCAACTAAATATGTTAGCTCTATCACCGATATTTAGCGCTTTCCAATAAGTACTGCGCATATATAATATATATAAAAAATTGCATATATATATATATATATATTTCAAATTTTCAAATATCATAAATATATATATATATACATATATATATATATATATATATATATATATATATATATATATATATATATATATATATATATATACATGGGATGGACAAAATAATTGAAACACTTTCAAAAATTTAAAGAAAATTTATTTAATATGGTGTTGGTCCTCCGTTATCCTCACATGCAGCTTTAATACGTCTAGGAATGGAATCATACAGCTTCCTGGCTTCATCCAGAGGAATCTTCAGCCATTCTTCCATTAATACCTGCTCCAGCTCTTTAAGACTCGACGGTGGAGGATAGCGGCTCCTAACTTGTCGCTCCAAAATGCACCACAAATGTTCAATAATATTGATATCTGGAGATTGGGGAGGCCACTCCATGTGTTCTAGCTCACTTTCATGCTCTTCATACCAATTCTTAACCACTCGAGCGGTATGAATTGGAGCATTATTGTCTTGGAAAATGTAGTCACCATCAAGGAATTAAGTCTGGGCAATTGGATGAACATGATCACCCAAAATGTTCAGGTAATCTTTGCTGTTGATTCTACCATGCAGGGCAACTATTGGACTGAAACATTTCCATGATATGGCGGCCCAAACTATCACTGATCCACCTCCATGCTTCACTGTTGGAAGAAGGCAGTCAGGGTTGTAAGTTTCTTTGGGCTGCCTCCACACATAAACTCGCCCTGAAGTTGGGAAAAGAGATAAACTAGACTTGTTTGAGAATATGACTGGCTTCCATTGGTCTGCAGACCAGGCATTGTGATCTCTGCACCACTTCAACCTCTTCTGAATTTTGCGAGTGGAGAGAAGAGGTTTCCTTACCACGGCTCTTCCATGATATGCAGTCTTATGGAGCTCACGACGAACAGTTTTACTAGAAATTGGATTATTCAGATGATTATTCAACTCAGCAGTCACTTTGGCTGCAATAGTCCGATGATTTTTTGCCACATTGTGTTTCAATGCACATCGGTCCCTCTCAGTAAGTTTGCAAGTCCGGCCCGAATTGCTACAGTTTCTAGAGGTTTTGCCTTGTTTTTCGAATTGCGTCATAGTTCCTGATATGGTAGTTATTGAAAAACCATGCAGTTCAGCAACCTTAGTGATCGAGGCTACTGCCATGCGATCTCAAACAATTTACCCTTTTTCGAACTGGGGGAGGTGACGCATTTAGCTTAAATTTTACTAAATTCTAAAAATAAATAAGACAAAGACAGTAAATTAGACAAATAAACGTATTTACAATAGATATAACCTGAAATTACGAAGTTTTAGCTAAAGTTATTAATATAATAGGTCTTTGAAATATAGGAGTGGGAGTTGCACCTGTTCCAATTATTTTGTTCAATCCCTGTACATACACACACACACACACACACACATATATATATATATATATATATATATATATATATATATATATATATATGAAGAAATATAGTCTTAAAGTGTGCTATATTTATGGGGTAAAGTGCTCAATATCAGAGATAGAGCGTGTGTAAATATAAAAGTGAACACAAAGTCAACACTTAGAGGCGACAGTCTGTTTCATGCTAGATGCAATCGTCAGGCAACGATTGCCTGACGATTGCATCTAGCATGAAACCGACTGTCGCCTCTAAATGTTGACTTATATATATATATATATATATATATATATATATATATATATATTGTTATGTCAATTTACCCACACACGCATGGACTCTCCCAGTTATAAATAGGAGCAGTTTCTGACAGTCGGACTGAACATTCTTGCTGTAACACTCTCGGTTTTATATGTTTGTATTACTGTTTCTTTTAATATATATGTTTAACTCAATTCCTTGTATCTTTATTTCTGTCCCTAACAAGGCACAACGCATATATATATATATATATATATATATATATATATATATATATATATATATATATATACAAAATCCTCGAGAGAAAAAGAAAACTTTCACAAATCCTCAAGAGGAAAAGGAAAACTTTATTGCCTCCCCACCCTACAGAAATTTAATTGGGGTCACGGCATTTCGAAATGGGCAGATGTTAGCAGATTCAGTTGCACGGCGCTCAAACTTCGGTCGGCAGTGATTGCAACAATTGAATTATTGATAAATCTCTCAAGAGTGATTGTCTTAGATGCAAATTAGATAGAGACGTTATTTCGATTGGCTTTGATCTGACTGTTTCCATGCGGGTTAGCCTTGTCGCCGACATTAGTTTGAGCTAAAACTCTTCTCGGGGCGACAAGCAGTCGATGTCCTTCGGAATAATCCGATTGAAGATGACAAGGGAATTTACAGAATGAGGTGGACGATCAATGAGTAAGATTCAATTGTGCGGATATTCGACCACAAAACTATCAGAATTGTTTTTAATACTTTTAAAGTCTTTCCTAATAGCTACTACTGCTCACATCTTTAAAACAGCGCATATATATATATATATATATATATATATATATATATATATATATATATATAATGGAATGAAATAAGTCCGACAATTATTTTAATTTATTTATTCTTTAGACATTATTTTTATAGATACAAATATTTAATAATTTGTAATAAACAGTATTAGCAAACATTTACCGGCCTGCGTGTCCGAGAGATTTCCTAGAAAATATGTGTCCCCCGACAGAAATTGAAACTGTATCCTATACGAAACCATCATTTAGCCAGACGTACTTTGCCTCTGATATTCGCAGAGAGCGTGAAACCCAAGATCACAAACTCACATCAATCCAACTATATATATATATATATATATATATATATATATATATATATATATATATATATATATATATATATATCACATGGTTACATTGGAATCGTAATCACGATCCAATCCATCAGACCCACAAATTCAAAAATAAATCACAAAATTATATATATACTGACCACTAATATTATATCAATATATATATATATATATATATATATATATATATATATATATATATATTGTAAAAATATAGGACTTTAGTTACAATGTTCGATTCCGATCATGAGACCAATTTTCAAATATCATATTTATATATATATATATATATATATATATATATATATATATATATATATATATAAATGCTGGTCAATAGGGCATTATGGGTAGAAGGCCTAACTGTTATTGGGCGGGTGTTACAGTTATGTTTCAATTATTCTATTTATAAAACTGTAAACATTAGGCTAATACAGTGTTCACCCATCTCTCTCTCCCTTTATATATATATATATATATATGTGTGTGTGTGTGTATGTTTTGTGTGTGTATGTTTTGTGTGTGTGATAAAAATATATTTGTTAAGTATGTTATATTTATAAGTTAAAGTGCTCAATATCAGAAACAGAGCGTATGTAAACATAATAGTGGCCACTCAGATCAACACCCAGCATCGACAATCTGTTTCATGTCTAAACACAATCTTCAGGCCATGTGTGTTGCGTTTAGGCTCGATTATCTTTATATGCTGGTCAACAGTAGATTATGACTAAAACGTATTGGTTGTCTACATCTGTTTCTCAAAGGGTTAGGCTACTGGGTGCACAGCGATCTCGAATGTATGGTTTGCCTAAAATCAACAAGGATGAACCCTAACCCTCTGAGACCACTCGTCTCCATTATTGGCTCAGCGCAGAATTGCTCCCCACCAATTAGCCAACCGGAAACCGTGACCTGACAAAGGTTTATAGCCTACTCATCTATCACATGTCTATCGCTGGTTTTTCGAATTCTATATCTACTAGCACTATTTATGTAAACGATAGAAACAAAATATTAGAAATTAAAATATTTTAAGCACTTTAAATATATATGCGTAGTTGTTCTTGTTTCCACAGTATATGATAATATTCTGTTTAAAAACGTAATTATTTGATATTCTCCAGGCACTGTATTTCCGTTATCAGTAGCAGCAAAAAAAAGCTTCTTCAACCTATTGTCAGACTCGACAGAGGAAGTCTTGCTAATGGTCTAGTCTTATCAGAAAAGAAAATCCTATAAAATCAGGATTAAAGTTAATTATATTGAATTATAGTTCACTGAGTGTCTTGGTTTATTCATGATAACAGAAATATTCACAAAACTTGAAAAGAGAAGCAACTGGGAATGTTTCGAGTTGGAGCAACATTTCTGAAGCTTGCCTGGCAAACGATTTTTACTGTAGTGAGTTTGATCTTAACTAGGTGCTCGGCTTTCTGCCTTATGACATGCTAATATAAACTATGCAGATGACACAGTGTTGATAACAGATACTTATTTCTTAAAAATACTGATATTTCTTCATAAAATAATAAATTTTGTACTGTACTTGGTTCACTTATTTTTGTACACTTCTAAATAAATATTGGTGGAGAAATGGATAGCGGCTCGGATTGAAGAATCGGAGAGCCGAGTTCGAATTCCAACTGAATCCATTACATTCAATTACGTGCTAATACCCTTGGGTAAGGTATGAATCCGCTTCTTCTCCTTTCAACTCTGGGTAAATAGGAGGACAGACTGAGTTCTATAGCCTTAGATGGCATCGGGTCCACTGTAGAAAGAAATGGCTACCTACTACCGGGAAAAAAATCTGCCTCGTCAGTCATGTATCGAAAGATACATGATCGCCTAAGCGTCTATCACGCATGGTACATAATTGATTGATTACAGTATAGTGATTGATATTTACTTTTAATATCAATCAGAGAAAATAAAGATTGACTTAGATTTCAAGAAAGACATAGTATGAAGAGAGGAGAAATTTATTGTAAACTTATTGAGGGAAGGAAACACAACCTAAATAAACATTGGTGGAGTAATGGATAGCGACTTGGATTGAGGAATCGTAGAGCCGAGTTCGAATTCCAGTCGAATCCATTGCATTCACTTACGTGCTAATACCCTTGGGAAAGGTATGAATCCTCCTCTTCTTCTAAACATCAGACTTTTCCATTTCCTTGGATGGCAACTGGTCTACCGCAGAAAGAAATGACAACCTACTGTGGGGAAAAAATCTAACTCGTCAGTCATCTATCGAAAGATACATGATCACCTAAGCGCATATCACGCATGGTCCATAACAGATCGATATTTAATTTTAATATCAGAGAGAGAGAGAGAGAGAGAGAAGAGAAGAGAAGAGAAGAGAAGAGAAGAGAAGAGAAGAGAAGAGAAGAGAAGAGAGAGAGAGAGAGAGAGAGAGAAAGAAAGAAAGAAACAATAAAAATTATTAAAAAAATTAAAATCTTCAGACACACTATTGTAGATTAATATTCTTTCGTTTTTATTATTATTATTACATTTAGATTCCTCGACTAATCTCGGCCAACATGACCATCATCAGGAGAAAAAATATTTCTGTTTGCTGGTCGCACTGAACTATAGAAATGAATGTTTTGATGGAGAAAATGAACTTTTGTCTGTAGTTTTCATTTGTTTTTTTAGCATGAATGTCTTGTTTGTCAAACAGTCTCTTTTAAGTTGTTATTTGAGATAAGAGCTGGGTGGATTCATGCTATTCTGAATTCTCTTGGTCAGTTTGAAAGTTTTATTGGTACCTGGAGAGGGGGGTCTCTGTTAAGTGTTTGTGTGTGTGTGTGTGTGTGTGTGTGTGTGTGTGTGTGTGTGTGTGTGTGTGTGTGTGTGTGTGTGTGTTATTTGGCTTTTAGGGAGTGAGTGAATATGATATGTGTAAGCGTGTATATTGCTGTGGGTGTGTATTATCATTTGGTTCATTAGAGAGTGAATGGGTATGATGTGCGTAAGAGTGTATATTCGTGTGGGTGGGTGTATAAGTGTGAGGCCTCAACACCTCCGTAAGCATGTCAGTCTTGTGTGGGTGAAAAATGTGGGTAGGTTTTGATTTGTAGGGCTATATATTAATACTATCTATATTGTTAAATTTATGGTTTAGCCCGGCTGGATACTGCGTTTGTAAACGTCGTATCCACTTATTTTCATGGAACTCTAAAATCTTTCTAATGTTATCTGCTCTAAAATTTTCTATTCTCTCAATTTTAGTGAATTTGGCATGAGTTTTGAAATCGTCTTTTTCTAGGCGGAAATGTTGTTCTACAGGTAATAAATTTTCATAGGGAGTTGACTTAATTCGATTGCGATAATTATTAATTCTGTAGTGAAAGGGCCATTCAGATTTTCCTACATATTGTTTCTGGCATAATGTGCATTCTAGGGGGTAAATTATGTTATGATTTCTATAGTTAGAATCGTGGTAGATTTTGAAAGTAGATTTATCGACTGAGCTAGTGAATGAATTCGTGTGTGTGACGTGGTTGCAGCATAAGCTTCTTTTGTTGTTGCATGGTTGGGAAAATTCTGTTGTTTTTATTGTTAGTTTATTACGGATTACCTTGTTCCCTGAAATGTGGTTACTAACTATGATTTCTTTGAGGTTCTTAGGTCTACGATATGCTAGAAGGCCGGGTTCCTTAAACAATTTTTTAAGGTCTGGTTTGAGATGTAGTATTTCCAAGCGACTTTTGATTATTTGGGATAGTGGAGGCAGAGTGGGGTTGAAAGTGATTACTAGAGGAGTGCGGCTAGATTTATTTTTAATCTTGTACATTAGGGTGTCTTCTCTAGGTGTGCAAATTGCTTTATTTATTTGTTCCCTGATTACGTGTTGTTTATAGCCACGTGTTGTGAATTGATGCTCCAGATTTTCAATGTGTTTATTTAATTCTTCATTGTTGGAACATATCCTTCTGAGTCTAAGTGCTTGTGAATATGGAAGGTTCTCTTTGTGGTGTTTTGGGTGGGAAGACTTAAAGTGTAGATAGTTGTGGGTGTCGGTGATTTTAGTGTGTAGTGTCGTTTGTAGTTCCCTGTTTTCATCTATGTAAATGCGGGTGTCTAAAAATGTTACCGATGTTGTGGATTTTTCATAGTCAAACTTAATTGAGTCGTGCACCGTGTTAAGGGCCATGAGGAATTGGATGAGTTTGTCGTCACTGCCCGTGTATACAAAGAATATATCATCGATATATCTTGCATAAAATACGCAGTCGTTACCAATGAGGGGATAGATATGGGCCTCCTCAAATTTTCCCATGAATATTGTAGCATATGATGGAGATGCAATGGTGCCCATGGCACAACCTCTTACTTGAAGGTAGTGTGCTCCATTGAAGTTGAAATTATTCAATGTAGATATATGCTCCATTAGTTTTATGATACATTCTGTTGGGGTTCTTGTTTTCTTCTTTTAGTAAGTGCTTCCTGAATGGCGGTTAGCCCTTCGATGTGTTTAATGTTTGAGTAGAGTGATCTTACGTCCATAGTCACTAGAATAGAATTCTCTAGAACTGTTTGTATGTAGTTCATTTTGTTGAGTAGATCTGTTGTGTCTCTGACGTGGGATTTTACTTCCTTAGCTAAGGGTTGTATGTAATGGTCCACGTATTTGGAAATTTTGTCGTGTGGCAGTTGAATGATGAAGTTACCGGCCTTCATGGGTTGTTGATTTGTGTATTTTAGGGAGGAGATAGAAACGAGCAGGTGTAATCTTTGTGAGTGCAAGTGTTGTTCATGTTTCCTTGTCGATTAGATTGTTGCAAAGCATTATGTTTAGTGAGCTAGTTAATTCTTTTTTGTATTCCGGAAGGGGATCTGTAGGTAAGCTTTTATAGGTTTCTTTGACGGCTGGCTGCCAGTTGGCCTCTTTAATGTATTCTTTGATTCCCCAGATAACTGTGGCACCCCCTTTGTCAGTTTGTGTTATGACTAGGTCATCTCTATGTCTCTCTCTTTCTCTTTCTCTCTCTCTCTCTTTCTCTTTCTCTCTCTCTCTCTCTCTATATATATATATATTAAAATCCTACATCAGAGACACAACAGATCTACTAAACACATATATATATATATATATATATATATATATATATATATATATACACACATATATATATATATACACACATATATATATATATATATATATATATATATATATATATATATATATATATATATATATATATATATATATATATATATATATATATATATATATATATATATATATATCAGATTGCTTTAGATTTCAAGAAAGACATAGTATTAAGAGAGGAGAAATTTATTATAAACTTATTGAGAGAATAAATAAACACTGGTGGAGTAATGGATAGCGGCTCGGATTGAGGAATCGGTGAACCGAGTTCGAATTCCAGTCGAATCCATCATATAATAAACAGTATTAAAAATCCTTTACCGGCCTGCATGTCCGAGAAATTTCATAGAAAATATATGTCCTCCGACAGAAATCGAACCTCTATCCCCTACACGGAACCGTCATTTAGCCTGACGTGCTTCGCCTCTGATGTTCGCAGAGACCGTGAAACCCAGGATGACAAACTCACATCAATCCAACTATATATATATATATTTTAGAATTGGACATAGTCCGACAATTTATTTAAAGACATTTATATTATGTTTAACGTTCTTTTTATAGATACAAGTATTTAAGCAAATGCTCTGTTTTATAATAAACAGTATTAAATAACATTTGCCGGCCTGAATGTCCGAGAAATTTTCATAGAAAATTTTCGCTCTCCGACAGGAATCGAAGCTGTATCCTATACGGAACCATCATTTCGCGTGATGTGCCTTAACCTTTCGGCCACAGAGCGGCGTCTGGTTAGCAAGGTCGATTTTACTATCTTTAAACTTAAATCTTCCATGAATCTCTTCTATTCATATCTGCTCTAGCGTATCAAATGTAAACAAATGACGTCATATATTTTAGAATTGGACATAGTCCGACAATTTATTTAAAGACATTTATATTATGTTTAACGTTCTTTTTATAGATACAAGTATTTAAGCAAATGCTCTGTTTTTATATTTAATACTGTTTATTATAAAACAGAGCATTTGCTTAAATACGTGTATCCATAAAAAGAACGTTAAACATAATATAAATGTCTTTAAATATATATATATATATATATATATATATATATATATATATATATATATATATATATATGTATATATATATATATATATATTCTAAAAATATAGCACCCTGTTTACAATGTTCGCTTCCGATCATGAGACCAAATTTCAAATATCATATATATATATATATATATGCTTATCAATACCTGCTAATACCCTTGGAAAAAGGTATTTATCCTCTTTTCCTCTTCTAAATAGAAGGACAGACCGGGTTCTATAGCCTTGGATGGCAACTGGTCTACCGCAGAAAGAAATGCCTCGTCAGTCATGTATCGAAAGATACCTGATCGCCTACGCGTGTATCACTCATGGCACATAACTGACTAACTGAAGGAGCCGAGTGATTTAAAAATATATATCATAATAGCGGTGTCAAAAGCAAAACCGCCTTTCTGACATACTGTTTCTTTGTAAGCACGAATATTAAATATTGCCATGACTTCAATGTTGTTTCTTTTTCATGTGAGATAAAATATATTTTATTTATGTTGTTTTCATTTTATTGGCGCGCCTTTTTTTTTAAATAAGCGCGCCAATGACATGAAAAGACTGGTGTTGTTTTTAATACTACGACCGGTGAGAAATAACGTGGATTATAAATAAAGACATTTGAAGTAACATCTCATATCCTTAGAAACCATTTTAACATCATCCATCAACAGACACTAAATCATAGACGTCATGCAAATACTTTCTAATATATAATTAATAATCTTCTTCATATAAATTCTTTCTAATCCTATCGCGGTCCTTGTCAGCCAGAACCCATAACAGGGTCATCAGATTGTATCCTTATTACCAGTTGTTGAAGACGGTCATAATTTAGTGGTGTGTGTTTATGTGACATGTGGTTCGCTGGGGATTTAAAATTCCCGCAGAGGAGAAACGAGACGTCTTGTTCTTACAACATCCTAATGAGGAGAAAAAGGAGGAAGCCTTGCTCCATTTTCTTCATACAAGAAATACATTTATACATTGAAATGCCACCTAGCGGACTTTAAGAGAATCTCCCACCCTAAGAATAACATAAGAATATTAATTCTTTTTTGTGAGGCATGCTGTTTACTTAACAATCATAGACTGTAAAACCGTATAAATGTAAAACGAATTGTAAAATAAAAGTGAATAATAGATTCCCTTTATTCAGGAGATTTCAATAACTTTGAAATATTACAGAAAGTGTAGCAAGTGTAAGATTACAGCAAGTGTAGCGAGTGTAAGATTACAGAAAGTGTAGCAAGTGTAAGATTACAGAAAGTGTAGCAAGTGTAAGATTACAGCAAGTGTAGCAAGTGTAAGATTGTAGCAAGTGTAAGATTACAGCAAGTGTAGCGAGTGTAAGATTACAGAAAGTGTAGCAAGTGTAAGATTACAGAAAGTGTAGCAAGTGTAAGATTACAGCAAATGTAAGATTACAGCAAGTGTAAGATTCAGCAAGTGTAAGAAATGCGAGTAAAATCAATAAATAATAATGAAAATGACACATTGATGAATTTCAGTCAATTTAGGATATCAGTTTTGTAGATGAAAAAAGTTTAAATTTTTCATGTTCAGTGATAATTTAATTAACAAATGAATCAATTTTCTTGCTATTTAATGTATCGGCTGCTAGTATCCGAGTAAATCTTCCTGTAATTGACAGGTTAATCACTGAGGCAGACGCCTACATTTGTGTTTGTACGGATACAGAAGACGATTATCTCCCTTTGGTTGAGATGACTCACATGGGTCACGTGACGGCCGCTTACTGGAGTCACTTCAGACAGAGATGAAAATGGCCAGTTATTCAGTCAGTAAGCTTACTGGAATCAAGACACACGTGTTTGTTCGTCCGGACTTTGTCAGCTGCCAAATGCTACAGCTTACAAGTCCATAATACCTTTTCCTTTTTTGGAATATATCTTTCTCAGATATAGACAGAAACTCCATCTCGCAGGTATCAATTTGAGAAAACTCAAGTCGCGCTGTTTCCCGTTCGTGGCATATGTCATCACCTGTGACATGGTAGATGAATCCATCCCGTTTGAATTTGAAATTATAAGCATAGCTTCTCCCAAAACACAGAAAACTTTCCATATATGTAAGACCCTTCTTTTTTGCTTCTTGTTACACTCTGTTCTATGTGATATATTGTTCTCCGAGTGGGACACGTGTATATATGTATATATATGCATGTTTTAGTGGTATAGTGTCACTTTTTGCTAGCACCACCCACGACGTATTTGGAACATTTCTGTCTAGCCAAGTTCACTCACAAGGTTCGGTTCAATCGCTGGTATGGTTTCCTGGCACTTGCTAACGGTGTCGCACGCGTGGATCAGGCTGATATCAAGATGTTATCTCCTCGATAAATTTCATACACATCGATGGTCACTTCATTGTAAGTTGTTGAAATATATGTCTGTCGAATGTACTACTTTAGTCAAAAGAATATCTACCATGTCACTGTAAAGATGTAGATGGCGATAATATTTATTTATATAATGATACAAAATGTGACACAAGGCCAGAAAAGAGGAATGGGAGGGAATGGACGGTCTTGTCCTGTCTTAAATTTAAACTTCGCTAGCCACAAACACTGACCCAAACAATATTCCTTACACCGAAACAGCGCATTCTTACTTACCTTTCTTACTACATCCACCATAATACCTCATGTCTCTATTAAAGTCCTAACCAAACCCCATATGTACAATTCATTGCCTGGGGAGAGGTTAAAACAACAAATTTAAAATCTAACCCCAATGAATATTTACAGAAATGAACAAAAACTGTATACAATCAACTAAGCAAATTAGTGTTAGTAATAACAAAACCCACAATCCCTAACTGTGGCAGGAACATCAATTTACTGGACGAAATCAATGCGGGACTTTAATAATAAAAGACACTAGCAGCATGGCCCGGCGTTGCCCGTGCTTGATTCAAAAATCGTACGACTCATACAGCAATCGCTATCACTTGACTTAAAATATTTTTGCACTTCCTTGCCTTTAAAGGAGTGCCCTTTGCCGTGCTGATGTTGCTACATGCCTTACTTCTTGCCTATCTCACACTGCGAATATTTTCTAAGCTCTATAGTAAACATTAAGTCTGTTACGAAAAAAGAACTAAACAAAATGAACACAAAACGATCAGCTTTAAAAAAGGACTCATAACTGGAAAAACCGAATGAAAAAAGAATGTTAACAACAAATGCTTTTTCACACCCAATCCCGGTTCTGTGGAATCAGAATCAACGTTGAAATGAGCCAATTGGAGTAAAGTGCCATGCAGATTTAAATTTTTCCCACTTGTGACGAATGCAGCTATCGATTTTTTTTTGCATACTAGTTAACATTCGTGTCAGTCAGCTGTTGGCTCTCACGCTGGCCAATAGAATTTTCCAGCCTATTCGTGGAAGCCAGCTATAGGCTCTCACTCTGGCCAGTAGAAAATGGCCGCAAACTACATGAAAACTGTCGTAGAAGCATGAAAAAATCGATTATTTCCACTATCGATGGGCGTTGGGAAATGCAAAGTCGGTCCTGGCCTTCCTACTAACTTGGAGCATGTGCATGTAAATTTTGGTGCAAATCCGTCGAAAATTGCGGCCGTGCATTCGTTACACACACACACACACATAGAGATTCCTTCATCCCAAGCACTCAGTCAACTACACACTCAATCATACGCAACAACAAAATACGAAAATCACGCACGAAACGAAAGGCTCCCCGCATCTACCAAAGAACTGACCCCGTAACGAGGGATGGAATGGGGAATTAAACAAAAGAAAAATAGGGACAGAAATAAAAGGGGCCAATGAGTATAGTTAACTTAAGGAAGAAACTTTCACTCAACACAAACGCGCAAGATTAACCCACCATTTGCCAAATTCAGACGAAGCGAGCCGCCGCTTTTCCATCCTAATCTTGACTTTACGCTTAAAGTACAAGATTAGTTGGGAAGAAGTGAACTTATCGCCTCCATAGAGTTCCTTCTGACGTTTCGTTCAAATCACGACTCTCATGACCCCTAGAAATCAGAAGTTCACATAGTTTTCAGCCTTCGTCAACGGTGGCGCCACATTGCTACAAACAGAACTGGCCTCAAGGACAAAGAACTTTCCGCGCAGCATGTAAACCATGAGGCTTTCGTCAAATTTGCACAACGGTGCAACGACACTGCAATGAAATAAGATGTGACCCAAGGTCTCGACCTCTCCATCACAGCGAACGCAGTTTGGAGATTTCTCCAAGCCCGCCGCACGAAGTCCTTTAGCGACTCAGAGAGCCCAACGAATTACCAGCCAGGTGAGTGATGCCTCCCATCGTTATGGGGGCATTTCAGCTCGAGCGACCATGGCTATATTCAGAGAGCTTCTTGCTTCAGTTCATCACGAACGGACCCCCTAACTAACACATGATATAATGCCCTACGAGACAACGCCTGGACATTGGACAGGCCATCCGACGCCCGTAATAGGCGCTTCGGAGAAGAAGACAGCTATCTCCATTTTGAGACGACAAATCTAATGATGCCTTTAGGGGCCCTTGATGACCCCGTGGCCGCCATTTGGTAAGAATAGTCAGTTGCGGCTAAGCTCAGGACGGATGCGGTTGCGGGAGCCAGATGCTGCCTGACTGACCACGGATAACTGTAGCAATAACCTTGCATCCTAAATAGTAATCTGTGATATACCACAAGTGATACCGATTTCCCTCCTGATGTGTTACAAGAAAGCCACCCCTGGACTTACTGTTTAACTTTTAAACATGTTTAACTTTTGGTATGTGGGGTGATTTGTGACATACATACACACACACATATACCTGTCTATCCCCGATCACTTGAACGAAATGGCTCAACCATATGTTCTATTTATCTGAAATGTTTGCTAAACACTTGCAGGCCTCGGGGGACATGTGCGTATCCATAGAATTTGAGCATTTTATTGAACTCCATTTGAGAATACGCTATATATATATATATATATATATATATATATATATATATATATATATATATATATATATATATATATATTGCGTATTTGGGCAATAATCCTTCATTTATGCATGTTTCATTAAAAACGACACACAAGGTACTACGATTAAGCTTATAATTTAATTGTTCTTGTGTTCGAACAAGTGTTTTCTTTTCTGGACACAGAGTGTGTAGAAACTGTCCAAATGTTCTGTAATTCCGGGCGCTTTCGGCTATACTGTTAGCCATTATCAAGGATGAGTTTATTTTTGCTTTTTAACACGGCCACAACGGGCTAACTGTGATCGGATAATAAAACTCCCCTATAACTCTAGAAACATACACAACCCATGCACCCAATTAAAAATTAGAATTACAGAATATTTGGACAGTTTCTACACATTCTGTTTCCAGCCACGAGTGCTGTTAATTTTCTCGGCTATTTATATATATGGGTCAGTGGTGCATTGTGGGTAGTCTATTTTGGCGGTTATTTTACCGGAAGTCGTTTATTTGTTTATTTATTTGCGTTAAATTATTTTGCTTGTTTTTATTTATTTTTATTTTTATTTCTTATCTTATATATTTATTTTTTTTTTTTTTATTTTGATCAGTTTTTTTTATTAACGTAGTAAACATTTGTTTATATAGCTTATTTAATACTTTTGTTTAGGAAGATAATTAAAGCTATTTGTTCAATTTTGGGGTTGATTGTTGTAGTTTGTTCTAACTATTATTTTGTTGGGAACAGTTTTTAATTTGTTTATTACTTCATGTATTTATTTGGATTGATTATCTTTATTTGATTTTTCTAACGGTTAGTTTATCGGTATCGGTTGTTAGTTTATTTATATATTTGGATGTATTTAGATCAATTTATTTTAATTGTTATTATTTATTTGTTATACTGTATATCTTCTCTTTTTGGTTTTCGATTTTTAAGTAACGCAGTATATTATTTTGTTTTATTCATTTTTTTTATAACAGTTATAGCTATTTTTTTCGTCCGATTTTGGTTTGATTTTTATAGTCTAACTAATATTTTAGTCTTAATAGTTTGATAGTTTGTTTATTATTTACTTTATTTATTGATTTTTTATTCTATTTCGTCTATTCTAACAGGTGTGATTTGGTAATTTGTTTAGATTAATTTATTTTGCTTATTTTATTGTCATTTTGTTTATTTATTTTTTTCCGTTTTCGATTTTTAAGTATCGTAGTAAATATTTGTTTTCATGTCTGCATTTTGAGATGAGCTTGGATCTTTTATTTAATAATTTATTTTTGTCTGGGAAGGTAATGATAGCTATTTTTTCCTCCAAGCAAAGTTTGCAAGTTTTGGATTGGTTGTTGTTGGCTGATGATTCCATATTTTCCAAGATATTTTTGCTGTGGTCTGCGTTTTGTTTTTAATTTCCCAGATATACTTAGAAAGCATTGTGCTGTATATTGTATATTTACTATTTGTGAAAGATGTTTTGTTTACATAAAGTTTCCAGGGTCCTTCAGTTACTCCCATGTATAATTTTTATTCATTATCTGGTGATTTTATCGTAGCTTGGTATATATATATATATATATATATATATATATATATATATATATATATATATATATATATATATATATATACATATATATATATATAGGGCGAAGAAATACCCTGAAGATGCAGAAGATTTTAAATTTCTGATATTTAATGCGTCTTGAGGCTCAACCTAATCGACCTCTATCTACAGTTTTCGTTTTTGTTTTTAAATATCCCACATTGTAACAGTGGTAGTTATTTTTACGAAAGGGGACATTCTGTATAATCCTGGATTTACAAATCAGTACACTTTATATACATTATTTTTTTTTGGCGATTGGTCTGATACATAGAGTCTATATATAATATTAATATACACACAAAGACATATATATAATATTAGTGGTCAATATATATATATATATATATATATATATATATTTGAAATTGTAGGTATGATGATTTGGATCGTGATTACGATTCCAATGTAATAAATTATAACCATGGAATATTAGTGTTTGAGCCTTTACATATATATATAATATATATATATATATATATATATATATATATATATATATATATATATATATATATATAACAACTGAAAAAGTTGCAAATTGAAAAAAATTGAATGTTTTTTTGTGAAAGTATTTATTTATATTTTTATATATATATATATTTGATATTTCAGATCGGCGCCGATGGCTGTATCAGAAGTTTGTTTACATTAAGCAGCGTCCGTCGCAAGACGCGGACGTCACGTGATATGGAATGCAACTGTGTTTGAATATTTCTTACGTAAATCTAACTGTAGTAATATTTTAGATGTTGTTTAAAAAACATTTTTAACTATATATAACAAAAATATTTTATATTCTAAGAAATATATATATATATATATATATATATATATATATATATATATATATATATATTATGCAGTGTTACATCATAACATACACATACACATGACAAAACTGTACATCTTGTTTCAACGTTACGGCTCTACTTTTGTATTGAGCCCTGTTTTAAATTAATGTTTTGAAAGCTGAATCTTACTCTTCGTTCATTTACATTTGTGTGTGTGTATATATATATATATATATATATATATATATATATATATATATATGTTTAGATAAGTTTTTTATGGTACAAATTTTAACGATAGCTAGGAATAAGCAAAACTAAAAAATAACAACCGGTTTCGTTCAAGCCTTATCAAGTTTATTTTCTGGGATATAAACAATATACAAGCGTGGAAATTAAATTAATATAATGAATGGAAGGAAAAAATATGAATTTCAAGAAAACAAGAGTCCAATAATATTCAGACCCAATAAGCATTCCTTCTGTTTACAAAGGGAAGACCCAGAGGATCTGATATACAAGGACTCTAGAACCTTGAGGTGATATGATGAGTGGGCCTAGATAAAATCGAAAAACGGTCCGCAATAAAATCAACCACACAATTTCTGCTATTTATTACATGTTCTGCAATAGAAGAGCCAGACGTATTGGTTAGTTGGCTTTTCCTGGCATCCGGATTCAAAATCCTGGGGCGGGAAGTGTTATTTTATTCTCAAATCCAAACGTTGGGACGTCCTCCCTGTGTAGTCGAGTTCACAACTACACTTATATTTATAAATCACCGGACTAACATGATGTGGGGAGGACGTCCTTACGAACTGAAGAGAAAACAGGACGATGTAATATACATTAAATACAGAGAATAATAATTTAAAATGCCGCGTTAAATTCGTTAACAGTTCCGTGACATGACAACACCAGCATAGACCTATAAAACGCTGACACCTCATCACTTATACCTCGCTGGATATTTTGGGTAAATTTCCCTATTTCAAAGAAACGCCGAAAAAAATAACACGGTTCGCGTTATTGATCCTTTGCTGGTATTAGAGAATTTGAAAGTAGCTTATTGTGACCTGTATAACGGATCAGTGGCGAAGAACACAAATGGCTAGTACAAAGTTGCTCGTAAAAACAGCCTTATAATTGCGTGCTAGGCCAAACCAACAGGTAATTAACCTTTAAATTCCATGTCTGTATTTTTTAAATTTATCTACTACTTCTCGGGGACTTCATCAGCAAAACCCTGAACTTTACCATATGTCGAAACTTCAATGACCAAAATAAATATTCCCACACATTCTACAAACACCTATTTATCAGGAAATCTGAAAATGAAGTAAATATTATGGCAGCTTTCAGCTGCGTATACATCGCACTATCTCTGAATAAGCAAGAGAAAGGCGAATAATTTGGTCGAACACCTCCTTTTGTACATCGGCGTTTGATAGGATTGGTTCACCACAAACCAGCAACTTCATTTGGGTATTGATCCAAAACTGCAAAAGAAAAATGTAACTTTTTACTGTGTGATATATATATATATATATATATATATATATATATATATATATATATATATATATATATATATTGTCATCCACAAACAGACTGTTTCGCTGTATCACAGCTCATCAGTGTAGCTAGACGTCCGGTTGCCTCTGGCTACAATCGAAAACCGGCTGAATTCGCGTCAGTCGGAAATTTTACCCTGAAGCCGTTGGCGCACGGCAGAGAAGAATGTGAATTTAAGCGTATTTATTTTTAGATAAACACACAGTGATTGAGAGAACTCGATTCGATTTACCGAAGAGTCTTGCATTATTAGCCGTAATAGTCACTGTTTATATATATACAGTGAGGTGAAACAAATATTTGGACAGTAAAAAGAATGGATTTAGAATCATATATGGAAAGAAAAGCATTGTCTAAAGCTTACAATATATTCGTAAAACAATTCTAAATTCAAATAAACAGCAAAAATAAATTATTTGACACGTATATATATTTTATATACAAATTATTAAAACAGGAAGTGAAAAAAGTATTTGGACAGAATATAAATTATGCTTTAAATGTGTTTAATATTTACCTGGTCCTCCTTCATTTGCGACCACAGCTCTCAGTCTGTTCCTGTAGCTCTCTACAAGAACCTGGCATGATTTGGCGGGAATAGAAATATTCCAGACGATTGTAACATCTGCTCCTTCAACTACAGATTCAGGATGATGTGTATACTAGTTTGCAGCTGTTTTTATCCTGTAGTGATGAGAGTTCTTCTGATGCAGATATTGACCTACCCTGTCATGACAGATTTTATACTCACCGATCCTGAGATAAGGGAATCAATACTTTCAATCTATTGGTCACAGGACCTACATTTTTGTGTTCGCACTCTAATGCAAGATATTAACTTGGTATTAGGTTGGTGCAAAAATAATGTCGTTTTTTGACGTTCAACTTCATGTGAGAAAACGACATTATTTTTGCACCAACCTAATAGTTGCGTGTAAACAGGCTCTGATCCAGTGCAGCAAGATTAAAACCTTCAGTCTCGTCCTTACGTCATGACATCCTTATCTATTAGGTTGGTGCAAAAATAATGTCGTTTTTTGACGTTCAACTTCAAAAGATCATAACTCCTTTCATAATAAACTTTATTGATCGAAATAAGAACCATTAGAATCGACACATTTTTGCCAACGAGAAACAAGTTTATTTATCCCATTATCTGGAGTTCTGGAAGCAATGAAGTCATTGAAGGCCGATTCGGCATCATCTCGGCTTTTGAAGCATTTTTCGCGCAGGAAGTTGTCCAGATGCTTGAAAAACGCGCTTCAAAATTAGATATAACATGGCTATATATATCAATGAATTAATTGAGAAATCATATATAAAAGTAACATATGTGAGAAAACGACATTATTTTTGCACCAACCTAATACTTATGGGTTGCGAACTGATCTACTATTATTATAAAAAAAAATGTATGTATGTATATATATATATGTATATATATATATATTGGCTCCAGAAAAATTAATTTCGGTTGAGCTCTTTGGTTTGAGGTGTGAGTTTGTAAACAGTGACTATTTAAGCTAATAATATTGCACGACTCTTCGGCAGAATTGAGTCACTGTCAGTCACTGTGTGTTTATCTAAATCTAAAAATAAACACGCTAAAATTCACCTTCATCCCTTCCGTCCGCCGACGGCTTACTGGTAGAAGTTCCGACTGACGCAAATTCAGTCGGGTTTCGATACTAGCTAGAGGCAACCGGACGTCTAGTCACACTGATGATCTGTGAAACAGCGAAACAGTCTGTCTGTGGAAGACAAATATATATATATATATATATATATATGTATAAAGAAAATAGCCGAGAAAATTAACAGCACTAGTTACCTAACGATTGCATCTAGCATGAAACAGACTGTCGCCTCTAAGTGTTGACTTCTATGTTCACTTTTATATTTACATACGCTCTATCTCTGATATTGAGCACTTTATCCCATAAATATACCACATTTTAAGACTATATTTCTTCATTTCCGCATATATATATATATATATATATATATATATATATATATATATATAAGTTCTAATTTTGGCTAATCTTCGTCGCCTAAATGTTGTAACCTAGGGAAGGTTAGCGAATAGAAAAAACGAAGGTTTGTAATGGATGATAATACTTAGGACAATAAAAACACATATAAGATTTGCTATCGGCGCGTAGAAAAGTAGTCAACTGCTAGAAGTGAGTCCAGTGAATTCCATAATGAATCTCCAACTGCAGGATATCTGCCAATCTCCCCACGCAGTCAGATGCAGCACAAGGCCGAATTTAATGTGGGATATCCGAGCCCGTAGACTAGGCCAAAAATTCCCCGTAGACCCCGTATAAAACTGGGTCGGGTAGCTTTTTCCCGAGAGGAGACTCTTCCCTTCGACATAGCCTCGTCTGGGAATCCTCTCTGCCCGGCACTCTGCACAGCTGGAGATGAATCTCCAACTGCTGACCAACATACAGTATTTACTACTGTATTTCTGTGAGTGTGGACATACCCATTATCGCCCATACGTATGCTACAACAAGATAGATAGATAGATAGATAGATAGATAGATAGATAGATAGATAGATAGATCCACGTAAAATAAGAACAAATGGAGTATTATTCCACTGTCCGTAACATTTAATTTAAAAGAGGGCTCAATACAGAGTAGAGGTAAATATTATTTATTATAGGAGATTAAATTTGAATGGTTAATCACGATAAAACCTCAAGCCTCATTTTAATTCTGTTCTGGTGTTTTTTGTCTTCTCTTTCTCTTTCAAAAAAGAGGAAGTATTCTGCTTCTGAAATTAAATCAGCATTAATTTACCATCGCCCGAGGGTACTTCGACGCAGCGTAATTGTTAGTATGATTGTTAGCATGACTGACTAAATTAATTACGACTGAGTAGTGAATTTGATCATCACTAGACGCTCCATTCTATCGGCCTTGTGCTACATCTAAGCTGCGGTTAGAAAATCGTTTAAGGGCACTCCAACGTTGTATAATGGTTAGCAAGATTGGGTATTGATCTAAAAGAAAAACGTACCTTGGGTATTGATCTAAAAGAAAAACGTACCTTTTTATTCTGTATCAGACATTTGACAGTAATGTTTAAGCCCAAAATATAGATTTATGTTTGTTGATTTGAATTCTTAATTTAATTTAAGAAAGTTGGTGCTACTAATCAACTGGAACTTGACCTCTCCTTTTCGTCTTTGTATTGGGCTCTGCAATATCAAAATGTCATCATCTCTATAAAAGAGACCAAATCGATGGAAACTTGTGTGCCAGGTTATGATCCTTATTACAAATCGAATCAAACGATTCCTAAATGAAAATCGATCGGTGAAATGAGAAAATCCACTAAACGGCTGGTATCGTCAACATGAAAACAAAACAAACTTCAGACCAAAAGAAATAGGCAGCGTTAGTATTTATTTAGCAAGCTTGGATTAGTTTTGACACAAAGACATAAGTATAGAGAACCAATTAAGAATCGAACTCACTTTGAAGCAGTAATGATATTTAAGAGAATAAGGTTAACTCCACGGCGTGGCGCCCAGATACAACTAAAACCCCAGAGAGTAATTTTAAAAAGATCGAAAGTTTACGGAATTTAGAAAATCGATTTCCGCGCACAAATCCAAACCCTAAAATATAGTAAATAATATATCGATCAAGGTTAAGTGAAAAGCGGTATTTCAAATTTGATTTTCCTTTTTTTTTTGTTTTTTTTTGTTTTTTGTTTGTTTGGGTTTTTTTTTTCTTTTTTTTTTTACTCGACTCAAAAGTGAATTAAAAATAGTTCGGAGCACTTGGCCTAAAACTTATTACAATTTACAATCTTGAAAATTGCTCTTCTAAAGACCTTCTTAAACGATGTTTTAACTTGCCCAAAGATGATCAGATTTTTTTTCGTTGATTTTATGCCTCTTATCTCGAAGAACCCACAGCACTGATATTAAGAAACTATTGATTTTCTGAGAATTAAAAATGTATTTCAATGCCCAAGTTTTCAGTGATTTTCTACTCGAACCACTTTTCCTTATTTTCCGTAAAAATCTTTTTAGGCTTGATAGAATATACACTGCGTTCGATGTGAAAAAAAAATACTATAGGAATTCCAAACTACAGGGTGGGGATATAAAACTTGCATAATTTTGGTATTGAAATAAAAAGTCTTATAGTTGATTAATTAGTTTATTTAAAGAAATACGAATGTTTTCAACATACAAATACAAAACGAAAGAAGCATTTTGTTCAATATGGCCTCCTTGCTTCTAAATTACTGCCTCCAGACGCCCACTGAAAATTCTTCAACTCTCCTCCAAAAAATAGGAGGAAATATTGTTCCACTCTTCTCCAATGGTATCTATAAGAGAGTTAACGTTTGGATGAGAGGTTCAGTTAGTACAATTTTCTAAAACGCCCCAAACAGAATGATCTAGAAGGTTGAGATATGGGCTGGAAGAGGGCCGGTAATGTGATAACTAAAAATCCGCAAAATTTGATTTGCAGAAATTCTGTACTTTTTTGCCTGTATGGGCAGGATCACCATCCTGAATTTATTCATAGTTTCCCTCTGGGTAGTTGGCCTTGAGCTAAGGTAATACATTGTATCGCTGAGTCGTTGTAATTGGTATCAGAATTAACTTTTTAACCAGTTTTGTAAAATTTTATAGGTATTTTTCCCATCGGAGGCAACAAATCCAAATACTTGAGCTGGATACTTCATTCTGAAAGCTTTTGAGTGTGTGCCATTTATTTGCCTTTCCTGTGATTCAGAACAGTGTCAACAGTAAAGATCTTTTAGTCTAAGAAGATTTTCACACTGGACTTTTTTCTTTTAAGATATGTAAGATCGTTTTTGCATCTTTCCAATCTTCTGGTATTCATGGGTCGTGCCAGCAAATGTCTTGGTGTTCTTGTGTAAGGTCTTAGTTTTAAGTTATCACTTTCCACTGCTGTTCTGGTAGTCTTAGCATCCACTTTAATTTCAGTTACTAATTTTATCGTGGATTTAGTCGGGTCATTTGAGACTTTGGATTTGAGAGAGTTGATGAAGTCATTTTTGCGCTTTTTGTTGGTTCCGTTAATTCCATTCTTTCTCTGAATAATTTCCCTCATTGTCACCCTCTTCTTCACATTAAAAACTAACCGTAGGGGTACTCCGACTATGCTTGAAATCTTCCGTGGATGAAAATCTACGTTTATCATATCACACAACCTTTGACGTTTTCTTTCCTCAACGCCCATCGTTTACATAATTATCTGAAAAAAATGTGGGTAATTATTATGCAACGTTATGATAATAAAATGCAACATGTTTCACAAAATTAGTTGGACTGCTTCATAAGGGAAACAAGTAGAACTTTCCGGGCAAATCTTGCCTCCCCACACTGTATATGTCCTTAAAACAATGCTTATCAGGTTATAACTTATTTATTAATAACCTGAGGTAGATTTAACTCCAGTCACTTACACACTGCCATCAGGTTGAATCTCTGTGCCTTTTCTATAAATACTTTCACGGTAATTGTTCGGATGAGCTCTTCATTATGTTACGTATGAAAGTGGTGTTTTGATGTAAGGAATATTGTTCGTACGATTGGGTCAGTGTTTGCGGCTAGCTAAGTTATAGTTAAGACAGATGAAAACCGTCTTTTTTCCCCAATCCCCCCTTCGGTCTTGTGCCACATTTCTGTAATTTATACAGAATAAATATCGCTCTTCACTATGTTAGCTCGATTTCATGAATCTAAGCACAACACTAGACTACCGTCGAGATCTCATCACTTGAGAGTTGAACTGTCTAGGCGTAGCCGTAAGTTCTATGCTAACAGTTTCTTTTCCCGCACTTCCTGCTTGTGGATCTCCCTTCCGGGCTCCATCTTTCTAGTCAACTTTAATCTTCAAAAATTTAAATGCAATGTCAATCGGTATCAACTGTCCCCCTGGTTACTTTTTTCTCTTTCCACTCATCCATAATGTTTCTGTCCCTAATTTCTGTATCCCCTTGCGTTTTAGTGGCTTTACTGTCTTGCATCGGTGATACCGATTAAAACAAAAAACTACATGCGTCTGTAAAGTAACCCTTTGAGACAAACGGTTACTCTATAGACGCATATAGGCATGGTACTATTCGTAATGGTCGCGCGTCCTGGGTGTGACGATAAACTACATCCGCGTTCCTGGGTAAGTTGATAAACTACGTCCAACAGCAATACCTCTGATCAGGAGGTTTTGAGGGTCGTGGAACCACTTCTTAACTGCTGGTGTTCCCAGGTCCACACTAAACATGTGGGTAGTTTTTATATAACGCTATGATAATAAAATGCAACATGTTTCATAAAATTAGTTAAAATGCTTCATGAGAAAAACAAGTAAAACTTTTAGTGTAAATTTTGCTTCCCCACCTTGTACATATTTTAAAAGTTGTTAATGCGTTCTTTAAAGTCAATTAAAATTATTCGAGTAATTGTTGTAGCGTTTAGAATATTGAAAATTAGACATTGTTTTAAACTTAACTGTTTTATTGCACCTAAAATCTCCAAGATTTGTAAAGATGTTTTTTTCTGCAATACTTTTTCTGTTGCGCTTTGATCTGTTGTTGAACGATTTTAAATAATTTTTTCTGAAAATTCTATGAAAGAAAATATTTATTCCAAAATATGATCTTAAAAATATTTCAAATTTCTTCATTCGATTTTAATAACGCAAAGAAATACATTTGAAAAGGATCTTCTCCTTCGCTGTCCAAATATAAATGTTTACGACATATACATCGAAAATATAGCCAGCTGTCTACACACCACACATGGTTATCTACATATAAGCAAGAGAATCCTGAACTTTTATTTAATTTTCTATAGTCACAAAATTAAACTGAAAATATTGAGTATTGCAGAAAATAAAGTTTCTTTACTAGAGTTCGTAGTAAATGTTCAATTAAAAAAATAATTTTGTCTATGTGTAAGGAGAGGTACTAAAAAGTATTAGAGGATGCTGAAGTTAACCTGGAGTTTATTAATGATTATTAAAAAAGTTCATTTTAGGCTCCTTATGTTTTGAGGGGATTCGACAGAGGGATTTATGGTGTAGACCAGAATCAACTATATCTAAGAAGAGTAAAGGAAGACATCTTTATTCGCCCATCTCTATATCCCCCATTATGCGTATTATCATATCCATGATATAATAACACTTTATTTTACGGACACGTAGCCGACTGGTTAGAACGTTCGTATTCTGACCATGAGACTCGGGTTCGAATCTCACCATGGTATATTTGTCAGGAAGAAGACTTCCTGATGTTAACGGACTGCAGGGGTCGATCCCAGCCTACGGCACGTTTTGAAAGTGCCAAGCCTTGTGAGTGAAATTGGGTAGACGGAACCCTTGGCTACCGTCGATAGCTGTGCTAGCACGAAGTCACATGTCATCGTGGCCGAGGGCTTGAACGCGCTGGCCTTGTTCAAAATGGTTGGTCACGCTAGATAACACGCTCTTTCCCAGAAAATGTAACTAAGGTCTGCTCAGCATAGTTGCAGTATAAACCACAGATGGGCTCCGTGGGTGTTGAACAAACACAAATGTGCCTGAGCAAGAATCTGCAATAGGGATTGGCTAGCCGCCTTAGTAGACGGGTATCCTCGAATACTAGTGGCCAGCTATACATTTTACAGACGGAATGCAATAGCTAAAAGAAAAGGAATAACACATGCTTTGTTCTCAGAGAGTGTTTTATGCCTTTAAGTCATACACAAAATTATGTACACATATTTACACGTGACCCACGAAGAGAAACTACAACACAGATCTACACCACAAGTAGTGTGAAAAAGAGAGCGAAAAGATATGGGCTTGCATATAAAATGGAGATTCTTCTCTGTCTCTAGAGGTTCTTCTTTGTTTCTGGAGAAGCCTTGCTTAGGATTCCAGATTCGAACGGGGCGGATTTATCTGCTATGCCGATATCGAGGACATATTCTGCAAACGGAAAACGGCGACTCGTGAGAGAATGAAAACTGAGCTAATAACTCTCAAACTAACATTAACAGGAGATAACTGATAACTGACATCCATTAGACATGGCACATGGAACTAGAGCAGTCTACCTCAGTGAGCAAAATAAAGGGTTCAGTTCGACATTCCAACCACCTGAAGAAGGCCGGAGCTTACAACGGTCGAAACGTTGTAATAAATATGGCGACAAAGATGAGGACAATAGTCCGAATAATGTAAATAGTGTGAAGAAATAATTGATAGAGAACAATAAATATTTTTTTTTTTTTTTTTTTTAACATAATCTCTTTTATTGAGCAAATCCTTGTAATTTCCTTTATCGGATGTTTTTACTTTCTTTCTTATTTCTCATCTGGCGCCTATGATTCATCCTTATGCAAACCGCTTTTTGCTTTTATTTCTTTGCGAATTAATCTCCTTGTGTTTGATCTTTGTGCGAATTTCTCTCTCTCTCTCTCTCTCTCTCTCTCTCTCTCTCTCTCTCTCTCTCTCTCTCTCGCTCGCTCGCTCTGGCTGTCCTTGTAAAAATAGTAGTGATTTTTTTTTATTTCTGTGAAGTCATTTTTTAATGATTTGTTTGTGCGCTAATCTTTTCTTTGTCATTGACCTTTTGCGAACTGGTTTCTTCATTTGTTCTTTTGCGAACCGGTTTTTGTTCGCACTTTGTATGAATCGTTTTTACCGTGTCTTTGGGCGAATCGCTTTTTGTATTTCTTGCACGAAACTTTTTTTACTTGACACTGTGTGTATCGCTGTTTTGTTGTTCTTACAAAAACCGTGTGTGTGCGCGCGCGTGCCTTTCTTATATGTGTGCGAGTGTGTGTTTGTTTGCGACATTTTTGTGCAAATCCTTTCTCTAATTTTTGTTTTGAATCGTTTTTTTGTTTTTTTTATATAAGAGAATCACTGTTTCTTTTGTTTGTTTTTTTTTTCTCATGTGAAGCGTGTTTTCTTGTCTTTGTGGGAATCAATTTTTGTTTATGTCCTGAAAATAGATTTTCTTTCTTTTTTTCTTTGTGCGACTCTTTCTTATTCGTTAGGTTGTTTTTCATTTTTATCGTATTTTTCTTCTTTTCTTTGTATTTTTACTTCCTTAACTTTTCTTCTTTATTTTATTTATTTATTTTCTTTTCATGCACAAACAAACGAAATAAAAAATGTGACACTGGTATAATTCGGTTTCTTTCAATACATGTAAAAAAAACACTTCTTTGTAGAAACATCACAATCAGAAAAGACTTTCATATAGGTATCATACTTCTCTGTATTTAATATAACATTTCGGATAAACTCTCTTGAAAAAATAATTTTATGCTATAAACGGCACCAAGTCAGTTTCCTACTTTTCTTTCAGGTTAGTTTTATCATTGCATGAGTTTCAATATCGGAAAGCGGGATTTTAAAAAAGTTCATTATATGTCAATTAAGTTATATAAACTTGGCCATCATTCCCTTTCAAAGCTCTTGTCAAGAAAACAATGTCTTTGATCGAGTCTCAAAGCAGATATTTAGCAAAATACGATGCAGGAATGTTGCTCGAATTTTGTCAGCTATTGTCGAGCCGTTCCAACACAACTCTACAAAATCTCTACGCAGTAAGTAAAAATAGATAGATAACATAAACAGATTGGTAGACTGACTCAGTAAGTATGTCAATTAAGTTATATAAATTTGGCCATCATTCCCTTTCAAAGCTCTTGTCAAGAAAACAATGTTTTTGATCGAGTATCAACAGCCTAGTTACAGACTTCGCACCAGTGGGATACAGGTTCAAATTTTACATGAGGGTCTCCTGACTGATTCCACGTCTGATTCCAGTCATGTGATCAAATTGAAGTTTTTATTGATGAACTGACTGATTTTTTTATACAATCTCAAGCGTTTTGCTGGTGAGTGATCATTCAGAACAGTCGTCATCTCGAACTGGCACTCGACCTGCTTTGAAACATTCGTGCCTCGGAAAAGAAAACTCTGTTCAATTTAACGCATGCATTGAAATTATTACGGAGTCGTTAACTGGGTGCCCTATGATTGGATGAAAAACAACCAATCACAGGCTACCTTTTTATATTTTCACCAACCCCATGAGAGCGGTTTTTACGAACCCTCTTCCTCTTTTGCTTGTCGGGACCCTCAGAAACAACACGTTCCCCGTCTGCACTCTCCGTCTTTCTAAATACCATGACACGTGTAAGGATTTGGACAGCAACTGAAGCACAGAAGTCAAGGCTCTATTTCTTCAACCCAGCCAAAACGACACAGGAAATGTAAAACTGTTAAAAGGTCGCATCTTTCAGATAAGTTCCGCAAACCTGACTGTTTGCAAGAAACTTTCCTCTCATTCCTACAATACAAGTATTTTTCAAACAATTCCATCTGTGTTTGTGTTCCTTTCTTCTTGCCGGCGTCACAATATTTTTGTTACCAAATATAATTGGGAAAATCCCAATACATGTTTACGAAAATCTTGAAATTTTTTTTCAGTTTTCGAAAGCAGATATTTAGCAAAATACGATAGAGGAATGTTGCTCGAATTTTATCAGCCATTGTCGAGCCGTTCCAACCCAACGCTACAAAATCTCCACGCAATAAGTAAAAATAGAAACAGATTGGTAGACTGACTCAGTAAGTAGGGTAGCAATGGGCGTTAGTTTAGGTAAGAATATCTCAGTAGAATTTAGCTTGAATTGCTTTGGTCCCGAAGGTATGGCGACAATTTCAAAATAAAGGAAAAGAGAATGTTATCTCTGTCAGAATTTCTGGGATTAGCAGTTATCATTATTTACACAATTTGCATGCGGACTATTGTCCTCATCTTTGTTGTTGCTATCACGCCATTTCGGCCATTTTAATCTCCGGCATTCATCAGGTGTATGCCGATGTTACAGGGAATTCTGAACTGAACCCTTTATTTAATCTATCGGGTTAGACTGTTCTCTTTCTACTAGAACCGTCTAGGGTTATCTCGTCTAGTTCTTATTTTTACTACTGCTCAGTTATTACTCAGCCTCTTTCGAATAAATTCAGGTACACACTGGTCTTTAACTCGTTACTATGTCACCAACACATAGTATATTAAAGCATTAGTTTGTGAATTTGGTTCAATTCCTCTACTTGACCAAGATACGCGACGCATGAATGAATACCTCTTCGACTTTCGATTCAGATATGTGCAGGGAACTGGTCAGATGCTTAGCTACGCAACGACCCTAAGAGAAAGTGTTGTAACCTAGAAAGGGTTACTGAATGAGGAATAACCAAAACGGAGGTTGGAAATGAAATGGAAATCTTTATAACATCGACAAAATACAATACTCGCCAGCGGCGTAAAGTAGGTAAACTACTGCTATTGGTTGACGGTATATAACATAAAGTGTATTTTGTACTGACTGAGTTTAATTTTATCGAAAAAATTGAAAGAATATCAAATGTTACATAACCGAATAGTTATCTTTAAAAATTATTTTGTGTTTATGCTTGCGTGTAAGAGAGGGAAAGACAACGAGTGTGAATGAGAGTGCGAGTGTGAGTTTTGCGAATGAGTGTGTGTATCTGTGTGGGTGAGTTTACGGGGACGTAAAAGAAATGGGAGACAGAGAATGCTCGTGTGTGAGAAAATGTGTGAAAGTCACAGATAGTTTGGAAAAGATAGAGTGTGTCTGAGTGTGAGAGAGTGTATGTGTGTGAGAGTGTGTATGTGTCTGTTTAATGAGCAGGATGTGTGATAAGAGAGTGCGTGTGCACGCATGTGTCTGTGAGAGCGTATGTGTGTGAGAGAGTGAATGTGTGTCTTTAATGGGCATAATGTGTGGCGAGAAAGTGTGCTTGGGCGCATGTGTCTGTGAGAGCGTATGTTTGGGAGTGAGTGGATGTGCGTGTTTATGGACAGATTGTGTGACGAAAGAGTGTGTGTGCGCGCTTGTGTCTGTGAGATCATTTATGCGTGTTTGTAAGCGAGAAGGTGTCTAAAATATTTAGGTGTATTTGTGTGTTTGTGTGTGTGTGTGTGAGAGAGAGAGAGAGAGAGAGAGAGAAAGAGAGAAATTGCGAGTGTGCATATATGTAAGCGAGGTGTGTAAGAGAATATGTAGCTCTGTGTGTGTTTGTAACGTAGGACATTGCATGTGCGAATGAATTCGAACGTGTGTGTGTGTGTGTGTGTGTGTGTGTGTGTGTGTGTGTGTGTGTGTGTGTGTGTGTGTGACACAGAGTATGTGTAAGAGAAAAACCATGTGTGCGAAGAGAGATAGAGATGGTCCTGGACTGTGCATTCTTGTATCAGACCGTGTCTGTGTTTATGTGTTTGTAAGTAAGAGAGAGAGAGAGAGAGAGAGAGAGAGTACGTGTCTGTGTGTTCTGTGTGTGTGTGTGTGTGTGTGTGTGTGTGTGTGTGTGTGTGTGTGTGTGTGTGTAAGAGAAGTGTGTTTCCTTAATTTTGATTTCATTGGAAAACATCTAAATGAGAGAAACTGATTTTATTCTTATTTCAATGTCAAAGATATATATATATATATATATATATATATATATATATATATATATATATATATATATATATATATATATATATATATATATATTACGGTCTTCTAAAGGAATGGGCGTAAACTATCACGTCCTACTGACGAGAATACAAATTTTGCGACTTTTCTAATGTACTGAAATAATTGGAACCATTCCTTGTAAATCAAGGAATTTTATATTTTCACGTTTAAGATCACTATGCAAACGCATCATTTAAAATAGTTTTTATATAAACGTGTTGATAACAGAGAGATTTGTAGTGCTTTGCGCTTAGCCAGGTAAAGCTCTCATCCTTCATAGACTCAACTAGTCTTAAAAAAAGAATGTCAAATGAATTCTGTGATAACAGAACGTAACTCGAACCTTTAAAACACTTAAATATGAGTTAGAAAATCTTGCAAAAATCGAGGTATGGCCAGCTGAATTGAGGATGAATTGATTACAGTTATCATGGCTCTCCAAATCTTTTCTGTTTAACTCCATATTATTTTTATAACTACCACTGATATCCGTTCGGGCTAGCGTGGATATTGATGAGACTGTCCCGTCAATAATCACAATCCTGCATCAAGATCGGAAGTTCATTAAGGTGTCATTTTGTGTTATAACATAGTTGGTCAATGTCAGTGATTGCAGGACGACCAGTCCTTCTTGCATCATGGCTAGTTATTTTTTTTTTTTTTTAAGCTTATCACCCCAAGCAAGGCTGGAAGCCATTATCAAGCAAGGGGTTACAGAAGGTTTGGAGGAAGAGCAGATAGGAGTGGTAAAAGAGAGGATGTGGAGAAAGATAGTGGATCGATCAGGGCAAGGGGGTTACAGAAGATTTGGAGCGAGAGCAGATAGGAATGAAAGGTGAAAGGGTGTGGAGAAGGGAAGTGGATAGATCAAGGCAACTGGAGATGTCGATTGACGTTACACTTATATAGTTAGAGATTGTATTTGTCAGGGAAACAGGAATAGGGAAGGGAGTTCCACAGGCAAGATGTGAGAGACATGAAGCTATTGGAGTAGAAGAGACGTCTAAATCTAACAGTTTCAACGGTGAAGGGGTGGGAACGGATGCCAGCCTCGTAGGACGTTTAAATTCATTTCTCCTAGGAACCAGCGAAAGCAACTCCACGGAGAAATTACCGTGAAAGTATTTGTAAAAAAGACAGAGAGAGGCAACGTCGCGTCTGTGAGAGAGCGACTGCAGACGAGATGACAGATCAGGGCCAATTACATTGCATATCCGTCTCTGGATCTTATCAAGAACCCTGAGGCAAACAGCAGGGGCTCCAGACCATATATGGCAGCAATACTCCATGCAAGGGCGAATGGTCGATTTATAGATTTGGAGGATCGATTCCGGGGAGAAAAATTTCCTGGCTCGGCAAAGGGAGCCAACTTTCCTTGCGGTGGATGATGCAATTGACTCGATGTATTTGTTCCATCTCAGATCAACGGCCAGCGTGAGACCGAGCAGCCGCAGAGAGGAGCTCTCGAGAAGTTGGTCTTCAGGCATTCTAATGGGATGCAGGGAGGTATCCAAAGCAGTAGATAAATTGAAAGATCTTGTTTTACTCGCCAACAGTATCCTGCAGAGTGCATTCTGCCTTCGCGGAAGATTGTAGAAATATCAAAGATGTGTGCATAGAACTGTGATTTACTTAGATGTTATCTCCAAGATACGTTAAGTATAGCCCTCAGCATCCGGGTGTAGGTTCCATAAAAGCTTAGACTCTAGGGCTTTAGTCAATGTCCAAGCAGTGTGTTTCCTTAATTTTGATTTCCTTGGCTAGGTATCCAGGGCAGTAGATCTGTCCTGGGTAAGACGTTAAACTACATCCACGTCCTGGGTAAGACGATAAACTAAGTCCAGCAGCAAGTCCTCTGATCAGGAGGTTTTGAGGAGCGTGGAACCACCTCTTAAATGGTGGTGTTCCCAGGTCCACCCTGACCCGGGGTGGTAGCACCTGTTAGGGTTCCAGCTATAGGCAAATAGTTAACTATTACCAGCAATACATTTTTGAAAAAAATTATTACCAGCAATACCATTTTGGAGGAAAAATATTACTAGAAACAAATTTTTGACAAAACAAAATATTACTAGCAATAAAACCCATCTAAACCAAAGAATACATATTCTATTCGTACGAATCTATCCTAAAAATGTTATCGGCATTAAATAACCCATTGAGGTTGATATGCCATAAATCAAAATAAACCAAACCCATCTAAACCAAAGAATACATATTCTATTCATACAAATCTATCCTAAAAATGTTGTCGGCATTAAATAACCCATTAAGGTTGATATGTCGTAAAACAAAATAAACCAAACCAATCTAAACCAAAGAATACATATTCTATTCATATGAATCTATCCTAAAAATGTTGTCGGCATTAAATAACCCATTGAGGTTGATATTCTGTAAAACAAAATATACCAAACAAATCTAAACTAAAGAATACATATTCTATTCATACGAATCTATTGTAAAAATGTTGTTGGCAGTAAATGACCCATTGAGGTTGATATGCCGTAAAATAAAATAAACCAAACCAAACTGAACCAGAGCGTGAGATTGTACAAATATCAGGGATGTGTGCATAGGACTGTGATTTATTTAGATGTTGTCTCCAAGATACGGTAAATATACCCCTCAGCATCAAGCTTAGACTCCAGGGTTTTAGTCAATGTCCAAGCAGTGGCAGCATACATTAAAACTGACTCTAAAGTAACGCAATAGTATTTCCGTTTGAGGTTGTCTGCTAGACTAGATTTCCAGATTACATCCCTTTTATTCAAGGCGGCCCAGGCTTTTGCTAAGGGAATTTTCACAAATTTTTGAATAGAATTTATTTCGTTTCCGAGGTAGTTAAATGATTCGACAGATTTTATTGATTCACCTGAGACAGTTTGCATTGAGCCTTACTTGTTAAAACCTATGAATTCCGTTTTAGGTGTATTGACATAGAGCATAACATCGTTAGCGGTATTTTTAGATGATGTAGGAAAACTGTAGCCTTTTCACTGCGTCTGCAATGATAGGTGATCTACATAGTCGATATCAGTCAAATTTATTGCAGGATATCGACTTGAGTGTCTTGGTGATAAAGTAAAACCTAGATGATACTATTTGTCAAGTTAGTCAAATCCTATCTTTTCGGCGGAGAGCGTCAGGGGGGGAAAAAAATCTACACTCCGCCGATTACTGCTACTGCTACTAGGTCATAAAAAATAATATGGAGTTAGAATCGGATAGCGTGACACAAAGACAATGAATAAAATCATTGCTTAAACATGACAGAATTGGTTCAGTCTCCCTCCATTCAAGTTAGGCTTCCGAGAAATTTAATACAACTTTCACTTTTGTAAAAATGTATTTATTCCTATTTCATGCTGCTTAACAGAATGTGGCAGTGGTATTGCACATTGCGACAAAACCAATTAAAATTGACGTAAATTAGAATATTAATAATGAATTTCTGGTTAGAAATTAAAACTTCCACACTTTCGAAATAATGATCTTAATCGTTCTACTTATTCTTCAGGTCGTCAATAAATACGTGCATACCGACAGTCTCTCAATCTTTTCATATATATATATACATATATATATATATATATATATATATATATATATATATATACATATATATATATATATATATATATATATATATATATATATTATTCTGTTCATATTCACCTATTTAAGTCTGTTCATATTCACCTATTATGTCTGTTCATATCTATCTATGTATTTATATATCTGTTCTTATCTATCTATCTATCTATATATCTATCACAGTCTTTTCATATAAATTCCAATATGATCATATCTATCTATCTCTCTATCTTTCTATCTATCTGTTCTTATCTATCTATCTAAGTCTTTTCATATCAGTTTCAATTTGATCATATCTATCTATCTCAGTCTTTTCATATCAATTCCAATATGATCATATCTATCTATCTCTCTATCTTTCTATCTATCTATCTATCTATCTATCTATCTCAGTCTTTTCATATCAATTTCAATTTGATTGTATCTGTCTGTCCGTCTATCTATCTATCTATCTATCTATCTGTTCTTTATCTATCTATTTATCTCAGTCTTTTCATATTAATTTCAATTTGATCATATCTATCTACCTATATATATATATATATATATATATATATATATATATATATATATATATATATATATATATGAGAAAAATAAAAATATTATGAAGGAGAAAGAACAATAGAAGAACGTGAATTAAGAAGACAGAAGATGGAGATTGACACTACATTTAAGTATTTGAAGTTCATAGTTGACTGAAAAGCAAAAGGCTGGAAGAGAGTTCCACAAAGGAGAAGTGCAAGAGAAGAAACTGTTAGCATAGAACTTGCGGTTTTAATTCCATATTATTTGTTATAGTCGTAGTAGTCATAAAATAATATGGAGTTAGAAAATTTATTTATCTATTTATCTCTGCTTATATCTATCTGTCTATCTCAGTCTTTTCATATCCGTCTGTCTATGTATCTGAGTTAATATATATATATATATATATATATATATATATATATATATATATATATATATATATATATATTATGCCTGCCTCATAAATCTGGATGCTTGCGTCTACCAGATCCCTTGCAGAGACTGCAACTTGAGATATGTGGGGGAAACAGGTAGGTCCGTAAAATCTCGTGTTTCCGAACATAAACGAGATATTCGCCTCGGTAATTTAAGTAGTGCTTTGTTTGTACACTTAGCTAAATCTGATCATAATTTCGATTTCGACTCTGTGAAGATTTTAAAATATATCCATAATAAAAACCTTAGACGGATTTATGAAGCAGGCATAATATCCACTTCACGTACGGTAAATACTAGACCCGGCTTCTTTAACATCTCTCCTTTCCTGGCAAGATTAATGCTTGACACACGTACTGATAAGCTATAGATTCAAATAGAATTCCTCTTTTCCACTTAAGATAAAATCTCTTTCTTGGGAACGCGTTTTCGCAGCATCGCCCGCGTGACGCCAACGTGACCGAATCCAAAAAAAGGGAACGCTGACTTTAGAATGTCAGTTTTTCTGTTTCTGACTAGTCTTGTGTCTATCGTCTCTTCATGTTAACTTAAATATAAATATGTCTCCAATAACCATGTCCTGAAGATGGTCCACTAGACCGAAACGTCTGACGTCGACAGCAAAACAAAATTAAAACAGTAAACTTACATATTCGGATTTTGCTTTTGTCTTTTCCATATTTGTTCATCATATATATATATATATGTATATATTACGTCTTTTATATATATATATATATATATATATATATATATATATATTGCGTCTAGCATGAAACAGTCTGTCGCCCCTGAGAGTTGACTTCTATGTTCACTTTTACATTTATATTTACATACGCTCTATCTCTGATATTGAGCTCTTTATGCCATAAATATAGCACACCTTAAGACTATATTTTTTCATATATGTGCATGAAAGAGTGCCCCAAATTTCCCTTCAGTAGATGCAGCTATTGATTCGATGTAGTCATTCCACTTCAAGTCCGTTGTGGCCAAGAAGCCATCTACCTGAACTCTTCATAACTATTTATCTATTTACTTGCCTTTTCATATCTATTTATCTAGCTATCTATTTCAGTCTGTTCATATCTATCTCAGTCTATTCATATCTATCTATCTATCTATCTATTAATCTATCTATCTCCCTATCTATCTATCTATCTTATTTTAAACGTTTCTTTGCGCTTTCTCTCCTATCTCTCACTTTTATACCCGTCTTTCCTATATTTCTCTCTTTGCTTCCCAACATCTATCTATCTATCTATCTTTTCTTGTTCTTCGTTTCTTTCTTGCATCAACCTTCTTTTCTTTTTTATTCTCCTTTCCTTTCTTACAACTGCTTATTTACCTTCTTTTGTTCTCTTCTTTCTTTCATTTTGCTATTAACTTCCTGTTTTTTTTCTCTCTGTTATTCCTCCATCTTGTTTTTCTCTTCATGTTTTCTTCCTGTATCTATTCACTTACTTTCTTCTTCTCTTATTGATTTACTTACGTATTTCCTTTCTTTCTTTCTTTCTTTCTTTCTTTCTTTCTTTCTGCTTATCTTTGTGGGTTTCTTATTTTTTGTTATATTCTTCCATCTTTTTTCTATTCGCTCCTTTCTTTCTTTCCTGCTTACTTTCGTTCCTTCTTTATTTCTTATATCTTTTGATTTTGTTTCCTTCTTTATTTATTTCTTTTACCCCCACCACCACTTTCTTATTCTTCTTTATTTCTTCCTTCTTTCTTTTCATGTCTGCCTTTCTTCTTTCTTAATTTCTTTTTTCTATTACATTTCTTCTTTTTCTGTTCATTTTTAATCTGTCTTTTCTCTTTTGAGTTGTTTATTTTCTCTTCTTCTTCTTTTTCTATTAATTCTCAGTCTCTTCACATATCTATCTATCTATCTATCTATCTATCTACCTCAGTATTTTTATATCTATCTATATATCTATATATCTGGTTTTGTTAGGCTATTCGAAAAATAATGAATTTTCAACGTTCCGATAAATGTCTAACAGTTCTTTATACAAAATGACTCTGTTAAAACCAGAGGTTAATCAAAATCAGAAACTAATTAACAAATTTTAAATTTCGACTCTGCGGGGTTTTATCAAATTGGAAATATTTACAGCGCTCACGATCACACCTGCACACACGCAAATCGACAAAGATCAGCATGTTTCAAACCAATAATTATTTTCATCTTTTTTTTTTTTTTTCAAATCTACTCAAACTCTTGCATTTAAAGGAAATAATTAATGTCCCAAAATACTGGCATTCCAACACACAACTCGATCAAGGCAGTAATTAAACAATATTTTGTTCTGTAATCGCTACACAGTTTTCTATATTCCCTGTTTAATCAAAATGAGACAAACAACGGAGAACATTATTTTGATATTACTTGTTTACCGAAGCTGTGATATCATTCAGTCAAATGCTTACATCAATTTTATAATAATCCGTTTTCTGTGGATGTGCTTGTTTGTGAACATAACACATTAAAAACGGCACATCGTAGCATGATATATATTAGGGTAATACCATTAATAATGTTCTAACTTAAACAATGAAACAATTTCTAGTTGAGTTTACCACTTAATAAGAACAGATTTTGGGACTTTGTTTGTGCTTGCCCCGGTAATAATAAACCGATTTCTTTATATTTGCGTGTGTTTATTCTTAAAGTTAAAACGTACTATATCAACATTGAAAGAGGCAATTTGAAATCATTACTAAATGCCAAATAAAATATCAATAGCATTTAATATTTTAATTTAACCCTAGAACACTAGCCATGGGTATATAGTACCCAGCGGAAATTTTCCTACTTTTAATTACAATTTTCAGAACCCTATTTTCCTTACCAAATAATGTTTTTCAGTTCCTATTAATGTTAACTCAAAGTACAAAGTTTGAAGTGCTTGCGTGTAAAATATTTCAAATAAAGTTTTATATTTCATTTTTATTTTTTTTTGATATTTTCAAAATCGAGTATGATATACCCGTGATTAGTAGTGGTGTAACTTTAATTGATGGTTAAAATATATTTTTATTATATACTTTTATAAAGAAATATTTTTTGTAATATGAACATATTATTTTGGGGCTATTCTTTATTTTTTACGGTTTATCAACATTTTGCAGGTTATATAATGCCGTTGCTGTTTGAATAAGCTCAAAGTAACGACAAACTCTTATTTACGAGCCAAGGAAGCGAAAAACGCGTCGTAGCTCGTGACGTCACACATGACCACGTGCGAGTGAAAACGAGAAGTATTAAGTATGGGAACAGAAACGCCGGGCCATTATTGTGGTTTCGTATATGTGTTGTTTGATTTATTAAAATTGTCATCTTTGATAATGGCTTATGTAAGCCGAAAGCTTAGATTGGATTCAAACAATATGGTGTTTTCCTTTCGTCTTTTAACGATAATGTGATTAAGCTTATCAGACAATACGAAAGGAACTTAAAATAAATAGACAAAACACGTCTATATTATTTAATGAAACATGCATTGATATATATATATATATATATATATATATATATATATATATATATATATATATATATATATATATATATATATATATATATGAGGGCTGAACTTGACAGAGAATTTAGGACGCATGTATTTCTGAGGAAGGTGTCTTCTTGATGTTAACTGGGAAGTCTAACCCCACCATAACAGCACTTGGGAAGGTGCCTGAAAGCTATACCACGAATTCGCCCAACCTTATTGACTGAGATTAGGTGATGGTTCATTGATGGTTGTACTAGCACGAAGTCACAAGTCATCATGACCGAGGGTTTAAGTTTGGTGGCCTTTTTCAAACTGCTGATCCTGACAGATTATGTACTCACTCAACAAAATTGTCTATGGGTAATTTTTATCTGAGCCCACGGGTTCGGATTTGCCCCACACAAAAATTGGTCTTGTGCCGCATCCTGCCTCGTGGGGAGGTTTGGTAAATACCGAGCAGTTAACGATTATAATTAACTCTATCGACTCTCAGCCTCCGGGCGTAGAAGAACCCAAAAGAGGTTACGCCGAAGAGAAGAGTTTCCTATGGAGAGGTAGACAGCTACTCGACCCCGTGTATACGGCGTCTACGGGCAATTTTTGCCCGAGCATATGGGCACGGAATGTCCCACGTAAAAAAAACGGCCTTGTGCCATATCCCACCTTGTGAGGAGGTCTCTGTTAAATTCCGAGCAGTTAACGATTACAGAGAACTGTTGACGCAGCATTTTGCAGATTTTCTCTTACCAGACAAGCGTTTGACCCTAATAAAAACCTTCTTCTTTTTTTTTTCGACATTTTGATGTTAAGCTTTTTATTTCTGTTTTTTGTCAGTTTGTTTCCATTTTTGTTAATTACATTTTTCGTTTTCAGTTTTGTTATTTTCTTTCATCTGCCGCCGAATTTGTTTTAATTTTTGTTTTTTTACATTATAGTTTGTTTTTATTTTCATATTTTTTTCTTTTTGCGTGGGGCTTGTTTTTTTTTTGCGTCCGACTTGGTTTTTCTGGTTGTTTTATTTTCTAAGTTTGTATCTTGTTCTGCATTTTATTTTCGTTTGTGCTTTTTATTTTTATTTTTAACTTTGTGGCATGAGGGAACTTTTTCTGGATGTTAAAGAAAAACATCACACGATGGCCGACCATAGTAGGACCATCTAAATTTATTTGGATCTGCTACTAAGGCCATCCTTTCCCCAACCCCCATTAGGCCTTGTGCCACATTTCTGTATAGCACAGAATAAATATTGCTACTAAGGCAGATCCACCAGACAAAAATCTATCTAAAAATCTATCTATCCCCACCCCTAGCAACCGACAAAACAAAAAGAAGAAAAATCCTCTAAAGGTGGGCCATATAAAGGAAAAATAATTTATACATCCCCGTTATAGAGAATAAGGAAAAGGAAAAAGAAGACACAAGAACAAGCATGGCGGCGGTCGAGAATCACCCTCGGTTTGGAGTTCCCTCCTGTGATGCATATTCAATGTGGCAGAATTCGTTGAGAGAGTCAAACAGTACACTCATCTGGTTACCGATGGCGGGCTTTTGGTAGACTTAGATGCACAAGAGCGCATTGCAAAAAGAAAAGTGTCAGTCTTTATGATCGACAAGCTCACGCGCAAAATGTGTCGGTGCACAAAAGACACAGTGTTGAAAGCACTGAACTCCTTGATGGTTAAACCTCAACAAATAATTAAAGGTTTAGGATATTTCATGTAAGACATACTGTTGCTCACGTCAGAGGACTTGCGTGGGGGTGTAACGTCTCGTTAACAAGGACGATTTTACTGTTTTTAAACTACAATTCTCCATAATCTAAAAACAGTAAAATTGACTTTGCTAACCGAAACGCTCCTCTGTGGCTCAATCGGTAAAGCAAGTCAGGCTATATGACGGTTCTGTATAGGACACAGGTTCGAGTCCTGTCGGAGGACGCATATCTTCTATTAAAATTTATCGGACATTCAGGCCGGTAAATGTCAGTTAATACTGTTTATTATACACAGAGCATTTACTTAAATATTTGTATCTATAAAAAGAACGTATAAACATTAAAAAAATATCTTAAACTAATTGTCGGACTTTGTCCATTTCATAACATATATATATATATATATATATATATATATATATATATATATATATATATATAATGAACTCTCTCCCGTCGGTTTCGACGGATGAGGATCTGACAGCTTAATTGATTCAGTTATGAAATTTTGTGCGATAATCTTAAGTGGCACTTTAGACCCGCTAGAGATTTACAAAGGAGGCCTCATATGGAGCAATAGTAAGGATTGTGGGATGAGATCACTGTTAGATTGGCTGACCTTTTATATCTTGCTCTCGCTTCTTGAAGACGATTCTGACAAGTATATATATATATATATATATATATATATATATATATATATATATATATATGCCAGAGTAACACAAATAGGAAAATATTTGTTAAAGCTGAACGTATTAAAAATGATCAATAAAAAGTCAGAAGACCAGATTTGCAGAGCTGTTTAATATTTAGAAAGGATGAAAGCTGACCAGAGCACATTACAGCGGTTTCGACCTCTACGGTCTCCTCGGGTGGTTTGTTCAGCAAATCAACCACACGAAGCTCAACAAATTAAGCGCTTTCGAATCGTGAAGTAGTGGGGGAAAATATATATATATATATATATATAAGTTCAAACATCAGAATGGTAACGTTGAATGAGGTGTGTGGTACGAATGGAAAAGAAGTTGATTATGAAGAGATGGCGATTGTCAAATGTTCAGGGAAGTGCTCAAACAGAGTGATCACAGTCTGATGCTTTGACACCATCTTCATCATAGCCTGAAGATTAGGTCCAAGCAGAGAACAGACTCTCGCCGCTCAGTGTAAATCTCAGTGTCCACGCGCTCTATCACTGATTTTGAGCACCTTTAGCAATAAGTAGAGCATACCTGAAAATTATATCTTAACACAACACACACACACTAACACACATATACTAGCACACACACACACACACTCTCTCTCTCTCTCTCTCTCTCTCTCTCTTTCTCTCTCTTTCTCACACGCACACACTCTTTCTCAAAAGGTGATGGCTGGTGAGCAGAAGGAAACAAAGACACCTTAGTAAATAGCGAATGAGGAGGGATAATTGGAATACGATTAAAATAGATTTGGCTGATAAATAAATTAACGACTACAAACAAAATACGAAGTTCCAAAACGAGTATAAAATGAAAAAATGTTATTCATAATAATTAAAATCTATTTTAAATTAACGATAAAAGAAAACAAATGAAAACTACAGAAAAAGTTCATTTTCTTCATAAACAGTCATTCACACCTGCAGTTCACTGCTACTAACAAGCAGATTTTTTTTTCTCCTGGTCAAGGTTATGCGGGCCGAAACTAGTCGAGGAACCTAATTGAAATAATAAAACAAAAAAATATTTATATACAACCCAGTGTGTCTGAAAATTTTAATTATTTAATATCTTTTATTGTTCAAAACATTTTGTTTTTCAAAACGTATTGCTGGTAATATTTTCCAAAAATATATTGCTAATACATTTTTACCAAAAATGTTTGTTTTTTGTTTTTTTCAGAAATGTATTTCTGGCGATATTTTTTTCAGAAATGTATTTCTGGCGATATTTTTTTCAGAAATGTATTTCTGGCGATATTTTTTTCAGAAATGTATTACTGGTAATATTTTTTTTGAAAATGGTATTATTGGTAATAATGTATTGCTGATAATTTTTTCTTCAAAAATTCATTGTTGGTAACTATTTTTTACAAAAGTGTATTGCCGATAATAAAACCTATTTTTACATGTTTTGACCCCAGTTTGTTTGTTAACTATTTGACCACAGCTGGAAACATAGCTGGTGATACCACCAAGGGTCAGAGTGGACCTGGGAACACCAGCAATTAAGAGGCGCCACTCAAAACCTTCTCAGAACCGCCTGATTAGAGGTCATGTTGTTGGACATAGTTTATCGTGTTACTCAGGACAGAAATATGTTTGAAAGAATTGTTAATGCTCAAATATGTATTGTATACATTACATACATTGTGTGTATATATATATATATATATATAAAATATGTATATATATATATATATATATATATATATATATATATATATATATATATATATATATATATATATATATGATGCAAGACTCTTCGTTAAAACGAACCGAGTTCTCCGGTCACTGGCGTGTTTGTTTACAAATAAATACGTCTAAATTCAACTTCATCCCTGCCGAATCTCTGACTGATACCAAAATCAGTCGGCTTTTGATCCCAGCTTGAGGCAATAGGATGTCTAGTCACACTGATAAGCTGTGAAACAGCGAAACAGTCTGTCTGTGCATGACATATATATATATATATATATATATATATATATATATATATATATATATATATATATACTCATGTGGACCCGAAGTAGGGGCCACAGAAGCAAAACACGAAAAACGGGTTAGAGGTAAGCAAGATATATTAAACAGAAAAGTTACAAAGAATAGTGTAAGCAGAGCTTACTATCCAGTGGTATCCGATATTGGTATCGTACGCGACTGCGCATTACTGGTGCTATGATATTTAACACCCCCCCCCACACGGGTCGAATGTGGCACAAGGCCGGTTTAACGTGGGCTTACCGAGCCCGTAGGCTCGGCCCTAAAATATGCCCATTTACAACCCGTATACACGAGTTTAGGGACTGTCTACCTTCCCGGACGAAACTTTGCCATGCGGCAAAGCCTCGTCCCAGTTCCTCTCTGCCAAAGAGAGAGTTCGACAGCAGAGCACCATTACTGGTGCGACTCCCGTGATACTACCATTCACATAATAATATAGTACTGGGAGAGTCCATGATGTAGGGAAGTATCGGTCTCACAACAATATATATATATATATATATATCAATATTCAGAGATTAATACCAGCGTTAGTAACAGAATAAGCTTATTGCATATGTATATATTATCACACAGACGCACACACACAAATATATATATATATATATATATATATATATAAAGACATTTTTATGTTTATATATTCTTTTTATAGATACAAATATTTAAGTAACTGCTCTGTTTATAAGAAACATTTAATTAAATATTTGTATCTATAAAAAGATTGGATAAACATAAAAATTTCTTAAAATAATTGTCGGACTTTGTCAATTTCATAATATATATATATATATATATATATATATATATATATATGTATCGGTGTGTTTGTGTCTCCGTGTGCGTGCGTGCGTGTGTGTGTGTGTGTGTGTGTGTGTGTGTGTGTGTGTGTGTGTGTGTGTGTGATTATATATACATATGAATTAAGTATATTCTCTTACTTATTGTGTAGCTTGTATTAATCTCTGACTACTGACATTTCCTTTCTTCAATATTATCAACGCACAACACCCGGATATCAAAACTTGGTCAAAATTTGCCCCTCAAATTGCCGGAATTGTTACTTGATACTCAATTTTATCTCCTGCCAAATATATTTCGTTTGTTGGTTCCGAAAATCAATCAAACCAAAGCAATGGAGTGGAAGTGTAGTCGCAAATTTAGTGGGGAGAGTATGAAAGCCACTTATGATGAAGCGACTGTCAACACCCCAACGGCGACTTGATAAATCTTATCGAATTTCTCAATAGCGGTAAACCAGCAAAATTCTTTCTTTTATATAAAACCAAATGGTAGGTAATGCAATAGAAATTGGTAATCATAATCACCATGAACTCGATCTTTTCACTTTTTGCTTCTACATTTTTGGTAGAATTATATTCAGAAACTGGCGAGAGAATGTCTCAGCATATCGGACGATATACAGGCCACTCACGAATCTCTACCCAACGATATGTATATATATATATATATATATATATATATATATATATATATATATATATACATATATATATATATATATATATATATATATGGGGGGGAACAAGTTTAATTAAAAAGAACCGACAAGTTCTGTCTGTTTAATTTTTTATTATAATTTTCTAATCGTCGAATAAGGTGCTGAATATTGTGGATGAACTATCCATTATATATATATATACATATATATATATATATATATATATATATATATATATATATATATATATTTGTGTGTGTGTGTGTGTGTGTGTGTGTGTGTGTGTGTGTGTGTGTGTGTGTGATAATATATGCATATGCAATAAGCTTATTCTGCTACTAAAGTTGGTATTAATCTCTGAATATTGACATGTGGTCCGAAAGATATAGTGTGAGTCTTCTTGTCAAACATGTTGTAGTGTGGCCTATTTAATTGTTTACGAGTTTTTCATTGATCAAGAATACAATTCCTCAACACACACACACGCACACGCACACGCACACACACGCACACACACACACACACACATATATATATGTGTGCGTGTGTTTCAGACTCAATGAATTACTTAATTATAATTATCAAATCCTCCTAACAATTTCTATCATGTGTATATCATTGCTTGATCCGGCTTCTAATGCTTCAGTTTGAGCGGCTTGGTGATAGTAGTCGTGGCTCAGCGGGGGCACAGTCCTATGGTTACAGAGAACTTCAGTTGAGTTCCACCACGGAATATGTGAGCGAGCAGGGTTATATTGAGTCTGATTTGCTATCTATTCGTCACCGAGGCCCGTTGGAACAGTTGGTATGGTGTTTGCTTGACAACCTTACTGTCATGGTTTCAATTCTCGTTGTGGATGCGCACTGCTGATGAGTCCCATCTATAGGACGAAACGGCTGTCCAGTGCTTTCTGCATTCTGTTGAGGTTTCTTTCAGACTCAATGAATTACTTAATTATATATATATATATATATTGTCATCCACAGACAGACGTAGTTCTAAGCAGTAACGCACCGTGTTCTTTTAGAACGTACTATACTACAAGTCTTGCGAATAGGCGTAAAGCGAAGAAACAAATTGCGCCACCAAGAAGGAATACTACAACACATAAACATGGAAGAACATGTAATATTAAACTTTGAGGTAATGTCGGCACTGGCCAAGATGAACAGGAAAAAAGAGGCAGGACCAGATAGGATTATAATACAAATTCTATCAACCTTTGGCGATTTCACCATCAACAAAATTACGTAAATAATAAATGAAATATACGATAGTGACGACCTATCTGAAGTTGTTAGCCGATCCATCATGAAAATGAATTGTCACTTGCTAAACATTAAGGAAATTATTTTTTGAATGTTCAAATACCCCACGGTACTAACAGTATTCTACTCATCAAAATGCAAAAAAAAATCTATTAAAAATTCTGGAAGTACTTTTCCCCAAAGAATAACAACATACTATCAATAAATTTTGTTTTTTTATATCGGCTTCAATATATTAAATTACATTTGAAAATTAAGTTCATTTCAGCCATATGACAGTAAATGTTTATTTTGTGTAAAAAAATGCTCTTGAATTTAAAAAATATGGAGAATAAAGACGATTTTTCCAAATATAATTATTTATTGGTGCCAAAATGGAATGAATTTAACCAAGAATTAGCAGCACAGAAATGGCAGTGTCAAATAGTTGTGTAACTGTTTTCTATTCACCTGAGAGTAAAATGTTGATGTATTTTTTTCAATAAATCCAAACCGTAGTATCATATATCGTATAAATATCTAATGTTAAACAAAATCAAACTTGAAAGGATATGACATAGACAAATAAGAATAAATCAGACTCTCTTTTATTTCATGTTTTAGGGCGAGACAGGCAAGCGAGTTAGCGAACTGGACATGCCAAAATCAAACAAGTAAATAAGTTTAAATATCTGAGAAGTGTTTTAACAAATAAAATGTTTTAAATATGTTAAAAATGTTTTAACAAATAAAATGTTTTAAAAATGTTAAAAATGTTTTAATAAATGAAATGTTTTAATATGTTAAAAATGTTTTAAATGTTTTAAATATGTTAAAAATGTTTTAACAAATAGAATGTTTTAAATATGTTAAAAATGTTTAAACAAATAACATGTTTTAAATATGTTAAAAATGTTTTAATAAATAAAATGTTTTAAATATGTTAAAAATGTTTTAAAAAATAACGTGTTTTAAATGTTTTAAATATGTTAAAAGTGTTTTAACAAATAAAATGTTTTAAATATGTTAAAAATGTTTTAATAAATAAAATGTTTTAAATATGTTAAAAATGTTTTAAAAAATGACGTTTTAAATCTTTTAAATATGTTGAAAGTGTTTCAACAAATAAAATATTTTAAATATGTTAAAAATGTTTTAATAAATAAAATGTTTTAATATGTTAAAAATGTTTTAACAAATAATATGTTTTAAAAATGTTAAAAATGTTTTAATAAATGAAATGTTTTAATATGTTAAAAATGTTTTAACAAATAAAATGTTTTAAATATGTTAAAAAGTTTTAATAAATAAAATGTTTTAAATATGTTAAAAATCTTTTAAAAAATAAAATGTTTTAAATGATTTAAATATGTTAAAAGTGTTTCAACAAATAAAATGTTTTAAATATGTTAAAAATGTTTTAACAAATAAAATGTTTGAAATGTTTTAAATATGTTAAAAATGTTTTAAAAAATAAAATGTTTTAAATGATTTAAATATGTTAAAAGTGTTTCAACAAATAAAATGTTTTAAATGTTTTAAATATGTTAAAAATGTTTTAACAAATAAAATGTTTTAAAAATGTTTTAATAAATGAAATGTTTTAATATGTTAAAAATGTTTTAAATGTTTTAAATATGTTAAAAATGTTTTAACAAATAGAATGTTTTAAATATGTTAAAAATGTTTAAACAAATAACATGTTTTAAATATGTTAAAAATGTTTTAATAAATAAAATGTTTTAAATATGTTAAAAATGTTTTTAAAAATAACGTGTTTTAAATGTTTTAAATATGTTAAAAATGTTTTAACAAATAAAATGTTTTAAATATGTTAAAAATGTTTTAACAAATAAAATGTTTTAAATATGTTAAAAATGTTTTAATAAATAAAATGTTTTAATATGTTAAAAATGTTTTAACAAATAATATGTTTTAAATGTTTTAAATATGTTAGACTGTTTTAACAAGTAAAATGTTACCCAGTAATCCAAAGTCGCTTTGGAATAGCCTTCCAAAAATGAAACAAATTATTAAGAATCAATAAAATTTCGTTAGAAACAAAGAAAAGTGTGCGGATGTGCCATATAATGTCCATCTTCCAATATGAGAGAGAATGCTGGACAATTTCCCCACAGATGAAGAGAAGACAACAAAGATGTGGTTCTACAGAAAGTTGTTGAGGATACGAGGAAATTTTAAGGAAAATGGAATCAAAAAGCGCAATTGTATTTAGAAGCAGAAACAGAATGCGAAATTTGTAAGGCACATGATGAGGAAAGAATACTTGGCAAATTTGACACACGCAGGGCATATTAAAAACACGAGGGACAACGGAAAGCAGCGTATAACCTACCTAACAAGTTTGCGCAAATGGATGGCAGGACAAGAATTGGGAGTGATAATTAGACGAACATCAGACTGAGCTACAAAGGATAGGAAGTTGTGGAGATCGATGATCGGCCACGTCTTGAAGGGATTCGGTAATTGAAAAATAATCATTTCTGGAACAAAAATAGTTGTAGGGAGAGAAAATGTCGATCATGGAATATTAGTGTTTGAGCCTTTTATATTATATTCTTACTCTGTCCTGGACATTGTGTTCTACCTGGATTCTATCCTCTTGGAAGTTATTTATATAGATTTATATAGACAGCCATAAAAAACAGAAAAGCATAGGACAGTCCAATCATAATCATAACGACAGATATTCTTTTACAAACTCGATTATCTTCTTTATATGTTTATTTATGACTCCAGTTATGTTACTAAGCTCCCAGGCGATGGCTTTTACATCCTGATCAGCTGACTTCCACAATTCTTTGATAGATTTATTTGAGTAACAGTTAAGATCCTTATCTCCTAAGATCTTTTTTCCCTCAAAGTTACTAAACTCCTCTTTCAGTTATAGATTCCAAAAGGGCGGTCTAATTATTTCCATCACTAACGATAATACTGACTTCGTTCTTCTGCCTTGAAGAAATTTTAGCCCCTTAAAAATTTAATCATGTTTCACTAATGCGCCTCTAATATCCTTGTCTCCTTATTTCAGAAATCCAATTAGTTTTGATAATTTAATTTATCTTAGCTAAAATAGCCGTTTACTGTTCTCTCGCCAGCGGTGGTGGTTTTTGCAATTTCATTCTCTGGATTCTAAAACAGATACTGAGAATACTATGGATGGATCATGTGAGCAACAAGGAAGCATTAAAAAAAATAGAAAGGAAAAAACGGAAATTTGTACTTAAAAGGAGATAGCGGAAATCCTTGGAACATATAATCAGGAAAAAAGTGCTTGGAGAATTTAACAAAGGATACATTGAAGTAAAGAAGAGTAGAGGGATACAGCGAGTAATCTAGCTAAAAGGCTTGTGCAAATAGATGGCAGAACAGAGATTAGGAGGGAAAATGAGACGAATAAAGGATAGAAAGTTGTGACAAGCCATGATCGCCCACGTCCTGAATGGATGTAACACACACAAATCCCAACCCAGAGACTACTCACTCCTGTTGAAGAAACTCCTCACTGATTAACCACCTCCTCAGTCGTGTAGCCTTAATAACCAACTTAGCTAATTGCAGTTTGGCCAATTGCTATTTAATCCATGTTAGGGGGAGGACTGATGACTCGGTGGAGTTCATCCCCTGTTAACAGCTCCTGTTTTGTTCGCTAGTGGCGCTCCTCTCCACCCCCGCACACACACCTCACCAAACCAGGGTCAGTTTTGGGATCCGACTTAGTCACCGTTCACTCGACCACTCAAATTTGGAATTCAGAGTTATACCCAGTCTGGTGGGGGTGGGGGTAGATAGATTACATTAAAAAGAAAAATTGTCGGAACAAATAATGTAATTTGTAAGTCACTGTGTGTGTGTGTGTGTGTGTGTGTGTGTGTGTGTGTGTGTGTGTGTGTGTGTGTGTGTGTGTGTGTGTGTGTTTTTGTTTTCTAATCATTTCGCCCCAAGCAAGGCGGAAATGCCACTAGTACGCAGGGGGGGTTACAGGGAGTGAAAGTGAAAGAGAAGACTGAGAAAAGGGAAGATTGAGGAAAGGACAAAAGTTGAACGGGTTTCAAGAAGACAAAAGATGTCGACTGACGATTCATTTAATTTTTTTAAGATTGTATTTATCAGGGAAGCAAGTAACCAGATGGGAGTTCCACTATCGGGAAGTGCGAGAAAATAAGCTGTTGGTGTAGGAGTGGCTGTTGAATTTACCTATTTCAACAGTAAACGGGTGGGACGTGCATAGCAATCTAGTAGCACACTTAAATTCATGTATTCAGGGCACCAGGGATAAATGTTCGTCAAAGCAGTTGTCATGAAAATATTTGTAGAAAAGACAGAGGGAAGCCACGTCACGTTGGTGAGAAAATGACTGAAATCGAAATGCCTGGTCAGGATTGATTACATTGCAGGTCCTTCTTTGGATTTTGTCAAGAACCTCGAGATGAACACCAGACCAGATATGGCAGCAGTAGTCCATGCATATAGGAATGGTAGATTTGTAGATATGCAAGATGGATTCTTACAAGAAAATTTATCTGGCACGGCACAGTGATACAACTATCTTTGCAGTAGATGCAGCTATTGATTTGATGTAGTCGTTCCACTTCAAGTCATTGGAATACAACAGGCCAAGAAGGTGCAGCGTGTTGCTGTCCAGGAGTCTAACGTCAGCAATGTTGCTGGCAGGGAGAAAAGGTTCTATGTGGTGATTAAATGAAAGCAGTTTTTTTTGGGGGGGGGGTGTTTTGTTTTTTGGAGGCATTAATGGTTACAAGTCATTTCTTGCCAGGCTGAAAAAATTCTCTTTGCGCATGTCTCTGTTTGCGCATGTATGTTTTATTTTATTTTTAATCATTTCCCTCCAAGGTAATAAAGCCTCTACCACTCAAGGAGTTAATGAGTGTAAAAGAATATGAGAAAAAGAAAAACAATTTTAAGGACTGAGAACAGTAAAAAAAAACAGAATTAAGATGCACGATAACGATTGGCATTGCATTTACATTGTTGAAGTTCAAAGAACTGGAAAACAGGAGGCCGGTTGAGAATTCCATAAGCGAAAATTGCGAAAGAAACCGTTGTGACGTTGTTATTACATTGTCGTAGGCTCACTGCGGCTAACCTGCTTGTAATGGCCTTTGGAACATTTTTTTTTCAGATCCCTAAATGCATACAGCTCCCACTATCAGTTTTAATTCTCCACGCACTCTCCAGTTGCTTTCTTGGTAGCTGCATACGTGGCCTGACAACACCATATATATCTGGAAACGTTCGAGGCTCACACGTTCTGTATCATGTGAGTCAGACACATTCCTAGCCATTTTGTGGTGGCACATTCATTCTTCTGTTCATTCTACAGATAAACAAATCTCTAAGTGTAATGCTGTGAAGGCTGTAGCTTCAATTCCTGATTTCAAAACTTGAAAAAAATAATCCGTAATTTCAGTACGTCCATTGTTTTGTGTCGAAATTCATAATTGATAGGTTGTTGGCTCGTATCACGTGATTCGATGTCTGATGAAGTGTGCGTGCGCATGCGTGAACATAATTGAATATATTTATTTTTTTAAATCAGTGTGTATATATAGCTTTCAATGCGTCTGCAACACTGACAATAAATATGTACAAATATATGCGGGTTTTTTTGGGGTTTTTTTTTTTAATTTGAGTGACGTATATAAATTTGTATGAGTCTGATTACCTGTCCCGACAACGACACCCCCACTTCCAGGGCGTTTCTCTATTATTAAGTTAAACATTGTAATTTTCGAGTAATGCATTTGATTAACTTTTGTCCGTTTTCTTACAAAGTTTCTCTTTCTGCCCTCTCTTTCTCTCCATACGTCTACATATATGCCTCCTCTTTCTTAATTTCTCTCTCTTTCTCTCTCTCTTCCTCTCTCTCCCTCCCTCTCTCTCTCATTAACACTCGGCCAATTGCCATTTTCTTTGTTGCAGTTTTTAATTGAAATTTTCAGTAAGTCACCAAAGTGATTGTAATTAGAATGGCGTGTGCAGTAATATATAATTTTGATTTTCAAATCAAGAGTCAGAACAGCTTTCATAAAGAAGTAGTTTCAAAATGTCGTAATTGGTAAATTATTAAAACCATAGGTTGTTTATTATTTCGACTGGATCATTTGCTATATTTACTTGCGATAACTATGAAAGTATAAAAATAGGTTTTAATACTTTTTGGGAAAAATTATTACCAGCAGTAAATTTTGAAAAAGAAAAATATTACCAGCAATACATTTTTGAAAAAAAATATTATCAACAATACATTTTTGAAAAAAATATTACTAGCTATACATTTTTGAAAAAATATTACCAGCTATATATTTTTGAAAAAATATTACCAGCTATATATTTTTGAAAAATTATTACCAGCTATATATTTTTGATAAAAATATTACCAACAATATATTTTTGAAAAAAATATTGCCAGCTATACATTTTTGAAAAAATATTACCTACAATACATTTTTGAAAAAAATATTACCAGGTATACATTTTTGAAAAAAATATTAGCAGCTATACATTTTTGAAAAAATATTACCAGCTATACATTTTTAGAAAAAAAAATTAATAGCTATAAAATCTTGTCGGCACTAAACCTTTGAGCTCTGACCACCGCTTTACCGGTGTTAGATAAAAATGACGTCGTGCCTATCCACCGGTAGAATAAATGACAATGCCAATCCACCGGTTGAACGGTAGTAGAAAAAATGACTTAATGACCAGCCACCGGTTGAACACTATTTTATTATCGACCGTGAAACATTACATACCATTTACTTGAGAATTTTGACTCAGGCAGAAAGGTTAAAATTCTTCAGGAACGCAGGGCTCAAAGGGTTAAATAACCCATTGAGGTTGATATACCGTAAAACAAACCTTGCGACAACGGCATACAGACGGTGTTATCGATGTTAGGTTGCGTGAAATAGATCGAAAAATATTCGTATGATGTGCCTCTTTTGTGTCTCTCGCTCTCGACTACAACTCAACAATAAACTTTGAAATTCCCATACCGGTGAGACCAAAGGAGAAAATTTACTTCTATTACATGTCATGTGTTTTATTGAAAGACTCAAAATAAAATTAAAAACATAGAAAAAACATTTTTTTCTTCTTACCAACATTTTTGTCGCTAAATTTTGTGCTTCCATCTCCGTCGACAATTTGTCCAGATAGTAACGGAAAATTAGATTATATAACCATAATAGACAATGTTTAATTACGGTGGAATACACTTTTAGCTTCGAAATAAATTTTCTGTTTCTTAATACTTTGGATTTTAGAAGATATCTTTCGTTATCTCAGTGCAGTGTCGGATTTCAGTGCCGCATTTTACGTCTTCTGTTAAAACACTTCCTATGTACTTAATGACTCCAAATTTAAACAGAGTACAGTAGAATCCCTGGCATATGAAGAATTTGTTACAAAATCCGGATATGAGAAATTGGTTACAAAGTCCGGATATGAGGTGTTATATTTAGATTAAAATAAAAGAACTAAAATCAGGTTTAACATTTATTTTCATTGTTTTAATGTAAACAAAATAAGCTAATGGCGAGTGAAATATAACGAAATTGATTTTAAGGAAAAGCAAATAAATTATGTAACGTTAATGAAAATTCATTAAATTAAGTATGCCACGTAAGCAAAACAAATAATGTAACGAGGATTTTTTAATCGCTGTTGCATGATGATTCTTTCTCTTCTAATGTCATTCTCAACCTTTTCCGAATTTCGTTTTGCTTTTGTCCTTGAATTTATTTAAACGAAAGATAACTTTTTAACTCTGCGTGTGTTATTGCAATCGTCATAGCTGAATGCTGGCTTTCTTTCCATAAAACTGACAACTTTTTCAATAGCTTTTTCAATTTTAGTTCAGATTTCATCACAATCATGTTTTTTTATTTCCTTGTTCATTGTAACAGTGTGGACGCTGGAGAATAGTTTCTTTGGAAGATTTTATATCATACAATGTTGACTTTCCTATGTTGAATTCAGCCATTAGTTACAATGAACTTTCACCAGCGTCTAGTGTGTTTAAAATTTCCACTTTTTGCGATAACTCCAAAGTTGTTCTTTTCCTCTTATTCCCATCATCTTTTGCACCAATACAAGCCAATTAGGGTGAAATAAACATAAGCAATTATTCAAAGTAAATCTCCTGAAAAACAGAAATTTCAAATCAGCTACATATCACCCAAATAGTTCAAATATACACATCAAAATCATGTCCGGATATTCGGGATTCCGGATATGAGGCGTTCCGGATATTCGGGATTCCGGATATGAGGCACTCCTGATATAAGGGATTCCGGATATGAGGGATTCTACTGTATTAAGAAACAGAGAAATGATGAGAGAAACAAATATAAGAGTGCTCTGCTGTTATGCAATATTAATTCTCCTATTTAGCGATGAATCCTCCTGGACAATTTACTCAGAAATGAAGAGAATACTTATGGAAACAAAGGTGAGGTTCTACTAAAGGATGCGGATAACACCATGGAAAGAGAATGTAAGTAACAAGCTAGTATCAAGTAAAATGGAAAGAAAAAGTACACTTAGAATCAGAAAGATACAGTTGACACCAAGCGAGTTGTCTTCGCAATCACTACAATCTTGACCTCTTCAAACCTGGGGTTAAACGTTATTTTTCCTATATAGCCCCATGGACCTCACTTCTCGCCCTTTCTTACGCTCATACAACGTCACACAGCAAATCTTTACATTGAGTGGCTCTTGGGTCTTTTATCAGTATGAAGAAACATCCTGGCGACAAGAGGAACAACTAGAAACATACCTAACGAGCTTGTGTAAATCGATGACAGAACAGAGGGTTACTGAAAATATAAGCATTGATAGGAAATACAAAATGTAGGAAGTAGTGGAGATTCATAATCAGCCACGTCCTGAACAAACACGGCACATAAGAAGAAGATGACATATTTGGATATACTTTCATTCTTTACTAATGCCCCCATCTAACGACTATGACACCAAAATATATACTTTTTTTACTATAAATGACCCAGTGCAAGGCCCATGTGCCACTCAAGTTAGAGGGTTAGTGAGTGAGATTGTGGTAAGGGAGAAAGGAGGGGGCTCATATTATGAGCATGTGTAAGGTAGATATCGGTTAATTGTGGGAAAGGCCAAGATTGTTGTGGTCAGGGAAGCGTCCTTTCTGGAGTTCCTTTCATATACTAACAGTTCCGCGAGAGAAGCTGCCTGAGTGAAATTTATTTCTTGCTAGACTAACACAAAGGGGCTGGGGATGATTTTTCCACCTTGAATATAACATGGCGGGTCACAGATATGGCGGTTTGAGCTGGTAGGACTAAATAATATAGCACATTTGAACATTTGCCATAGCAATAGCGAAAGAGTAGGTCTCGTGTAACGACCGACTATAGAAGCAGGAGTTATGTACTTTCTGGAGCGATATAAAGAACCGGCCATTGCTCCCTTAGAGATGGCACGAATTTATGAGTTCCATTTGAGGTATGGAGTGAGCTTTCGACCCAAGGAACCCTTTCGAATGTATGACTGATTATCAGGATTGCTACAACGTTACTGGCTTTGTTTTGGAGCTATATTATGATACAATCCAGTCTTTTCCTTCCTATTGAGCCAGGTAAGAGGAGTGATCAGCTGCTAGACACTGAACAACCAGATATTTGAATGTGCACCCATACACCGTATCATCTGCTTATATATTTACAACGAATGTCCTTAGGCAGATCGTTATTGCAAATCTTGAAAGGTAGACCGTGTAGAGAGCTTTGGGGGACGCCAGTTTTGATCTCATGTGCGTCGGAGTCTTGGCCATTAACAATAACCTTCATTTGACCTGCTTGGTTTGGTTTGGTTTGTTTTGCGGCATATCAAGCTCAATGGGTCATTTAATGCCGACAACTTTTTTCCTGGTAATATTTTTGATTTGTCAAAAATATATTTCTGGTAATATTTTTTTCCTCAAAAATGTATAGCTGGTAATATAATTTCAAAAAATATATTGCTGGTAATTTTTTTTTTTTCAAATCCGTCTTGCTGATAATAGTTTTTCTTCTTCAAAAAATTATTTATGGTAATAATCTTTTTACAAAGTATTTCTGGTATTAAAACCTAGGTTTACACTTTCATAATGCTTTTTACCTCAGTTTCGGTGTTAACTATTTGCCCATAGCTGGGACCCTAACAGGTGCTACCACTCCCGTTCAGGGTGAACCTGGGAACACCAGCAATTAAGAGGCCTTGCTGTTGGACGTAGTTTATCGTCTTACCCTGGACGCGGATGTATTTTATCGTCATACCCAGGACGGTTGACATGCCTGATAGGAAAGATTTGATAACTGAAAAGACACCTCATGTGATTCCATACCTGGTGAGTTTATGTGGAAATACCCTACGCCACAATTTGTTGAAGGCCTTCGAGGTATCTAATGCGACGGCTCTTGAGAAACCATATTAATTTTCTTTCAGGTTGTGTAAGGGAAATAGAAAAATCTTATGTGACATATTTCGTCCTTGGGAAGGATTTCAGTACATATATATATATATATATATATATATATATATATATATATATATATATATATATATATATATAATGGACCCTCCCGTCGGTTTCGACGTATGAGGATCTGACAGCTTAGTTGATTCAGTTATGAAATTTTGTGCTATAATCGTAAGTGGCACTTAAGACCCGCTAGTGATTTACAAAGGAGGCCACATATGGAGCAAGAGTGGGGATTGTGAGATGCGATCACTGTTACGAAAGATATTTAATGAAATATATATATATATAAATAAATATATATATATATATATATATATATATATATATATATATATGTATGTATGTATGTATATATAAATAAAAAGGAAAGAACAGTAAGATATATAATCCAGTGTTCTTATAGATATTTTTATTTTTACAAAATAGTGCTCAATGTAAATTTACAGAGCATTAATATTATAAATTAACTGATTTAAAATATTATTTTCGCTACACAGTAATAACCATGTTTCAAAAATGTAAGCTAAAAGCTTCGAATTTAATTTTGTAATTAAATTAAAAAGATTAGTTCAATTTCATCCTCAAGCGAATTTTGGAGTAACTTATTTTTAAATTTACCTAGTTTTAAAGGCACGGCAACAATTCATAATTCACTGTTTCCCAAGATACAGAGAATCCACTCATCCAGACAAGGGGTGGTAGCGTGTTCATTTTCATTATCTTTTGTTGTATCAGTTATTAGCGAAAAAAACTTATTTTAAATCAGTTAATTTATATATATATATATATTGTAATGATGAAAAAGGCATTTATTTTGCACGGCAAATGTTTATTTTTCAACATAGTCTCCTAAGTGGAGATCAAAATTCAATTAACGGACTGATTGTTACAGCCTAGTACATGAATCTGGAAGATTTTGACTGGATCGTGTATTCTCTTATCATACAGTAATACTTTAATTGGATAATTCATTATCAAATTAAAATATTACTAATTAGAAGATTATTAATTACATAATACTAAATAAATGTTGTCTGTGATGAAGGTTTTCTTGAATTAAATATTTTTGCTTATCAACGAAAATTGTTCAAAAATCTAGTCTGACCTTTTATGCAACATATTTCAAGACAAACTACGTCATTATTTTCATATTTACTAAGTCATGCTTAGTCAGGCGCAAGGCCATGTGGATGAAGTGAGTTTGGAGACAGAATATAGTTATATCAATATTCCAAATAATGATGACCAACTTGCATAAAATACTCAGCTTAAAAAAATGCATTGCCAGTAATATTTTTTCCAAAAATGTATAGATGTTAAAATTTTTTTTTTTTTTAAATGTATTGCTGGTAATATTTTTTCTTAGAAAATGTATTGCCGGTAATATTTTTTTCCAAAAATGTATTGCTAGTAATATTTTTTCCAAAAATGTATTGCTGGTAATATTTTTTCCAAAAATGTATTGCCGGTAATATTTTTTCCAAAAATGTATTGCCGGTAATATTTTTTCCAAAAATGTATTGCCGGTAATATTTTTTTCCAAAAATGTATTGCTAGTAATATTTTTTCCAAAAATGTATTGCTGGTAATATTTTTTCCAAAAATGTATTGCTGGTAATATTTTTTCCAAAAATGTATTGCCGTTAATATTTTTTCCAAAAATGTATTGCTGGTAATATTTTTTCCTTAAAATCTATTGCTGGTAATATTTTTTTCTCAAAAATGTAAGGCTATTAATATTTTTTTTTCTTCAAAAATGCATTGGTGGTAATATTTTTTTCAAAAAATTTATTGCTGGTAATATCTTTTAAAAAAAATTTATTGCTGGTAATATTTTTTTTTAATTTATTGCTGGTAATATTTTTTTCAAAAAATTTATTGCTGGGAATATTTTTTTCAAAAGATTTATTGCTGGTAATATTTTTTTTTCTTAAAAAATGTATTGCTTGAAATTTTTTTTCTTCAATAATCTATTGCTGGTAATATTTTTTTCTTCAAAAATTTATTGCTGGTAATATCTTTTTCAAAAAATATATTGCTGATAATATCTTTTTCCAAATATGTATTGCTGGTACTATTTTTTCTTCCAAAATGTACTGCTGGTAATTTTTTTTCCAAAAATCTGGTAATATTTTTTTCAAAATATGTATTGCTGCTAATATTTTTCTTCAAATATATATTGCTGATAATATTTTTTTTCCAAATATGTATTTGCTGGTAATATTTTTATCTTCAAAATTTATTGCTGGTAATATTTTTTCCATAAATGTATTGCTGGAAACTACACATCAAGCTAATAGTGAATAATTTTTTATTATAAAAATTATTTATAGTGTTATTCTCTCATAGAGAATAACACTATAATAATCTTTTATTATAAAAAATTATAGGGAAAAACACTATAATAATTTTTATTATAAAAAATTATTATAGTGTTTTATTATAAAATAAATTATTATAGTGTTATTCTCTCATAGAGAATAACACTATAATAATTTTTATTATAAAACATTATAGGGAAAAACACTATAATAATTGTTATTATAAAACATTATTATAGTGTTTTATTATAAAATAAATTATTATAGTGTTATTCTCTCATATTGTAATTGTAATTCCTCTTTGTCAATTATTTGTCGTTTATATTGTTCTGGTTTCCTCATGTTTTTTTACTAGGAATCGCAAACGGCTTATAACGTCATGACGATCTCTATCTATAAAAGGCAGGATGTGTGTGTGTGTGTGTGTGTGTGTGTGTGTGTGTGTGTGTGTGTGTGTGTGTGTGTGTGTGTAACGAATGCACGGCCGCAATTTTCAACGGATATGCACCAAAATTTACATGCACGTGCACTAAGTTAGTGGGAAGGCCAATACCGACTTTGCATTTCCCAACTTCCATCGATAGTGGAAATAATCGATTTTTTCATGCTTCTACGGCAGTTTTCATGTAGTTTGCGGCCATTTTCTACTGGCCAGAATGAGAGCCTATAGCTGGCTGCCACGAATAGGCAGGAAGATTCTATTGGCCAGCGTGAGAGCCAACAGCTGACTGACACGAATTTTGCTAGCATGCAAAAATAATCGATAGCTGCATTCGTCACAAGTGGGAAAAATTTTAATCTGCATGGCACTTTACTCCAATTGGCTTATTCGCTTGCTTAAACTCAACGTTGATTCTGATTCCGCAGAACTGGGTTGGGTGTGAAAAATTATTTGTTGTTAACATTCTTTTTTCATTCGGTTTTTCCAGTTACGAGTCCTTTTTTAAAGCTGATCGTTTTGTGTTCATTTTGTTTAGTTCTTTTTTCGTAACAGATTTAATGTTTCGTATAGAGCTTAGAAAAAATTCGCAGTGTGAGATAGGCAAGAAGTAAGGCATGTAGCAACATCAGCACGGCAAAGGGCACTCCTTTAAAGGCAAGGAAGGGCAAAAATATTTTAAGTCAAGTTATAGCGATTGCTGTATCGTACGATTTTTGAATCAAGCACGAGCAACGCCGGGCTATCCTGCTAGTAACTAACTAATATTTAGCAAATATCATCAGCAAATTGTTATGTGAAAGTTGTGTCGTAGAATATATTTCGGGCAGTGGGTCATCCGAAGATTGCGTCGCGCAGAATTTATTCAAGGACAGTGGGTCGTCCGAAGATTGTTTCACACTTAATCTCTTCAGTGCAGAAAACTTTTATACATTAAGGCATGGGAAGCGATGTTGAAATGTTGATAAGTAGTGGTGTGAAATGTCGCACGTGGTGTAAAATATATGTTTAAGCATGTTTGGGTACCTCGAGGTGGTGTAATGGTTAGTAAGCTTGTCTCGCTAGAACAATTACAACTGAGTAGTGAGTTTGATCCTCACTGATTCTCCCATACTTTAGGCCTTGTGCCACATCTAAGCTACGTTTAGAAAATCAATATATGTTTAAGCATGTCTGCCGGGTGAAAATAGGTCAAACGTCACCGCGAGAAAGAAAGGGTCAAACAAATAGACCACTGGGGAAAAGGAGTGTTGCATTGTTGTTGGTGAATCGTGTTATAGTAGTAGTTGTAGTGCCAATTCGAGCTTCTGTGTTTTCCACGTTTGTAGAAAAAATTCTATTTGCCGCGCCGGAGAAATTTGTTTTGTATAGACACATTGTAGCGAATTAAAATTGTGATTTTGCACTTTCATTTGGTCTAATCACAAATTTTCTTGCTGGATAAATGTTTTTTTATTAATAGTGTCCGGCGTGCGTAGTAGGAGTTTTTCAATTATTATCCTGACTGGCTCTCGTTTGGAAAATGTATGTAAATGTGGGTTTGTACATATATACAGTCTTGTTTCTGTTAGCAGGAGTTGAAAAAAATAAATCACGTCGGAAGGTAACCAATCTGTAGAGGACCGTGTGAGTTTGATGTTGTTGAATTACGAACACGTTCTGTTTATTCCTGCTAGAAGGTACAACTACAAGAACATGGCGGACTCAAGTTGAGTCCAGCCGAAGATGTAAAAAAAAACAAACAAGACCGATATGTATATATGTATATATTAACAAATATATGTATTAAACGACAAAATTTAACAAGTGACAAAGACATCAACATTTGTGTTTGTGTGTGAACGTAAAGAGTTTGTATATTGGTGAATGTTCGTACGTACGTGTATGTGTGTTTCATGGCGTTTTGCCACAAGTGGGCGAAAACGCTGATCTCTGCGAGAGATCACATTTATAAATGTGTCCGCTGAAATGCAATGTGAAAAGAGAGAACGAGGCAAGAAGTCACCCAGTACTTATTGTGTTGGGAGAGCGATCCCTAGTGAACAATTAGGGGATTAAGGAGGAGCTAACTCCGACATAATCATAGATATTTCTGCATTTTCACAACCTCTCACATCCCGGACGCCAAGCAACCGACAATTTGATTAGCAGTCATTTTGTCTGGCCAAACATGCATACTGACATAAAAAGCTGTACTCAAACTTGTTTAAATTGCCAAAAAAGCAAAGTAAACAGACATACTAAGTCCCCTCCTGGGCATTTTCTAAAACCAGATGGTAGATTCACGATCTTCACATTGACATAGTGGGTCCCTTACCAGAAGCAAACGGACATAGTTACCTACTCACTATTATTGACCGATTCACAAGATGGCCTGTCGTTGTTTCTCTAAGGGATATATCTGCAGAAACGATCTCTAAAAATATATTACATGAGTGGATTGCCGTTTTTGGTTGTTCCTCAGTAATAACTACAGATCGAGGTTCGCAGTTCCAATCTACGCTCTTTGATGAGTTCACAAAACTATTGGGAGTTAAGCATATAACAACAACAGCTTATCACCCATGTGCCAATGGCTTAATTGAACGTTTCCACAGGCAACTTAAGACAGTATTAACAGCAAATAATGATTCCAAGACGTGGTTAGAAAATCTACCGCTAATATTACTATCCATCCGGAATGTAATCAAAGAAGATTTAGGATGTACAGCATCCGAAATGGTTTTTGGAACATCCTTGACATTACCAGGACAGTTTTGTGATAAATCCAGTCACCTCCAGCCAACTACATCTTTTGTACAAATATTTAAGCAAAGAATGAATTAACTAGTTTTCACACCCACTAGAACACAAACAAAAGACCTTTACACTCCAAAAGACCTCCACACTTGGATTTACCTACAAAGAAATGTACGTCGGAACATTCTACAACCGCATCAAATACCAATGTAAGTGAAACATTTTCTACACCTCCAAACACACCTAAAAACATTACCACAAGATCGGGTAGACAATCGTACACTGGCCTACTCATTTTAAAACATGTATTAGATATTGAAAAATATTTTCAATATTTATCAATCTGCAGAGGGGTTTATAGGATACAAATCCTATAACATTCCAAGAAAATACTGAAAACACAAAGTAGATTTGCACACCCGCAAAATCGGATCAAAACGATTAAAAACATTTTTTCGCAATAAGGTGTGAAATTAATTTTCTGACCAATGAAAGGAGGCGATTTCCTAAACTGAGAAAAAAGTAACGAGCCAGTGTGAAAAGGAAGTCAGCCATAAATAGAGAGACTCAAATCAATCAGAGTCAGAAGGGCGCAGATATCAAAGAGGACATAGGACTGACAGACAAGTCCATCACGGACTCAACCCGGCACTAAGAGCAGAAAGTGGGGTAGGAAAGCAGAACAACAACAACAAATTTACAACTGACTCCAAAAACAATTCCACCCGATAAGTACATTTTCCTCTTATCTTTTATTTCTCATTCACACTCTCTTTTTCAACTTAAATTGATCGCCCCTTTTTCCTTTTCACCAAACTCGGTGGATACAACAAAAAAAAGGAACAGACATTATTATCTCCGTTGAAAGACAGTGAACACATAAATTTTATTCAAATCACATTTACTTAAATAACCCAAAAAGCATTTATCTTTTATGCAAACAGGAGACATTAATATACAAATTTGTTTACTCTGTATGAATGTTATTAAATATACTATATTCTATTTTTCTACAAACATTCCTTATCGTGTTGTCTTTACTTGAAATTTGCGTGTGTTTTGTGGACAGTGTATCCCGCATTAAATTCTCATTTTAATACGGGTATGCTGTACCCCACATAACTAACTCACCTACCCAGAGAATTAGCAATAAGAACTGCTTCAGTCAAACACAGACAAAATCAATTTGTTACGAATTAGAATTCCCTAAGTTTGAAATTACGTCTAATTTTCTTTATTTCTTTTGTTTAGTACAGTCCAGTTTTTCAGTTTGAAAATAAGAATCATTTACACTTAAAATTAAAAATATTAACAAACTGATATAAACGATATCTTTTTTTTTTAATCAAAAATTTAACCAAAATAGATATATTTGCAAACGATTATTGAAACATTGGATAAACTATTCTTTTCAATCAGAAAATGCTTAAAACATGTTCTTCTCCATCATAAGTTTCGCGTCAAAAGTACAAATTTTTTGGCGTCAAAAAGGACAATTCACAAGAGCAAGTAACAAATAAAAATTTATTTAGAGTTGCTTCCCTTGGAATCAGTTGTTTCCCTTATTTTATCACTGGAAATAATTTATCTATTTTTTTTCTATATTTAAAATTATAAAAAAATCATTGAAAAGGACTAAGAAGCTAGAGTGCATGGTTGTCAGCAGAACGAATCATTCCGACATATTAGATACATATTTGGGACGTTAAAATGAACCAAGTACAGAAATGTACCTTCTGGGTACTGCAATAACAGACGGCAAGAAACGTGACGCAAAAATCGGAACATTCATTGGAAGAGGGGAAAATGTCTGTCAGAAACTAAACAATGTATAAGGAGACAGGAAAATGAATAAAAACAGTTGAATTTTTATGTTATATCTTATCACATATATGACAGTAAATGCTGGTCAATCTCTTCACAGATGAAAAAGAGACATGAAGTGATAGAACTGTAGATATACCGGGGAAAAAATTCATCATTTTACCCCAAGCAAAGCAATAAAGAGGCAACTGGGTGTTAGAGAATACGAGAAAATTACTATTAAGAAGAGAGAACAATAAAAGAATGGGAAATAAGAAGACAGAAAATAATGATTGACATTACATTTAAATTTTTAAAGGTCAAAGTTGAGTGGGAAACCGGAAGTGTGTTCTACAAGCGAGAGGAGCAATAGAAGAAACTGTTAAATTATTTACATTATTCGGACAAATGTCCTCATCTTTGTCGCCATGTTTATCACAACGTTCCGGCCGCTGTACGCTCCGGCCTTCTTCAGGTGGTTGGAATGTCAATCTGAACACTTTATTTCGCTTTCTGGGGTAGACTGTTCTAGTTCCACGTGCCATGTCTAACGGATGTCAGTTATCAGTTATATCCTGTTAATTCCCCTCTCCAAGTTCTCCACCGCCTTAACTAGGTATTGAACTCACACTCTCAAGAAGACATGGCACAGTGGATAAAGGTGTTATTTAGATCCAGTGACAGGAACCAAAGTGTATGAGTTCAATACCTGGTTAAGGCGGTGTAGAACTTGGAGAGGGGAATTAACAGGATTGGACAGTGAAAGGGTGTGAGCGAGATGCCAGCCTAGTAGAACGCTTAAATTCATGAAGTTTGGGAACCTCGGAGCAGTTACCATGAAAGTATTTGTCAAAAAGACAGAGGGCATTTAGAATTTGTAAACTTCAGTATTTAAATGGTTAAGAAAAATGCATTTAAAATACATCTAAATTCTTCTAATATACTAATTATATATAATGCGTAGAGGAAAGTTTACACAAGCCACAAATATACCAAATAACCTTCATAAAACTATGCACATATAACATACCAACTTCAAACACCTATAATTGAAAAGGATTTATCCAAACTTAATATAAAATTTCTCACAATTACAAAAACAACAAAAGATTTAATCAACAAAAATTAATAACAACATTACACCTAAATCAGAAATTTGCAAAGTATAGCGTAAAATCTTTCTCCTGAAATATACAAGTGATCATAATTCCAACCAAAACTATGCAATTTTAATTAAAAACAAAGTAATTTATTAAAGTTAAAATATATCCAAAGTGCATTTTGGAATGCTCTACGATACATTTACGTCCAACATCATAAAATATATTTGTTCCCTCAAGTATAAAATAAAGACAAAAGCGATAATAATTTGAATAAAAAAGCTATACGTCTCTTGCATATCTTCCGTAATTTTCCCTTTCTATATATAAGACTGACGCCAATAATAAACCGGTATTTATCTGAAGACGTTTATTATAGGAATGAAACGCGTCACTAAGATGAGTTTACATATTGCCATTCGATCATATGTAGGCTTAAGTAATTATTTTGTTCACAATTTCTTATATTTATGGGGGAACTGTTCTCATTACAATAGGAAAACCTTTTATGGGTGAGTGCGTAATATATATATATATATATATATATATATATATATATATATATATATATATATATATATATATATGAAGAAATATAGTCTTAAAGTGTGCTATATTTATGGGATAAAGTGCTCAATATCAGAGATAGAGCGTGTGTAAATATAAAAGTGAACATAGAAGTCAACACTTAGAGGCGACAGTCTGTTTCATGCCAGTGCAATCGTCAGGCAACTGAGTTGGCGGACGATTGCACTAGCATGAAACAGACTGTCGCCTGTAAGTGTTGACTTCTATGTTCACTTTTATATTTATATATATATATATATATATATATTAAGAGATTTTTATGTTTATACATTTGTTTACATTTGGATACGCTTTGAGCAGATATGAATGTACGTTAGAGATTCATGGAAGATTGAAGTTTAAAAACAGTAAAATCGACCTTGCTAATCGAACGATTCTCCGTGGCTCGATCGGTTAAGGCACGTCAGGCTATATCACAGTTCCGTATAGGATACAGGTTCGATTCCTGTCGGAGAAGGAATATTTTCAGGCCAGTAAATGTTATTAATACTGTTTATTATCAAACAGAGCATTTACTTAAATATTTGTATCTATAAAAAGAATGTATAAACATAAAAATGTCTTAAAATAATTGTCGGACTTTGTCCATTTCATAATATATATATATATATATATATATATATATATATATATATATATATATATATATATATATATATATAGGTAACTATACTCGTGTCGAAAAACCTTCGAACTCTTGATTTAACAATAGCCAAATCAATCACGAAGGAAAAGAAGGTTTTAAAAAAAGAAAGAGCCAGGAACATGAAAGTCTGTCGAAAATAATCGCACAGATACAGGTTCAAGGCCCAAAGAAAAAACCCCGATACGAGTAAACAACTAACTAAAGAGCTCAATACAAGCGTAGAGCAAACCTAGTCAAACCTAATGAGCCAGACACACCTACCAAGGTTTCACTTAGGCAGATCGTCGTAGATCTGCCTAAGTGAAACCTTGGTAGGTGTGTCTGGCTCATTAGGTTTGACTATATATATATATATATATATATATATATATATATATATATATATATATATATATATAGTAATTCATCGAGTCTGAACCCTCAACAAAATGCAGAAAGCACTGGACGGCCGTTTCGTCCTATATTTGGAACTCATCAGCAGTTAGGTTTTCAAGCAAACACCATGCCAACTGTTCGAACGGGCCTCGGTGACGAAGAGGTAGCAAATCAGACTCAATATAGCACCGCTCGCTCACATATTCCGTGGTGGAACTCTACTGAGATTCTCTTTAACCATAGGACTGTGTCCCCTGGAGCCACGACTACTATCACCAAGCCGCTCACCCCAGAGCATTAGAAGCCGGTTCAAGCATATATATCGAGGCCCGTTGGAACAGTTGGTATGGTGTTTTCTTGACAACCTAACTGTCAGGGTTTCAATTCTCGGTAGTGGATGCGCACTGCTGATGAGTCCCAAATATAGGACGAAACGGCCGTCCAGTGCTTTCTGCATTCTGTTGAGGTTTCAGACTCGATGAATTACTTAAATATAATTAACAAATTCTCCTAATAATTTCATATATATGTATATATATGTGTGTGTGTGTGTGTTTATGTGTGTGTGTGGGGGGGATAAAATATAGCTTTATCGTATGCTATATTTATGTGTTAAAGTGCCCGATATCAGGTATAAAGCGTATGTAAATATAAAAGTGGACATTGATCTCAACACCGAGCGGCGACAGTCTGTTTCATGCTTAAAGGCAATCTTCATGCCATCAAAATTTACATTTTGGTCTGATAATTGTTCAACTCTGATATTAAGCACTCTTCCCCTAAAAAATATAGCAACTTTTAAACATTACACATACACTTTCAAAGACACACGCAAACACACACATTTTACATTTTCCGTGTTGCAGCAAATATCAGGTGTGTCATTTGGTTTCAAATCTGTGCATCTTTAGTCGTCTGGCGCATTCCTTTCAGGAATGGGATAAGACCTGAAATAAAAAGAGAAAATTTCTCACACAGATTTGTTATTCCGTCCATGATTTTCAAAACTAAACCAAAAGAAATCTTAAAAGAAAATTCTCATCGCTGTGTATCAAATGTAAGGATGTGAAGGGTGATTGTCTCCCTTTGATTAAGACTGTGTTACGAAGGTCACGCGACAACCGATAAATGAGATGAGTTCGTCGTGTTGTTATTGAGCACGCCTAGAGACAAGACACGTCTGCCCAGACCAGTTTCTGATGATAGACAGCTACATCGCTAGACGCCATGCCAAGCCGACAGCGGTGGAGAGAAATGAAGAGCCCACATGATATCTTGAAGTTCGTAGAATATACCACAGACCTGATCGTTTTCCCTTCGGGAAATATTAAAAGTAACACCCTCTCGAGTCTTGCTTTTCCTCTGTTTGATTGATTTGTTTTTTCTTTTTACGGTTTATCAACCTTTTGCAGTTGATTTAAATCCAGAAATGTTTTACACTGTGAGAGTTTTTGTAGGAGATAATAATGATTTACTGATGTAAGTCCGACTAATTAACCTGTTGCTAGAGAAAAATAGGTGGATTCATACCTTTCTTGCCTAGACCCCCCTCCCCTTAAGATATGAATAATATACTGCAAATAAAGTATATTGAAAGATCAATAAAAAAGAAACTATGAAATACAAATGAACAAAAAACTGGAGATTCCATGGAGAATTAATATTTTTCAGAATTAATATTTTTCAGTCAACATTATTAAAATCGGTTAGAATACTGAGGAGGGTGCTGGGCTCTTCAGGAGATTTTTAGTCACTTTACCCCGAGAAAGAGTCCACAGATACAGCTGGAATTAAAACTGAACGGAGAATAAAGAATAATTGAGTGGACTCTATTATAGAATCGGTCGAGGGCTGCGGGTGGGGACCGCAAGACCCTTGCACCGGCCCTGCTAATGCCCATAATGGGACAACTGGAAACATTCTCTCTTTCCTAATACCGCCATTAATGTTAATACCAGAAACGGTCCAATTTCTTTTTCTTCAATCCCCCAACAATACATCGTTTTCTTTTCCTTCCCATTCTCCCAGAAAAAAATAAACAAACAAACGAAATAAACAGAAGGTTTTCTATATCACTTCACACCAGGATGTAAAACTCACCAGATGCGCCCTTTCCTCTTTCTTCCCGTCTGGCGTAGTCTGTTTTTTGTTTTTCTTTTGCTTTATTCACAATATACCTGAAATAAATTTTTTTTTAATTATTTGAATCGCAATATTCAGCATTCACTTAACTTCAGCTACACTTACCTCAGCGTTATATACAATGTAGACATACAGAAGTCGATTATCTCCTTTTACTAGAAGTTACATGGGTCACGTGACGGTTGCTAATGACGTCACACCATAGTGACAAGAATGGCCAATCATTCAGTTCGTTCACTGCAGCCAAACAGAGCGGTTGCTTTTTTCACCTGGGCCACTTTACAAGTCCATAGTGCCTCTTCCTTCTGCCAATATATCTTTCACAGATATAGAAACAAACTCCAGCTCGTAGTCCTCAATTTGGAAAAACACAACAGTTGGTATCTGTCTATATTTCTGAGATGAGGTACTATGTACCCTTATATAAACTGGGATAGGCGGGTACAAGAGAAGGACAACAACACTCATAAAACAGTCTGCCTACCTTATGTGAAGGGGTTATCGGAGAAAATACTGTGGTCCATATAACATCAGGACAACCTTCAAAAGCTGGACGACACTTCGCAGATACCTCTCCCACGTAAGACACCCCCCCCCATAGAGGAGAACATGACTAAAGACTGTGTGTACGTTATCCCGTGCAGCTGCGGAAAGAAATATAAAGGGGAGAAGGACCGCCTCATTAAGTTAAGGATTCAAGAACATCAGAAAGCTGTAACACGAGGGGAAGTAGAAAAATAAGGCGTGTCTAACCACATATGGAGAGAATATGGAGATCACCGCCCTCTGTGGGATCAGGGTAAAATCACAGGCAAAGAACATCATTGGAAAATTTGTAAATTTAAGGAATCATCACATATGCTTGGCCACAAAAATCTACTGAGCCGAGCAAGCATAGAAATGAATACAATATGGGAATCAGTAATAAGGAGTGCCAGAGAAAAGCAAAAATTGCTGTATGAGCTCTGGTAAAAATGGTTGCTAAAGACACTAAGTTTATAAGTCCCAGAAATTCATATATAGATGTCCTTAAGGACACATGGCACAGTGGATAAAGGCGTTGGTTAGATCCAGTGAGTTCAATACCTGTGGAGAACTTGGAGAGGGGAATTAACAGGAGATAACTGATGACTGACATCCATTAGACATGGCACGTGGAACTAGAATAATCTACCCCAGCGAGCGAAATAAAGGTTTCAGTTCGACATTCCAACCACCTGAAGAAGGCCTGAGCGTACAACGGCCAAAACTTTGCGGTAAATATGTCAACAAAGATGAGAACGATAGTCCTAATAATGTAAATAGTGTACATAATACCTCATCTCAGAAATATAGAGAGATACTGGAGGTTAAGGCAATGGAGAACTTGGAGAGGGGAATTAACAGGAGATAACTGATAACTGACGTGGAACTAGAACAGTGTACCCCAGCAAGCGAAACAAAGGGTTCAGTTCGTTCCAACCACCTGAAGAATGTCAGAGCATACAACGTTGTGATAAATATGGCAACAAAGATGAGGACGATAGTCCGAACAATGTAAATAGCCAACAGTTGTTGTTGGAATATGTCCGGCCAGTTTGAATCGTGTGTCCTAAACATGGCTTCTCCAGACACAGGAATATCTCCATATTTTTTTATATGTTATTCTCCGCGTGTGATATGTATATATATAGTTTTCTATATGTCTTAGTTGTATAAAAAATCTCTCTGAGAACAAAGACTATTTGTCATTCCTTCTTTCAGCCATCACGCTCCGTCCGTGAAATATCATGGCTATAATAATGCCCATAATGGATGAAACTAATTTGGGAAAATAAATCTTTCTTCCATAGCTCTTTCCCGTTACAACAACATCGAGGAAAATTAAAGGCAAAATGGAAAATATTTTTCGTGCGACGCGTTTCGTTCTTTAGGGCTTCATCAGACTAAACATTTGTTTATGTTGATATGAATATACATTCGCATGAAGCGGAGGGTTTATTCAAATTTTAAGCTTTTAAATTATTTTTATTTATTTATTTAGATATACAGAGTGGCCCAAAAGTAGGTGGACAGTAAATAATAAAATTTGTTTGAGGTTACATATACAATTATATTTACTAATACAATTATCCGGAAAAATATATAGATAAATTTAGTTATAAAATTTAAAATATTAAACCAGAAATAGCATAGCCATAATGAACACCATTGTAATGATATAAGAGATACACTGACTTATTCCACCTACTGTCTACTTACTTTTGGTTCACTCTGTATAATCTAGCTAATTCCACTTAGTTTATTTTTCTTCTGGTTTCTGTTTCCATCACTTTCATTATTAAATATACCACATTGTAATAACAGAAGATCTGTCAAGAAAGGTGAAAAGAACCTGAACGTAAATTTATTGTGGGTGATCTAGAAATTATATTACTTACGTCCTAGTAAAATAATTTCTTTTAATTAAACTAGTTTTTTTTTAAACCAAAAGTAGTCAAACCAAAAATATTTTCCACATTGTCCTTAATTTTTCTAACTTTGGTCCATAAAATTTGATGTCATTTTCTCCCATATAAAACCTGTAAAAAGTGTAAACACACTTTACCAAAATGATTCCTAAAGTTAAAAATATGTTTTTCCTCTTTGTCTTTTCTCATTTAAAACTGAAAGTTTTAAGCTTGATTTAATACAGTAAATTCAATGTACGTTTAAAGAAATAGTTTCCAGAGTAAAATATGTAACCGCTGCCCTATCGGCTCAACGTGCGAAATATTCCTTTAATATACCACATTGTGATAACAGAAGATCTGTCAAGAAAGGTGAAAAGAGCCTGAAAGTAAATCTACTGTGGGTGATCTAGCAAGTTCTGTTATCGTTTTACTAAGAACTCGATACTAAATTTCATACATACAATAGTCGTTTATTCAGCTCTGGATTTTGTCAATAGGTGTGAGGCTTCGGAGATTGTCTCCGGACATGGGTTCTTCTCGCTAGCATGCGAGAAACGTTCTCTTTCCACACTCAGGTGGAACGCTTATATATCTACCTGTCATCCAGCTTTCTCGTGTCAGCATATACTGGGTTCACCTGAGTAGACCACCATTTTACAAGTGGGAAGTGGGGTAGCCACAGACATCCAGCGCAGGCGCGAAACTGCACCCCGTGACCAAGAGGTAGTTTGGCCAGAATATAGATGCCAGTGCACCTACCAGGTCAAACTACAGATACAACTGGAATATCTAATGATTTAGCCCGACACTAAATGCAATGTCTATTTTGACATCATCTGGGGTGAGATCAGTACATTTTCTAAATCGCAAACCACGAACAAATTAGTTTACAATAAAACATTTGATGTTACAAGACAGATAGATAGATAGATAGATAGATAGATAGATAGATAGATAGATAGATACGAACAAATGATTGTGGGGGTTCTTTCTGTGTCGGCCCCAGAAATTTTCAACATCTCCTTGATACGACTGATTTCGCTGTGGAGTCTGTAAAGAGAGTTCTACGTTTGCAGGGTGTCCCAAGCTAACGGCTTAAATGGCGGTTAATTTTCGTTGATTTACGTGGTCTTGTATTCTTTTAAGTTAAATTATATATGTATGCATAGATAGATAGATAGATAGATACATACATACATACATACATACATACATACATACATACGAGCAATCTGAGATATATGCACAGATTGAGATAGATATGAACAAGATGAGATATATATGTACACATTGAGATAGATAGATAGATATGGATGGGCAAGCTGATATATATATATATATATATATATATATATATATATATATATATATATATATATATATATATGTACAAATTGAAATAGATAGATAGATAGATAGATAGATAGATAGATAGATAGATACTTACCTACATACAATTTGAATGTGGTAACTTCTAAATTGTTCCAAACTGTTCAAGCATTTATTGTAAACTTCTGTTAACTCTGGATTATCTTTCTCCATTACTGAAAGTAAATAAAAACGTTAAAAATATCAGAAGTTTATTTATGGACGGTGCGTCAATTCCAAATTGCTTTGCTTGGACAATAAGTTTCTTCATTAGATTTATGAATACAGTCGTTCCTACACGCATTTGGCATTTGGCATGTCTACGTAAGAAGAGGTCACCTGAAGTCAACAGCAGAAGGTCAAGGATAATGAACGCAGTCTGTTTTATTCTCTTTTTCGTTGGTATTTGTGAGGATGTGCGGATGGTGTAATTGACTGCGTCACAGAACGGAAATCAGAGACCTGAGTTCGAATTCCAGTCTTGTTCGTTACATTCATTTCCGCGGCATATAGAAAAAATATGTGACGGGAAAATATGTGAATCCATTTCCCCCTCCAGGTATGGGTTAAATAATAAAACTGGTCTCTTCTAACATCATTGTTATTTTCATAATAATTGTTTAATGCATTATTCACTCTCAAAAAACAAAAACAATTATTCTTACAATGCAAAATACGTTTCTGCTTTAAATAACAAACAACGGGTTGATAAGTCGTAAAAAATTTAATCAATCAGTTCTTGTTTGTTTGATTTTTATGAAGATGAACTTTGCTACGTTTATAAGTCGTGATATTTACTTACCAAATTTTCGAATGGAGGGTGATTTTTGGAGGGTTGCAATAAATTCTAATTGCCCCTTTGGTATGTTGCTCCTCATTGTTTCAAGAAAGTTTAGTTCATCTGAATAAAAAACATATAGAATGATAGTGGCTTTTGTCCTTATAAATTCGACAATGTGGCTTAAGCAATGACGGTCATGGATAGCGAGAGCAAAGGTCGTGTTTGTCATACGCAGTGGCATGTCGTGATCCAGTAAATATGCTATACGTCACGACATCAAGTAGATAGGTGTCGTGAATCACGTGACTAGTTAAGTACACTTCATGTTAATGTAGCTTTGAACATGGATTCTATATAGAGAGCGAACCACAATTAAAAAAATAACAAGAAAATTGACATAATAGTTTTCGTGTTAGGGAAGCATTCGCAAAGCCTTAGTTTTCCCTGTATTTTGAGTAAGATGATCTTTAAGGTGCATGGGTTGGACGCTGAAACCACATTGCTGGAAGTGGTTAGACGTCTTGAAATAAGATTATTTTGTTTTTGCTCTCTCTTTCTCTCTCTCTCTCTCTCTCTCTCTCTCTCTCTCTCTCTCTCTCTCTCTCTCTCTCTCTACTTTGCAGTTGACCAACAAAGCAATTATATAGTGGGCTGACAATCGGAAATCAGGTTCACTCCGAACATTTATAACATATATGCAACCAGTTTAAATTGGACAGGCACGTATCAAATTGAGAAGAATCTGTTGGTTCATAGACATACAGATTTTATAATTATCTTAAAAGACTCCTTCCCAAAGGCAATGGGCAGAGACACTGATGTAAGACACAACACATGGGACAGGAAAATTGTCAGTCTAAATATTACACAACATTAAAGACGAATAAAAGCAATTTACCGTCGTTATGTTCAACTCCGAGACCAACATCCAATGTTTGAATTGTGGTACTTTGTCCTGCACTTGCCCCAATCATCTACAATATATATGGGATCGAGTATCGTTATTTGTATAATCATTGTTACACACACATACACACACACACACACACACACACACATATATATATATATATATATATATATATATATATATATATATATATATATATATATCATCGACTCTCCCGTCGAATTCGACGTATGAGGGTCAAGCAGATCAATTCCTAGAAACTGAGAGCCCGACGCCGGCACATGCGATTTGATTATAGTGGTGAAGGTTTCGTGCAGGACCATCCACACTTTTTGGAGGGACGAATACAGAAACCTGGTGAACTGAGTGCCACAGGGTCCCCAAACGACCCTCCACAGGTTTTGAATTCAGAGTTGTCCTTCTCCTAGACAAGTTGCCATCCAAGGCTATAGAACCCAGTCTGTTCTGCTATTTACCCATAGTTGGAGGAAGAAGAAGAGGATTCACACCTTCCCCAAGGGTATTTGCACCTAAGTGAATGTAATGGATTCGACTGGAATTCTAACTCGGCTCTCTGATTCTTCAATCCAAGCCGTTATCCATTACTCCACCGTGCCTCCTAATATATATATATATATATATATATATATATATATATATATATATATATATATATATATATATATATATATATATATATATATAGTATAATAGTACACAAGATTGTCATGGGCCCACTCAAGTGCAACAAAGTGCAAAACCATGATGTGGTATCCATTCCTCAATTCGTGCGAAGAACTCTACAAAGATTTTGTGCCATTCCGTTTCAGTATCTCTCTGCAGAAACCTGATTAATGTAGGTACGCGATTTTGCGTGCGAAGAGCCTTTTCCATCACGTTACATCAATACCCGTTTGAGATCATGCCAGGCGACGTGGTAGCCGTACCATTCGTCCGAAATTTCCAGCATGCTCCTCAAATTAATTCTTTGCAACGTGGACTCGATGATACAGCACCTTATCATACTGGAATAGCTCACCCCTTTTCGGTGTGTGCTGAGTCCGTGAATAGTGGAGAAATAATCACTAGGAAACATAACGTAACTATCTCCGGCCAATAACCAGTTTATGTGAACCATTAAACACAATCGAGGCTACGTGTGTACACACCACACCATCGAGGAACTGCTGACAGCCAAACTCAGTGCTTTGTTTAAAACTGGTGCCGATTGTCTTGGGGTATCAGCCTCACATCAGAACACTGGCAGCAACTCGAAAACAACTGAAATGGTGATTCTTGGGACCACACCACAAGTTGCCAGTCATCCAAGAATCAATTAGAGACCTAACTAAACAAGGCGTGGTACTGTGTTCGGTGTGGTTGTGTTAACAGAGGAAACCTGGTGGGTTTTCTGCTCTTATGGGTGCTTAAGAAAGCTGAACTGACCTTCAGGGTGCGTGTATGATAATCCTTACTTGAATATGGATGTAATATGAGCCAGTGTCACAATTCTGACCACACGCCCCGGATCACATAAATAAAGGACATTGGGTAGACCACTGCGTTGTCCAAAGTGGCTGCAATACCTCCCGTCAGATATTCTAGGTATGCACGGGACTCTGTAGATCGAAGGGTGTCAATAATCCCGTTTCAGAAATAGAATATGGCATCTTTTTAAGAACCATGACCATGCCCTGTCCAAACTCTTTTTGGTTCACGTCACCTTCCCATGAGTACCCTAGCCGGAGTTCATACTGATTCATCAGAATGCAACTGATATAAATCTGGGCAATTCCATATCAAGGTACGATGGTGCCATCAACCATTAACTTTACATGCCAACATATAGCTATTCCATGAAATGTAGCATGTCAGTTTATTATTAGTATTATTATTATTATCATTATTATTATTATTGTTGTTGTTGTTGTTGTTGTTGTTATTATTATTATTATTATTATTATTATTACTACTACTACTACTACAACATTTTCTCATGAGTTTGTCACAGTAATTGGCTTAAACTAAATATTAAGTGACCTAAGTTTTGGAGATTTGAGGGAGACATGTTTTCACTTAATACTTCAACGATATTCTCAACGTTCTAGATGCTTCTCGCGATGCAGTCTTCTAACAATGCTATCTTCGGAAAGGTTCCGATGCGTGTTCTGGCTTTCAGTCCTACCATACTCTCCGGAAATATCCTAAGGGCTTCAACAACAAAAAAGGGAACCATCTGTCACATTCAGTTCCATGATTTTAATCTATGGTCAGTTGTAACAGTGAAATAGGCTGTATGATAAATTCTCTTCTTGTTGGATCGGACCAGAGAATGGTGTATCCTTTTGAATATCAAAGTCGCACAGAATCAGGCGCTTATTCTCTAAGACAAACTTCTGGTTTGTTCAAATGCCCAGTTGTTTTCACGGTTCCTAATTCATCCCCATTCCTGCCCGATCATATCTGCTTTATCCTGGACCATCGAGGTTCACTCCCTTATCATTATTAGGATATATAGTCTCATTTTTATTTCCTCAGAATCTGCGTTTACTTACATGATGTGTTTAATTTGGTTCTAATAGCGTTGTTGCATTTTTTTCTTAAATGCTCTTTATAGGGATTCAGTTTCTCTTTTCAAATGCCCTCTTCGCAATTATATTCACATCGTTTCCTTTGCGTTTCAGTTCATTTGTCACTTGAAAATATCTGCGAAATTTATTTCCGCTACTTTATAGCTTCACGTTTTTTGGTCCTACACGAGTCCATTTGTCACCCTTACTGCAACTTCTCGTCACCATTGGCAGACTTGTTTTTTCCTCTCTATATAATAAGTTGATGACAGATCAGACGCAATCATCAGCGGTAATTTACATTTAGCCTCATTCTTTTTAATCGATTTCATCTCTTTGGGAAATAAATTGATTTTCACATAGTTTTATTATCATATCTTCTTTAAAATATGCTTTATAAATTGCGGTCCTTAATGAGTTTCCCTAGTAATTGTGAAGAGAAATATATTTGCTTTAATTTTGATACCGGTTTCATTATTCAGTCTGCTCTAAAATTACTTTTGTAGGATTGGAAATCTTACGATTTGAAACCACATACTTATCAAACAACCGTCATAATTTCGAAGTGAAGTTTCCTTCATTTTGATAACAGTTTTCTTTTTTATCTGCTGTAAATCAGTGAGTAGAAAAAGTTAAGAGGGGCAATTTGTGATGATATGTGGAAAAGTTAGCGGCTAACCTAAGATATGAACATGTTAAAGTTGTAGTGGTCTCGGAAGCATCCACTTGGGAGTCGATTCCGCAAAGTAGCGGTTCGTGTGAAGAAGCTGTTTGAGTGGAATACGGATTGAATGTGGTTGGTTCAAGGGAAATAAATTCTAATCGTTTTGTTACTAGTTTTATTCATCAATCTCATCTTACAAATTATTTATCAAACAAAATCCGCCTAGCTCACACAAAACTCGAAGAATTATTTAGATTGGAAAATTCAATTAAAAAAAGGAAAAGCGAGATACTTTCTGTGGTTCTTCAGAAATTCCTTCGTAAATCAACCCGTCCGGTATGGCGCTACCCTCAGTGCCCCACCTGTTCAAGAAAAGTTTCAGCATCAATATACAGACGTAACGTGGAACGTGTTAGTGAAACTATGTTTGAAATAGATCTTCCTGAAGTGTAACGTTAAGGATATTCCTGAACAGCCTAAGTTTCTAAGGTAAACATGACTTTGCCTTCAGATCTTGACTGGTATAACAGCCATTAACGAAGATTTCGATTAACTTAAAGGCATTAAAAAGGTTTCTTCAAAGAAATGATTTAGACATGTGAATGAGTGGGCAAGCTGAAATTGTTTTACTTCGACGTAACACAAACCAGGCGTCCTGGCATTACGATATATTAGATTAAGGTCATATAGGAACCTCATAGCAGCAGTGGTATGTCTACGGCCAAATAACCAAACGGGACCCACTACTCTTTGGGTCCGTTATGAAATATTGAGTTTTTTCCCTCCTATATTTTTACAGAATCATGTAACAAAACTTTGAATCATACGAAACGTGTTACTATCGAAAAGATGTTGGGATTAAAATTTCAACTCCATAAACTCGTAGATATTGCGATGTCGGTGTTTTTCGGGCGAAAGTAAGCTTCTAAATCCTCTCCGCCAGGCCTACCGATAGAGCTGTTAATGATCTAATAAATAATCTACATGCTCATCTAATATTCTATTCAGAAGTACGTGATTCACAATATTTATTATGACTTGTGATATTGCTATGTTAATTTACTCACGCACGCCTGGTTTGTGTTAACGAAGATTAATTATTAAACGATTCGACCAGCTTCTAGTGTACGACTCCGATTATGTAACTTAAAGATACAATCTAAATTGAAGTAAAGCAATTTCAACTTGCCCACTCATGCACACGTCTAAATAATTTCTTTGAAGAAACCTTTTTGATGCATTTAATTCCCCGAAATCTTTGTTAATGGCTGCTATACGCGTCGAGATCTGAAGGCAAACATATGTTTACCATAGAAACTTAGACTGTTCATGAATGTCCTTTTGGCATGCTAAAGTATATTAAATAAGATTTTTGGGGATACCAACTATGATGACATCAGAATTTATTCCGGGTTTATCTATCATACATGATTTTACGGTGAGATTGTCACGATGGATACATTATCCAATGTCTGTCGGACAACAAAAGCATCAGGCTGTTGCTGCTATTAAAAGACAATGCTTCATATCTGTTGTAGCCATTTTAGGACCAGAAATAAATTTATTCCGGGTTTATCTATCATGGACCCTCCCAGCTATAAATAGGAGCAGGTACTGCCTTTTGGAGAAGGAAGTTTCCAGCAGTCAGCTCTGACAGTCGGACCGAATATTCTTGCTGTAACACTCTCGTTTGTATATGTTTGTATTACTGTTTCTGTTAGTATATTTGTTTATCTCAATTCCTCTCTTGTGTCTTTATTTCTGGTCCTAAAAAGGCCACAACAGATATGAAGCATTGTTTTTAAATAGCAGCAACTGCCTGATGCTTTTGTTGTCCGACAGACATTGGATAATGTATCCATCATGACAATCTCACCGTAAAATCATTTAATCAGTTATCTCCTGTTAATTTCCATCTGAAAGTTCTTCACTACATTAACCGAGTATTGAACTCACACTCTTTGGATCCTGTCACTGGATCTAACTAACGTCTTTATCCACTGTGCCATGTGTTCTTGTCTTTCTGAGTATTATAAACCTAATGTCTTCATCAACAATTTTTCCAGTGCTCATATTGCAATTTTTGCTGTTATCATTAGATGGCACGTGGAACTAGAACAGTCTACCCCAGTGAGCGAATAAAGGGTTCAGTTCGACATTCCAACCACCTGAAGAAGGCCGGGGCGTACAACGGCTGAAACGTTGTAATAAATCTGGCGACAAATAATGATAATAATGAAAATAGATGATAGAAAGATCGACACAGGACCGACAAGGCAGCAGATAGCTTGACCTCCGAGTTTTTCCTTCACATAGACTGGTTCCCAACCTGCTGGAAGAAAACCTTTCCCAAGAGTATTGGCATGAAAATGAATGCAATGAACTCGACTGGAATTCGAACTTGGGTATCCGATTCCACAATTCGAGCCGAATATCCATTACTACACTGTGCCTCCATATTTTGGGAGTCAATTAGATTATTTCAGATGGATATTAATTTGAAAACCCCTTCACAGAATCACAGAAATCCCCACGAATCTACTCGTAAGACAGGAATTACGCTTCTTAAATGTGCTTCATCTTTTCAAAAGAAGTGACTTACCCGGCCAGGAAGGGACGCATTGCGTAGTAAAAGCAATCGGGTGTCAGTTTCTCTGTAAATTAAAAAAAAAATCTTGCGAATAAAATACACTGACAAATTTAAATTTATATCTGAAATATAAATATCTATCTAAATGTGTCTAGACATGGCATCAACCTGACATTAAGTCATATGTGAAGAATTTCCATTTGTAGTTGCGAGAATGGATTGCGAGAATTGGAATTTAGAATTTAGAATTTAACTTTCTTCTAATAAGAAGATCAAGAACGTATCAAATAGCGAAAGTGAAATATTATTAGTGCTGGGATTTCAAGTCGCCCAAATCGGCAACCTTGTTGATAAATATTACTGACCGGAGATATAAATGTGATTTACAATCTTAAAAGAGATGCGCAGATATTTATAATATTAAGACCTTATTTAAAAATGTTTGAAATCACTTTTTCCCCATGACATCGATATCATTTAGATAACATCTCGAATCCGCCTGATTGTATTCATCGTGCATGTATTTAAATAACTATTTTCCTCATCACCTTCTTTTTTTAAGGGTTTAGAGTTTTACAACATAATCAAATCGCAACTGATATATATACATTTTTTAAAAGTTAATACTTTTGAGTATAGCTTGCTTTGAAATTGCTCAAGATGTTTAAGTCTTCGTTTTAACAAAAATAAAACCCTCTCTTGACAAACTGTCTTTATTTCAATGCCTCAGATGTATGGTTTGTTTTGAAATTGTTCTGGGTGTTTAAGTACTCGTTTTAACAAAAAAAGAATCCTTCCTGATGACAAACTGTCTTTATTTAACTGTCTCGGATATATGGCTTGCTTTGAAAATATTCATGATATTTAAGTCCTCATTTTAACAAAAAAAGAATCTCTCTGATGAAAAAAAATGTCTGTATTTCGGTGTCTCAGATGTTAATCTTTGATCTCTACATTCCAAAAGTGTTATAATTCCTGTTTCTTCTTTAACGTTTTACAAACGACGCAAACACATCGAAGGTATGACATATAATTTATTTGAACTGCTTAGAAAACTTGACCTATTTGTGAATAAATATATTGCAATCACCCAGAACTTACACTGGTAACAAAGCGCCGACATACGGATAGAAAATAAATTGTGTGTTTTTACTCAAATAGAAAGGGGGGCGTGAGAAAAGGATGTATGCTCACTGGATATGTATTCAACCTTTATAGTTAATCTAAAAAAAACTAAAAATCCTACCAGGATTTATTACCGGTGGGCAGAGTCTTAACTTCAGATTTGCAGATGACACCGTGTAGACGACGGATATTCAAAGAAAACTGGAAGAACTCGAAGTTAAAATAGTAAAGGGAAAAGTGAAGGAAGGAATAACCATCAGTCGTAAGAAAACAGAATGGTTGTCACTAAGAGAAACATCTTAAGGTACGTGATACAAATTGGCGACGTTAAAACTAGGCAATTATAGAAAGTTAAATATCTGGAAAATAAAAAATAAAATAACGGAAAATTTGACACCGAAATCCCAAGACACATTGGAATAACAAAATATGTTTCAGGCCGTTAAACAAAGTATTAAAAAAAACAAGAAAAAATATTAGAAACAAAGAAAAATCTATTGAATTGTTAGGTCATATCAGTCCTTCTACACCCTTGTGCAAATTAATTGAAGCAAAACGAATAATTCCATTATTATTTACTTTTATTTCATATTTTTCCAATGGAACATGACCCAGTGCACATGTTAGTACTTCGCATGTCTTTTCTATGAAGTCGTTCCTTGACCACAGATTCTCCACTGGATGTAAATCAGGAAAGATTCCGGGCCAGTCTATGGTACTTTGATTTGCTCACTGTCAAAGCTTGCCAGTGTGTTCGTGCAGCGTTACAATTTTCATACACTTCCTTGGAATAACGTCCATCTCAGACAATGGCCGTAGGACAACTAATCGACACTCGAGACAATAGTGTGTGGGTGTGATAAAAATCTGATCCAATCATGGATAACCTAATATTTTTCAAGGCTAAAATAATTTCATCATACACCCAGAAAACAGATTCATATTATAGCACACCCCTGCAAATGACCTAATCTTAGGATAAAATAGAAATTGATTTCACCCTGTCACTCCAGTGGGTCGAAAACTGACTGCATGGTGAAAGAAAGGAAACTAAAGCGGTTGTTTCAGTTAATTTACACAAGGGTGTAAATGGAAGTGAATGCTAGACAATTTTCTCACAAATTATTAAAAATGTGCTTATGTCATTAATAATTGTGTACTATTAACGTCCGAAAAGGATATCGTCAGTAGTACGCTATTATCAATGACGTAAGTATTGTTTCTAATAAGACATTTCTAAATAGAAACAAGTTAAACACGACTCTTTAAAAGAGCAGGAATCGATTTGACACTGTATTTATATTATGAAAAGAACCCCAAATCTTAAATGATAAAATGTCAATGTTTCTCAATTCTGACAAACGCCGTGCGTAGAATAGGGCCTAATGAATGGAAATCAACAAAAATTAGTCACGAATGATTCCCTACTTTCTACGAGAGGGCCATTTTACCTCTGTGGTATCCTTATTAATATAAACGTTACATTTTTGCGGGTGGGGTATACGTGTTGGATTAGACCGCCCTACAGTGAAATTAATACTTACCGTTTCCCAAATTCAAAAGAGAGTACAAGTTAGGTTCATGACGGGATACACATATTCATTATTTAGACTTTCGATATCTAAGCCAGTAGATATTCATTTATCTGTTTGCAAAAACAGTGATATCTACTCAAGCACGTGTACCCTCTAAAATATAACGTTTAAGGCAATAAGAAATGATGTCAGTTTTTAAAACATGCCCATTAATTTCTTTAAGTATCACTTTGTTTACGTTTCGAGTACGAAAATAAAGTTAGCAGATGCAGACGTTGAAATGTCTTAACGAGAGATGAGCATTTCTCAGATAAGATAAATTAGACTTAGTTTTTACTTTGATGGATTCCCGTAGCTTAACAATAAAGCAAACTTGTCTTGAAGGTTATTTCGCAGATTAAAATGAGTATACAGATTGAGAGGTGCAATTTCTTTAGCAAAAGTTTCAGTATCTAGGCCGGTAATTTACGGTTCAAAAGCAAGAATGTATTAACATCGTGGTGTATGAAATTTTTCGTTTTTGTTTTTCCTTTCTATCTTATGTAGTCTTTCTGTATTCATGTAGAATTTCTGAATACCTATAAACTTACCATTCATACGCTTCAAGACTTCAAACATTTTGTTCATGGCTTCTCCAACTTTCTTTAGACAATCGCATAGGCGAATGACGTCATTGTCAATAACGGCTTGAATGCTGTGAATAATATTCTGCAATAAACAAATGGATCTAATAAGATATAAATGCGAATAAAAAATGGTTCTTCAATCAATTTCTCATTTGATGCAGAATTTCATAGCAACATCTTCGAATAAGTGCCTTTGCAGTTCACACAAACCTACAGAGATAGTAGAAGACATGTGTTGGGATACATGAGATTGGATTAGAATGGCTAGCTAATCCCTGTTGAATGCAGACCCCCAATCCAACAATCTTAATCGTAGCATTTTTTGTATCTACGCCCACTTTTTGTGTGTTTTGTATACTTTTGTTTTTAAATATCCGTCTTTTTATTTGTATTAGGAAAATTCCTCATAGATTAATTTATAAAACTTAATAAATCAATCCTCTTCGGTGGGGATATAATCTGTTGTGTGGTTAATCTGTTTTATCAAAAGGCATCGTTTAAGCTAATTCATAAAACCCTGAAGAGTGGACGGACCTACGAAACACTGGAGTCGGGATACTGAAAGTAACATCACTCAGGTAAGTGACAAACTTTTACTCACATTAATATATATATATATATATATATATATATATATATATATATATATATATATGATGGATTTTTGTTAACTTTTTTTTAAAGTGAAAACAATAACCGGCCTAGATCGCCAAGGCATAAGTTTTCTTCTCAATCTAAGCGGGTTCCTATTAATTTCACTATTTCAGAAATATACACACAAACGCATGTATATATATATATATATATATATATATATATATATATATATATATATATATATATATATATATATTTCACTATTTCAGAAAAATACACACAAACACATATACATATATATGTGTGTGTGTGTGTGTGTGTGTGTGTGTGTGTGTGTGTGTGTGTGTGTGTGTGTGTGTGTGTGTGTACATGCTTTTGAAAAATTTATTTCGGTTCAGCTCTCTGGGGGAGCGAGTGTGAGTTTGTAAACAGTGACTATTACTGCTGATAATGCAAGACTCTTCTGTATAGCGAATTGAGTTCTCTCAGTGACTGTCTGTTTATCTAAAAATAAATACGCTTAAATTTACCTTCTTCACTGCCGTGCCCCAACGGCATCGCGGTAGAATCTCCGACTGACTCCAGTTCATCCTGGTTTCGATCCTAGCTAGAGGCAACCGGACGTCTAGCCACACTGATGAGCTGTCATACAGCGAAGCAGTCTGTCTGTGAATGACTATATATATATATACATATATATATATATATATATATATATATATATATATACACACACACACATATATATATATATATATATATATATATATATATATATATATATATATATATATATATATATTCCGAATGTAACAGCAAAACTGTCAAAATTGTGTAACAGCAAAATTGTTAGATTGAGATTTGATCCATTGTATCTTAGAAATGATTAAAGATATTTTACTGGATTTCTCCGATGTTTTTATGAGACTATCAGACTCTACTTTGGACAGTATATATTCATCTATAAGTTGAAATGATTATCCCTCCTCCTGTTGTGACCTTCTGGTCCAGTGTTCCTCTCTACTGTCCCCTCTTTTTTAAACTTAGTGTTGTAGCCTAGAAAGGGTTACGGAATGAAGAATAGCCAAAACGGAGTTTGGAAATGAAATGGCAATCTTTATAACATCAACAAAATACAATACTCGCCAGCGGCGTGAACTAGGTAAACCACTGCTAGGGGTGGACTATTTAGCATATTACCTCCACTTACAATATTACCCAACGTATTGATGAGAATTGGAGTATACTCATTAAGTACGGTATATAACACTTATTCACTGTTCTCTTGATGGTTCTTGAATGGACTTTGAAAATGAAAGCAAGAGTATGAATGTCCCTACTATTACTGAAGGCCTGAATGATCTTTTTCCTCTAACCATTGCTCAGCTGGGAAGATATAGTGTGGCTGACACAAAACGATTTTAACCAGTTCTCTTTCTAAATGAATAACTCAAACGGTTTTTCAGAGATTCTTACGACAAATGGTGTCAAGATGACTAAACGTCTTATCCGAAAACCTGAAAAAAACTCATTTATTTTGGTGTTCTTTTATATATTAAATATTTTGTGGGATGCACAATTACCTCATGTTTCACGATTTGGACAATTTTTATCGTATATTCATCATTTCACACCTAGCAAGGCAATAAAGCCACTAAGACGCAAGGGCTTACTAAGTGTGAGAGAATGCGAGATAAAGAAAACGCTAACTTTCCGACTATTTTGCCACGCACTCATTTAAATATAAGTACGTACGATTGTATTTTGCATATATTTCAAGGTTATGAATTGATCAGAAGGAAATAGGTGAAGAGTAATTACTTACTATTAAGGCTGGATAGAATTCTATCTCAATTTGAACAGCCACTGTCACAAACCATTCAGGTTCTTCGCCATCAACCACATTATAGAGGCATTTGAGGTTGCTATTTGAAAATAAAAATAACAATTTGAAATGATTATCTTGCGAATTCTTGCACAACAGATAAAATTTCAAACAGTTGGGAACGCAACGAACGAAATTTGCTTTAAAATCGAGAAAAGAATTTCGTTAACTGTGAAAATATTCCAATCTCGATGAAAATCTATTGCTTTAACATAGAAGTTTAATCTAACTTGTTCTTTTGCCGTTAACCCTGGAATAAGTCTTTGTGGCACCAACATGCTGAGCTGTCCAAGATTCTCTTCTAGCTGCCGTGGTCGTGAACCACAGCCTGGGTATCTACGAATGGTTGTGCTCATAAGCTGGTGTGTCTTGAGCGTTTTGACCTGGCGGAGCCCATCCCTGTCCAGGTTAGACCTCATCCGATGTCCTCCAATTAGGTGACTTGTCTTGGTGGAAAACACTTAGCCGTTGTAGTTCATGTGAAGAACATTTCCACCCTGGCCGGTGACCTGCGTCAAGGAGGTCCTTCGCCAAGTGGTGCCGTGTTACCACCAGACCAGCCACCTGAATTTAGCCCGCCAGCTGAAATGGTTTATCAGGACATGGCGAATTGGAGCCATCACGTAAGAGACATAGGAGATGATTGAGGACCAGTGATGTCCGTCCACCCGAAGGTACATCATGCCAGACATCAAAGATACTACCTCTATCCAGATCACATATATTCTTTTTCACTAGATGTCAGAGGGAACAGTTCGTCATCAAATGTAACACTTTAAGAAGCATTTTTTAATGATAATAATAGAAATTAATAAATAATTAATAAAAAAACTTTTTATGGAAGCATAATCATTCTTCCAAGATCATCATGTTTTCCTAATCTGTCTTCTTTTGTTAATCCATCTTACTTTGTTAATCCTTTGTTTTCTTAATCCGTTTTGAATTCACCTTGTTTTCCTTAATTACCGTAAAGTACTTTAGGTGTCGTAAACGTTAATCGAAGCGACGTTTATGACAACTGTTAGAACGAAAATGTTTCAAAACTCGCTTAATGTTGTTGATTGAAGAACGCACGCTAAAAACAAGATAATTCATAAAGTATTTTATTTTCCCGCAGACTTTGAAATATTCATCATTGCACTTCAATTCGAATGCAACGGACGCTGAGTGGCAAATGAATAATTATTAAACTTTGACATTTACGATTTTAATGCAATCTTTGGATGAACTAAAATATTACAAACTTGCATTAAAACATTTGAATCACTTTATTGAACCATATTTTCGTATTATTTTTATTGAAGCATAGTTTCGTATGCATTGCTGAGGCAATATTTTTAAATATATTTTTAACTGTTTTTACTTACTCAAGTTCCAATGGTCTGTAAAAAAAAGAGAAAAAGTAATCAAAATATTTAGCCAATTAAAATTGCGAAAGAGCTGTAAATTATTAAATTAGCTAAAGCTAGCGTATTAATTTTCTTGAGGTGAAATGATTAAGACATATATATATATATATATATATATATATATATATATATATATATATATATATATATATGTGTGTGTGTGTGTGTGTATATATATATATATAATCTTGATTAAATTATATTCTAATGACAAAAGTACGAAGGTGTAGGCATTAAGAAAGCTTTATTAAACTGAGAGCACAAGATACGCGTATAGCGTTCTTTTATAGTCCAAGTAAATAGAAATAGCTCTCTCAAAGAGGAGAGTAACAAAACAAGGGAGACCACTCTTCATCATTCATAACATATATATTCATTTATTAAACAAATTACCACCACTATCAAAAATTACTATCAAGCTGGAATAAAAATATTAAATAAAATTAAGATGAGCAAAAGCACGTAAACCCTTACTGTATTTTTGTTTTACAAAATCCAAATGACACGTGTTCATTTTTTGGTACGCAGTCAAAACTGGATTTAACCAATATAACTCTTTTTGCATGCAAAAATGCGCAGTTGAAGACAAGATTTTTTTAAAATATGCCAAAAACAAAAAACCTCTATGAAGCCTTAAAAATTCGTACAGTTGAAGCCTATAACGAAGAAGTTCCCCTAAAAGCTATCAAAACTATTTGGAGTGCACGTCCCCACCGTGCGAGAAATTCTTTAGAAATAAAAGGCTTCTGGTACGACAGCATCGCAATCAAGACGTGGCCGTCCTCGAAAGATAACTGCGTAAGAAAGAAGAGATCAAGTTCAACAAGCCCAGGTGAATCCTGCTGTGACATCTGCGGTTCTCAAAGGCTACCTGGCCAATGTCGGAATCAATGTTCATCCGTCTACAATGCGATGGAATCTAAACGATGCCGGTCTTCATGTCTTCATAGCAGAATGCCTAGAAATAAATCCACTACTTATGAGAAAGTACAAACTCAATCAATTCATCTATGCCGAAGCTCGTATTAATAATATGGCAATGTTCTGGCAAAAGGTTTTATGGTCGGATGAAACTAAACTAGAACTTTTTGGAAGGAACGCTAGATGTTATGTCTTCTAATACGGATTTTGCAGAGAAGAATTTGGTCCCAACATGGCGGCGGTAGAATTATGACTAGACGTTGCTTTGTGGCAGCTAGAACAAGAAATGGACTCTGAAAGGTAACCATCAATTTTGAACGAAAATGTCTTAACTTCGGTTTGAAAGTTGGTTTTAGATCGGAGAATAAGGCAGTACAATAAAGAAACCCAAGTAATATCAAGCAATTGTGTCAGTTTTGCAAAGAAGAACGGTCAAAAACTGACGCTTACTCCTGCCAGAAATTATAGAAAATGACTAGTCGATGCCTGACCTCAAACGAACGAGCTATCAAATATTCGGTGTAAGGGTTCAATTACTTTTGTCCATCTTGATTTTTTAAATTAATATTTTTATTCCAGCTCTAATAAAACATTTTCAAAAAGGTTGTAATTTGTTTAATAAAGGTTTTCCTTAATGAATATATAGTTTAATTAAGATTTGTTGATTATCTGGAAAAAAAGAGACATTTTTTAATTTTATCTTAAGAGGTTCTCTTACTTTTGAGTAGCACTGCATATTATTATTATTATTATTATTATTATTATTATTATTATTATTATTATTATTATTATTATTATTTCACACGTTATTATATTTTAAATAGTCGCCCTATTTTTATTCCAAACAGTTTGTATTACGTCTGTCGGCTTCTGCGCAATCGAGAAATATTATCAAAAGATTTGCTCTCAAGTAGGAATCGAACCTGCATATCCCTTCATAGTGGAAGTTACGGTGTGCCATTTCGTCACGAAAAAATTTCCACACTCCACATTCTTCATGAGATTAGCTCTCTACACGACAATCTTAACCTCTTCAAGTCAAGGGTCAGTCTTTATCTATCCTCCTTATCCTCATAATCTTCACTTCTTACCACCCCCTCTTTCATTTATATCACACACCTCATTCATCATTAGCATGTTAACAATAACGTTCTACCTTCAATGACGCTGGGGCGTTATATTGGGGAAAATATAATATTAACAAAATAATTTGTTTTTAACTTACCCATTTTCGTCTTTCTTCTTCCAATTCGCTAGAATAAGATCAGCATAACACAAGACGGGTTTCATTCCTAATTCTTCTGATAATCTGTACCAAGGTACAGCTAGGCACTTGGGAATTTTCTAATTAAACAAAATAAATTGAAGAATTCTATTTAAAAATACATCAACTCATCTTGTTTCTTCGTAGTACGTGATTCACACCAAGAAATACCAAATATCTGAGTCGAGTTCAATGCCAATCAGGAGCCTTTGATCTCAGAAGAATTGATCTGTTGTTATTCAATATGTACTTGGTTCTCTTTGACAGATACCAAAATAAGATTTGTATTCGGTTTCAAATCAGAACATCAAAAGACCTAGGTGCCTCGAGGTATGCCCTACAAAGTAACCTCAAAGACACCGAGTGCAGAATCGGCCTTTAAAATATGTCGGCGATAACTCCAACATAAACAAACAAGTGAACTCAGTTGAAGGTAATATATATACAAAGACAAATCTTTTACATGAAATTATATATGCTCCCCACCTACGGGTTGGACAGTAGAATCACTTGCAAGAATATCGAACATTCAAAAAAAAAGATCTGAATCCACATACCTTTGATTGTCCGTCATTAATTTGACAGAGGCCACAGTGGAATCAATGATTATTCTGATATAAACATTATTTTTGTCTGAAAGGTGATATTTTTGTTTGAATGTTTCATTTGATCAAATATGTGTTGATGTAAACAGCCATGAAAACAGAACTTAAATTAGCTATAAGTTTGTTCTTTAACGAAAATAATATTTACATGATGACGATCCTGAAAGCACGAGAAATCCTACAAGAATCTATTTTTGGTTAACACAACTATAGAAAGATATTGTTTTGTTCATTTGTTTTAACTATTGAGGAGTTGATTAAGATAAGTGAAAATAAATTACTTTAAATTCTTTAAGATCTAAAAACTATATTTGGTTACAATATTCTATTTCTTTTTATTGTTTAGAATATACGAAATGATTAATTGTGTGTCGTCAAGTCTTATTCAGTGAGCTCACTTCAGGCAAAAGACCACAGGGTTGCACATTACGATAAAAATCTTCCCCGTTGGAAACTTGGCGGAGCTAACTGGGCCGAATTTAAAATCCAATGTTCTGAAAAACTAGTTGAAGGGAAAAGCATCAAGGACTTAAAACATTTCACAGAAATTCTCTGTAGCTAAAATATACATTCCAAAACTTAATAACTCAACAAACGCAGCAGACCTTAGTTCAATGATAATTGTAAATAAGCTATCTGGCAAAGAAGAGCAGCTCTCAGAGAATTCAACAAACAACCTACAGCAACTAATTTGTGGAAACTTAAGTTGCTCTGAACAAAAGCACGGAAAATAATTTTAAAATATAAAAAAAGAATGCTGCCACAAAAACAAGATCTGTCTGGAATATGATAAAGAAAATAGCAGGCAAATACTAAACAAACACTGTAAAACACCACTCGATAAATAACTCTAAAATTACCGGTAAAAACGATATCACTGACCAACTAGCCAAAACAACCTCAAAAAACTCAATTGCCAAGAATGGTAGCCAACAATTTCTAAAGCCGAAACAAAAAGCGGAAAACAAAAACTAAATTTTAAATCAAATAATGGCGAGGACTATAACATACCATTCAATCTAGTGGAACTGAATGAATCTTTAAAGAAAACACACAATACAGCTGTGTGCTCAGATGATATCCACTACGAATTCAGAAAACTGTTACCCAACAAATCATTTGAACTGTTATTAAAAAAAAGTATAACAATATATGGACAAATGACAACTTCCCAGAACTATGGAGACACTCATTCATCATTCCAATTCCAAAACCTGGAAAGGATGATACAGAATGATAGCAAATTACAAGCTGTGCTTATATATAAACTATAGAGAGAAAGATCAACATGCTGACTTGGTACCTGGAAACTAAAGGTTAATCAGCGACTTCCAATGCGCTTTCTGGCAAAAACGAAGCACCTTGTACCACATAATACGCACAGAAACCTTTGTAAGGGAAGCTTACATTAAAAAGGAATACCTCTCGTAGTCTTTTTTCCTTACAAAAGGCGTACGAGACAACATAGAAATTTGGTGTCCTGGAAGGCCTGCATGAACTGAGCCTAAAAAGAAAGACTGACTGGATTCAAAGAGAATTTCCTGGCAGATCAAAAATTTCAAGTCTGTATAACTACGCTATCACAACTGCAAAATCAAGATGGGCTTCCACAATGAAGTATTCTTCCGGTGACCCTATTCTGTATAAAAATCAAATCCATAATTAAATGCCTAAGCCCAGAAGTGATATGCTCCCTATACGTCGACGTCTTTCTAATAATGCACAGATGTCAACATATGCATACCATAGAACGACAACGCCAAAAATGTCCCAATAAAATACACAAATGGGCCACTAAAAATGGTTTTACCGTTTCCAAAATGAAAACCAAATGCCTACATTTCTGCCAATTAAGAAAATTGTACAACGACCCTTGTTTAAAATTTGACGGAGCAGAAATCCCACTTGTGGAACAACACAAGTTCCTAGGCATCATCTTTGATAAAAAAAATAATATTTATTCCCCATCTGAAATATTTAAAGATAAAATATAGCAAAGTCCTTCAACTTGTGTGTGTAATTGTCCATACTGAATGAAGAGCAGATCTACAGAAATTAATAAAATTATTCAGATTATTACTTTGTTCAAAACAAGATTACGGTAGTTTCATATATGGAGTGGCCAGAAAATCATTCCTAAAATGCTTAACGCAACCAATTATCAAGACCTCAGACTAGTACTTGAGGCTTTTAGGACATCCCCAGAGGAGAGCTTATACAAAGAAGCTTATGAAACACCTCCATATTTAGGGTGCACTAAACTGGGACTACAATACTATTTAAAAATAAAATCATACCCAACTAACCGAACTTACAGCAGTACCTTTGAACCTAATTACTGTTATCTAATTAAAACAAAAAAGAGGATACGATAGAACCCTATAGACTCAGGATGAAATCCATTGCTGAAGAGTTAGGGGCCACATTCTCAAACATACAAAAAACCTATTGCATCCAGTATTCTACCATGGACAATTAAGCAACTTTAAGACACTCTAGAAATAAATAAACTCCCTAAGCAAAAAAAACGCACCCACTTACATTCCAGGACAAGTTTCAGGGCATACTGGAAAACTACCCCTAACCATACACATATAGAGACGGGTCAAAGTGTGTATGGATAAGAAAGGATGTGCAGCAGTAGGCCAAAATATTACAATAATAAAAACGCCTTCCAAAGAGAAGCTCTATTTTCATTACTGAAGTTTATACAATAGAACTAGCATCTCAATATCTTAGTTTATTCGAGTTCACTCTTCGTCCTGATAGCTCAGAAGAAAAACAATCTAACAACTAAGTTATTATCAAACTGTTAAGCAAATTAAGCCGTATTTGCAATAATAAAGACATCATACTATGTTGGATTCTTATCACGTCGGTGTTGAAGGTACCAATAAAGCAGACCTAGCAGCCAAATCAGCTTTAGATATGCCTGTAGACATAAGGACCAAAATCACATACACCGATTTTAAGGAGATCATTAACAATTATATTCAAAAGGAATGGCAACGGTGCTGGGACGACAACCCACACAGCAAACACTTCTCAATTCAGCCCAAACGAGGAGAATGGAAGTTGGCTTTCAGAAAATCTCAAAAAGAAGAATTAGTACCTGCCCGCTTACGCATGGGTCACACGAGAATAACTCACTCGTCCTTGCTAAACTATGAAGATCAACAAGTATGCCAAGCATGGGCCACACGAGATACACTATTTCGCATTGTAACTGAGTGTTCAGACCTTTGCCCTCACAAAACAAAAATGCTATAATATAAACAACATATATGAGCTCTTTGAAAAAGCAAAACTGGATGGCATAATATTATTTCTTAAAACAGTGGGACTATACCAAAAAAATATAAATCAAATAAGAATGTCATTAAAACCAACTTCGCTATAAAGTTGTATATCTGAAAATAAATACTCAATGAAACCAAACACTTTACAAACCCTCTTTGCAAAAATACGTCAATGAAACCTGATCTCCAACAAACTGATACACATTCTATTTATACGAGTCTATCTTAAAACTCTTTTCGGCATAGGTGTTGATATGCCGTAAAACAAAATAAACCCAAGATACAAGGACCAATTAAAAGAAAACTAAAAGCCACTGGACTTGCGACTAAAACGTTAGAAACACAACCCTAAGAACTAATCAGAAACTTCGAAGCCACCAGAAGAGAAAAGAAGGAAATCAAACAATAATAGAGAACGGCTCAACAAAATCGACCTTGTCCACCAGTAACATTACCATGCAGTCAATTCCATTGGCTCTCATATACAAGAACTTGTGTACTTACTCATCAACGCTATCATCATAGAGGAAGCGAAAAATTAAGTTCTTGGATAGAGCCGACTACGATATTATTAAAGTTGTGGTAAATTACCCATACACAGATGGACTCTTCCAAGTTACAAATAAAAGCAGGTATTGTTTTTAGAAAAGCAGAAAGTTTTTTTTCTCCAACAGTCGGCTCTGACAGTTCGGACTTAATATCCTTGCTCGTTTGTATATTATTGTATTACCGATTTTCGTTAATATATTTGTTAACTCAAATGCACTATTGTGTCTTTATTCTGGCCGCAACAACTTGAAAAACTCTCTGCTTTTTTAAAAACAATACTTGCTTTTATTTGAAACTTGGAAGAGTCCATCTGTGTATGGGTAATTTACCATAACAATTAAAAATCTAAAAAAAATCTCCCCGAAAATGCCAATACAATATAATAAATGAATTATAATCTTGTATCACTTGAAATCTTTCTCATAGACAAACATCAATAACTTACACTGGGAACTCCTTTGTCTCCATCTTGCCATACATATCCGGCGCCAATGATTGATAGTTGAAGGTGAGCCAGGCGCTTTTCACGGTAACCATTTAGTTTCTGGTGATCAAGATGAGACATCTAATAAAGAAAAATGGAAGGGAATAAATTTATCAAATGTTTGAGATATCGATTCACAAACACGTTTATTGATTGATGTGAATAAAGAAATATTCAGAGGAAGATTCCGTTAGATAAGAAACAAGAAAGAACACACGGGGCGTCTACAGATCCATTGTTACTGTAAAGTATATCTATAGTGGCGTGGGGATTCGGGGTTAAAATGAACAACTAAATTACACACGCCACGATTAATAAAGGAGGAAACATGGATGATTTTAACAAACGATATAATGACTTTATTTACAAAATGACACGCTTGAAGTTGTGTCAGTTTGTTTCAGAAAAATAAATGAGAAATTTTTAAAGTCTGTAGTTTTAACGAATTGTCATCAAGAGGAAATGTTCATACAACAGGTTAAATGATCACTGTTCACAGAAGTGGTAGAGGGTAGCATCCATTCAAAATTAGATGAAAAGAGATAGTTTGAAATAATTCCATTTTGTCACTACACGATGAGTAAAACCTCATCCACAGTTTATGTCACTTAAAATCAGCAAACATCTCATATAAATGAAGAATTAATAGATTTTTCTCATCTCAAATCTTAATAATCTTAATTTAGCAATTGTATAAGACTATTTCATGTATAGTGCGATCCCTGAATTATTTTGTAAAAGACCTGATCTTTTCATATAGCTCGAGTATAAGTCGATCTCAACTTCTGAGTAATACTGATAGGCCTACCGTAGTCAAATATTGCAGTATTAGGCATCATCTTGGATATATTTTATGCTAAATAAATGATCTTCATTTTTTTGTACAAAGCTGCCTTAAAATGGTGACAAAAATCACTTACCGTAAAATATCTTATACGAAGATTAACATAACGTAATGTTGTTTGTGTTCATACCTTACGACAGTAGCTCCTTTACCCTGAGGCTAAGTTTCTTCCCTTTTCATGAAGATCATAAACCTCGTGAAGATCTAAACCACATCCACTGTGTATGCCACTTAAAATCAGCAAACACCTCATATAAATGAAGAGTTAATGGATTTTTCTCATCTCAAATTTGCATTCATCTTAATTTAGCAAGTTGCTTTGCCAATGACAAGCTTTTTGTCAGGATTACCGGTTCATAATGCAGAATGTCTCACGTGTTGAGATACATACTTCGGGTTATGATAATTCAAGTCATCCTAAGTACAAAATACGCTAAACACATATGTTGGTTTTTGCTATACTTTGCTCGAAACTGAAGTTATTTCAATGTGTACTGTGATGTGTTACCGAAGCGGCTCTCTGTTGATGCTTCTAGCTCCCCGGTCACCGACAATGCCTGACTTTTTAACTTAAATACCTGTAGTTTTGAGCGTAAAAACCAATAGTAAATATACGCGCTATACTCGAGTATATATCTTACTCATGATTCCCATTCGTTGTATTCGTCGGCAGAAACAGATTTCTGTCTCTTCAAATATCTTCTTTTCTTCTGTTTAGACATTGCCATACACAGGTGGAATATTTGTGATTAGTTTATTTTTGCATTGTTCCTGTTTTTGTTTTTTTCACTTTTTCAGTTCTTTTAGCATTGTTTCTAACGACACTGTCATCTCCCTTTAAAATTTGTTTAGTTTTCTAGCATCTTCCACTATTCCTGTGAGCCTTACGATTTCTATGACTCATTTTCCCTCGTCTTTTACTAAACTGCATAACCCAGATGTGTGCCTTGTTTTCCCTCGTCTTTTGCTACACTGCATAACCCAGATGTGTGTCTTATTTTCGCTCGTCTCTTACTGCACTGCATGACCCAGATTGCTGAATTTCAGTATTTGTTTGGTTTTGACATCCCCAATACGTAGCTGTCAACTTGGGTTGTCTCTTTTGCTGACATTGCTGTATTCTGCCTTGTTGCTAGTTCTTGCTTCTTGCTGATTCTAATGTTGGATTAAAAGTTCTTCTTCTTCTTCTTCTTCTTCTTCTTCTTCTTCTTCTTCTTCTTCTTCTTCTTCTTCTTCTTCTTCTTCTTCTTCTTCTTCTTCTTCTAAATACGTAGGTGATCAGGGCTCTACACAGCATCCTTTATTTCCTTTAAGTAATTTGAATCCGTTACCTGCCGCTTTGTCTTTCGTCTGTCAACCATTCACACAAATTCGCTCCATGCCCCTGTTTCACTTGTCCTCAGTCTGTCGTGTTAGTTTGACATTCTTTAAGCCCTCTGTCCTCATTTCGGTTCCCAGAGATGACAACTTCCGTTTTTTTCATTGTATATAGAAATGTCCACGGAGTTACTAGTTTCTGTATTACTTTCTCGTTGCTCACATGCTCCGTCCATAGGATTCTTAGTATTCAATGATAGAACCACATCACTCTGCAACATCCACTGCCATATAAGTAAATAGATCTTACAGAACAGTTCAACACACTTTATTTTCTTTCTAACGACATTTTCCTATCTCTTTAAACACGGTTTAATTTAATTTATCACCGTGACCTTTCGCTGTTTTCAAGAGCCTTCGAATTTCCGTGAAGTTTATTTCATCATCTATTGCTATACTACGCTATAAAGTTGATTACATTATTTGTTACAAACTAATTCGATAAAAATTATGTACCTTTTATTGATTTTTATTTCTTTGTGATTATTTATTTAGTTACTTCCAAGGGAAATAACTCTCAAGAATTATCTCCCTTAAACCATTTTACGATTTATCTCCCTTGCATGCATAATTTCTTACAAATTTTATTGTAACCTAATTGTGTACAATAATGGATTGTATGCAATATAGGTGAACAATTCAATTAGAAAAATTGAGAATAAATACAATGTTTCTAAATAAAATTAGAGACATGTCATAATAGATAATTCCTTTATAAATAAATCAACAATGCTTTGCGGCAATATTTAACATCAACTTGAGATTTCTCTCGTTAAAAAGTTGAATAATTTTAACACATCCAACATTATAGATAAAACGTAGTGAATTTTATATAGTGTTTTTTCAAGACATTTTTTTAGTCTGTATCACCCCAAGCAAAATAAAAACAAAAAAACACCCAAAAAACCGTGGGTCAAAAGGGTGGTTTTCTCTTGACACAACTATTACTGTATATCCTCTTACCTTTATTGTTTTAAAAAGCTATTTTTAGAATTTAATAAAACCCAATCGTATAAAACTGGATTTTTATGAATTCTCTTTTTTTTTTTTCGAGATTTGACAACAAAAGCATTAAACACTATTCTTGTAATTAAACAGCCTAATAACTAAATAGTGTTTAGCATTTTTGTTGTCATTTCTCGAAAAAAAAATTAACACATCCAACATTATAGTTAAAAAGTAGTGAATTTTATATAGTGTTTACTTGAAGACATTTTTTATATATCGCCCCAAGCAACAAAAAAAATGTAGTGAATATTATATTAAATCTATTAAAAGTATAAATCTAGATGAGCACAAATTATTTTAATGAATTTATGTCAGGACCGGTGTAAGATTCTCATACCAAAGCTCCGAATCTATGATACGGTTCTACCCCCTCTATTACATCTCAGTTTTCGGTAGTTCACTGTTGTGGTTGGCTTAAATAATTTTACCTTTTACATTTAAATTACATTTAAATAAACTTTAGCTTATTTAATTGAAATATAAAATTTATTAATTTAATGTCCACCGGGCATTGCAAAAACAAAATTGGCGCGAAATTCACGAAAAGAAATGTAATTTAGGAAACCTGGTCTTGTTACTTGGAAGTAACCAGCTTAGACAAGCTATGACCAGCTAAGACAAGCTTTGACCTGCTTAGACAGGCTATGACCAGCTTAGACAAGCTATGACCAGATAAGATGAGCTTTGACCTGCTTAGACAAGCTCTGACCAGCTTAGACAAGCTATGACCAGCTAAGACAAGCATTGAACAGCTTAGACAAGCTTGGACAAGCTATGACCAGCTAAGACAAGCTTTGAGCTGCTTAGACAAGCTCTGACCTGCTTAGACAAACTTAGACAAGCTATGACCAGCTAAGACAATCTTTGCCCTGCTTAGACAAGCTCTGACCATCTTAGACGAGCTATGACCATCTAAGACAAACTTTGACCACCTTAGACAATCTCTGACCCTCTTAGACAAGAGATCACCAGCTAAGACAAGCTTTGACCTGCTTAGACAAGCTCTGACCTGCTTAGACAAGTTAGGCCAGCTAAGACAAGCTTTGACTTGCTTAGACAAACTATGACCAGCTTAGACAAGCTATGACCAGCTAAGACAAGCTTTGAGCTGCTGAGACAAGCTCTGACCTGCTTAGATAAGCTTAGACAAGCTATGACCAGCTAAGACAACCTTCGACCTGCATAGATAAGCTTTGACCAGCTTAGACAGGCTTAGATATGCTATGACCAGCTAAGACAAGCTTTGACCTGCATAGACAAGCTTTGACGAGCTTAGACAAGCTATGACCAGCTAAGACAAGCTTTGACCTGCTTAGACAAGCTCTGACTAGCTTAGACAAGCTTAGACAAGCTATGACCAGCTAAGGCAAGCTATGACCATCTAAGACAAACTTTGACCACCTTAGAAAATCTCTTACACTCTTAGACAAGAGATGACCAGCTAAGACAATCTTTGACCTGCTTAGACAAGCTCTGACCTGCTTAGATAAGTTAGGCCAGCTAAGACAAGCTTTGACCTGCTTAGACGAGCTCTGACCTGCTTAGACAAGCTATGACCAGCTTAGACAAGCTTAGACATGCTATGACCAGCTAAGACAAACTTTGACCTGCTTAGACAAGCTCTGACCTGCTTAGACAAGCCTAGACATGCTATGACCAGCTAAGACAAGCTTTGACCTGCTTAGACAAGCTCTGACCTGCCTAGACAAGCTTAGACAAGCTCTGACTAGTTTAGACAAGCTATGACCAGCTAAGACAAGCTCTAACCTGTTTAGACAACCTAAGACAAGCTTAGAGCAGCGACCCGAGTGCTTCCACTCGGGTCTCCACGTTAAAAGCCCACCTTGTGTCACAACCTGAAAGTAAATCTCGGAAACAGATGAAGTGGAATAGTGGATTTGCGTCTATTTAGATTTTACGTCTCTGATATTTTGTTATATTTCTCCTGGGATATTCTTCTGATATGAAATCTACAAAAAGTGGAGATATTCGTCCGATTGGCGGGGTGTTGTGTGTCCTGTGAAATGCATTCTTGTCTTTTCTCTCTCTTCGGCTGTCTGGTGGGGGTCAGGGAATTTATACCTGACGATGGGCTCCCAGACAAGGATTTGGATTCTAGCGGGAAAATGATTCATTGGTTGGTGTTAACCAATGAGAATATTGTGTTTAATGTTGCAGTTTTTTTTTAGTGTCTGTTGCTATGCGAAAATCATGTTGATTGAAAAGTGAATCAGGATATATAGGATAGAAGTAGGCGGATGAAGGACTGGGAAGCCTCAGCAGCTATACCAGACCAGACCTTTAATTTCAGTCTCTGCGACCGGACTTGCCAGTCCCGCATCGACCTGGTCGACCATCAGCCTGCCTGAAGTCGACGTGGACAGCCCACTTCATAAATCTTCGTTCGCGAAGCCAAGCCAAGAAGAAGAAAAGGTGTTGATAAGCACGACACTGGGAACATAAGTTTTGGAATGACGTATAATTACATCTACAGCAGCGAGAGTTTTAATTATATGATGCAAGTATAATGGCCTCTGAACTGAGAACTTTTCATTCATTCCACTTACCTTATCTACTCTCTTGCGAAACTCTTTCACTTTTACTAATTCAGCCATTTTTGATGCCAGTTCATTCCATTCTTCGAAATATGGTGGCAGCAATTCCTATAAAGAAAGTATTGCATCAATGCACATTTGCAAAAAGTCTCATGCACTTTTTTAAAACCTCTGTAAATATGCGTATTTGAACACCCAACAAAATAATTTTACTTAATATTTAGCAAGTGGCAAGATCAATTATGTTGATTACTCAAGTGTCTTTCTAAATTCTTCTGTCAAATAATTACAAGGAGTTTCTGGATTTAGTCATAATATTTGTGAAGTTTTATTGTTTCCTTCACTATGTACTGTATCTCTTCAAGACGTGAATGAACATGGCTCTCCACAATTTCCTGTCCTTCGTAAATGTCGTCTTTTTCTTATTTCTCATAAACCTTGCTCCATTAATTCGGATTCTGTGTTTTAACAATGGGATTCTTATTAGGTACTAGCAGCCACACCCAACTGGTCGATCTGAAAAAGCGTTCAATCAGAATGGAGCAAAAACAGCATCATGTTTACATGTAACAGAGTCTATCATCTTAAATACTTTCATTAAAAAAACATTTTGAATTAATGCAGTTACTGATATAACAAAAGTATTTACGCCTAATAAAAATTAAGCTGCATAGTTAAAATTGTTTATGGGAAAGTGTGTGATAAATGTTCACAAAGTCCAAATCTGCATGTGCACACACGCAACCTCCTCGCAAAAATCTGCCTTTGTAGGAAACGTCAGTTGCATGTATAGGAGTTTGGTGGACTCTTATCAAGTTTTTCATTTGTGGAGCATAGAAATGGATTAGCATAATTTTCTAAACAATCCATTCCGCTCAGTAAAACTTGAAATACGATTGGTTAGCAGGAGTTAATTTACATGAACTCGCGGACCTTTTTTTCCTTCTTTCTAAATTGTTTCTCTTTATTTCTTCTGCAAAAGCAGCATTCCACGTGAAAACGTTTTGGGCTTCGGAGTATGCCACCTTTTTCTTTATTTAAAACAAACACACACACATATAAAATTTTCAGTTTAATCGTTTATGTGACGTTATATTGAGTACTTTAAATTGATTCCATCAAATGTGAGAACGCTGAAATTTAAAAAAAAAACGTTGTATGATTACATACAGAACAATGCTTGAAAACGAACGGAGCAACATTCGAAAATACTCAAGGGAAAAAATAATATGAAATAAAATAACATATGAATTTTGCCACATTTACGATAACACAAAACAACTTATTCGGAAATTTGAAAGTTTCTATAAAAATAATTCATAGACATGACTTGCTCATATTATTTAACAAAACCTGTTTGGTATATACATATAAATATATATATATATATATATATATATATATATATATATATATATATATATATATATAGAGAGAGAGAGAGAGAGAGAGAGAGAGAGAGAGAGAGATACACTTTATTTTAGGATATTACATCAAAACATGTAAAAAAAAACAGTATATATATATATATATATATATATATATATATATATATATATATATATAGGAAGATGTTATAGTTTTTCCAACGAGAGAAATGTGTATATTTTAAAAAGAAAATAAACCGCAAAGGTTTTTGGTTGAAATGTGGATTTTTTTTTTATTTTAAAATATATATTATACTCTATTTTCCATAATTCTGCTACACGCATTTGTGGTTTCGCGACCTTCTTCAAGCAAAGAGCAGATATTTCCACATATTATAAAAATTAATATTTTGCGTGGTAGTGATTTAAATGTCTTTCTGGGACTGATGAAACTGAGCCTTTTTACATATGTTTGATGTAAGATCCGAAAATAAACAATATTGCTCTACTTTTGTATTGAGCCCTCTTTTAAATTGAATGTGACGAACGTCGGAATTGGACTTCATTCGTTCTCACTTGACACATATATATATATATATGTGTGTGTGTGTTTATGTATAATCTAAATGTGCATTACTTACAAATCTGTTTCTCTATCAGATGTGGAATCTGAGAACCAGGCAAACATGCTTTTAAATATATTGTTTAAACCCTTACCTGTGAATTTGGTAAAGCGAACGCATATCCATGTGACATTCCGTATGATTCCGTTTCAAAGAAATTCAATAATATCTGAGACATTTTTTTTCAATTTCAACTGATGTCAGACAGGAGATTGTATACCGCCACTAAAGAAAATATTCACGAAAGAAAAAAAAGAAGGATAGTTTTTGCTTACATTGCCTCTCTTCTAATTTCCATACGAATAATTACAAAGCATGCAGCCATTTACTTTTATACGGAGAAGATTATGAGTGATTGTGCGTGGGAAGGGATTTGAACTCTTGCGAAAACATTTGTGAATATCTTTTTGTTTACACATGCACTAATAAAAAACAAAAAGTGCACCAAATGGAAAATATGACGGCCACGAATTAGAGCGTTTCCTTTCACCTCTTTATTTTTTTAACTTTTAGCTTTCGGCAGGTATACGGTGTGTAATATTTCTGATTTAAAAGAAAGCAAGACGGTAAAATGTATTTTGAATTGCTTGGTTGATTTTGTTTAGCAGGCGTATCAATCTCAATGGGTTATTTAATGCCGAAAATAATAATATTAGTTGCCTTGGAAGAAATACGGGGGCAGACGAGAAGATACAGGCAAAGATTGAGAGAAGAAGAGACATAAGATTGCTGCGGGGTACACGAAGTGAAATATATCAGAAGGCAAAGTTAAGTAAGATGAAGGTTATGCGTGCTAATAGCGTCCGTATCACACAAAATATAGGTTACACAAACAATTTAAGTATCCCACAAAATATAGGTTACAGAAACAATTTAAGTATCCCACAGAATATAGGTTACACAAACAATTTAAGTACCCCACAAAATATAGGTTACACAAACAATTTAAGTACCCCACAAAATATAGGTTAACAAACAATTCAAGTATCCCACAAAATATAGGTTACACAAACAATTTAAGTATCCCACAAAATATGGGTTACACAAACAATTTAAGTACCCCACAAAATATAGGTTATACAAACAATTTAAGAACAAATTGCAGCAAGAAACTACTGAATACTGTTGTTAAAGGTTTAACATTAAAGACATTTGTATATCAACAATAAAATATTCATGTAACGACAATTACAATGTTTGCTGTTGTGATCATTAAGACAATGTCATAAGGAATGTTTGTGCAGGAATGTTGTTAAGAATTGTTGCTTCCTTTTGATTGTTAAGAAATTTAAAATGATTTGGTTTCTGCAAGAAAAAATAAATTATATGTGTTCGTTCATTTATCAGTGTGTGTACGTATGTAATTTACAAATAAGAATAAATGTTATCAAGAGTTGCTTGCCTTTGTCTGTGTAGGTTAAGTTGGTGAAATATACAATTACTTTTTAGTAGTGAAATTGTTTCACTTTCCAAGTCAACTGTAGACGTTGGTTAACACGCGGACACTGGTTGATGAATGTTTGTTGAGTTTGTTGAAATTTGAATGTGGTGTGTGAGTCAGTGAATTGTCACGTGTGGAGTTTGGTAGCATCTCGTTGAACTCCAGTGGCTGACAATATTTATTTCTGTAAAAGTTACAGAAAATGTGGCACAAGGCCCAAAAAGGGGGATGGGGAAAGGGCGGTCATCATTTGTCTTGATTTTAAAACTTAGCTAGCCACAACCACTGACCCAATCATACAAAACAATATTCCTACCACCAAAACAACACATTCAAACTTACCTTTCTTACTACACTCACCAAAATACCTCATTGTCCCAATGAAAATCCTATATAGTCCCCATATGTACAAATCATTGTCTGTGAGAGGAGGGAAATAAAAAGAACAATTTAAAAATCCCCAATGATTATATACAATATGATTATAAACTATTTACAAGAAATTAAACAAAATCATGTTAGTAATAACCCCCCCCCCCAACCTTAAATGTGGCAGAAATATCAGTTAACTGGACGAAATCGACGCGGGACTATAAAAATATAGAAAAACCTTCATCCATCCCGAACACTCACACAGACACGCACTCATTATGACACAACAAATACGACAAACGCACACGCGAAACGAAAGGCGCCCCACTTCCACCAGAGAACTGACATCACTGACCACCTAACGAGGGAGGGGATGGGGAGTTAAACTAAAGGAAAAAAGGGACAAAAATAAAAGGGGTCAATAAGCAAACACACCCTAGCTAAGTTTACCGGAAAAGAAAAGAAAACTAAAGAATCAAATACAAAAAACCTACTCTAGCCTAAATCCAGGGATGGGTTGACCAAGCTCAACCCAGAAAAAACAAAATCCTGATGCCTAGCTGGAATCAAAATGCCACACCAGGTCAGCCCCTTTTACTCGACACAAGCGCGCAAGATTCACCCAACTTTTACCAAATTTTGATGAGGCGAGCCGCCGCTTTCCCATCCTAATCTTGACTTTAAGCTGATGCTTAAAGTACACGATCAGTTGGGAAGAAGTGAACCTCTCACCATCATAGAATTACTTCTGACGCGTCGTCCAAATGACGATTGTCATAACCCCTAGTAAGGAAAAGAATGAAATGAGATCATATCATATCTGGTTTCAGTACTCATCGAAGTTCTGTAGATGCGGCTAGTGTAGATTCATTTTTTGTCAATGGAATTTTGTCAGCATTAGTAACATGTCTGCGGATATGTGTCATTTAATTGTAACCACTTCCTTAAAAGGATAAACGGTGTCATGTGTTAAATATCTTTTGTCTTGACTCTGTATATAAGGAACAGATTGGTTGTTTGGTTGATTTATTTTTTATCAACACTATGAATGATTCGTTAATTAATACCAAAATCTAAATATTATTGGTTGTTTTGTTATTTAATCCCAAATCTAAATATTATTCGTTGATTGGTTATTTAATATCAAAATCTTAATATTATTAGTTATTTAATACCAAATCAAATTTTATTTGTTGATTGGTTATTTAATACCAAATCTAAATATTATTTAATGATTGGTTATTTAATACCAAATCTAAATATTATAGGTTGATTGATTGTTTAATAACGAATCTAAACGTTATTGCCTTATTGGTTATTTAATACCAAATCTAAATATTATTGGTTGATTGTTTATTTAATACCAAAATTTAAATATTATTGGTTGATTGGTTATTTAATACAAAAATCTAAATATTCATAGTCGATTGCTTGTTTAATACCAAAATCTATATATTATTGATTTGATTAGTTATTTAATACCAATATCTAAATATTATGGGTTGATTGCTTATTTAATACTAAAATCTAAATATTATTGGTTATTTTATAACAAATCTAAATATTATTGGTTGATTGGTTATTTAATATCAAATCAAAATTTTAATGGTTACTTAGTTATTTAATACCAAAATTTAAATATTATTGTTTCATTGTTTATTTAATACCAAATCTAAATATCATTGGTTGATTGGTTATTTAATACAAAAATATAAACATTATTGGTTGTTGGTTATTGGACACAAAAACTGAATATGTTTGGTTGATTGGTTACTTAATACCAAATCTAAATGTTATAAGTTGATTTCTTATTTAATATCAAATCTAAATATTATTGGTTAGTTGCTGAATTAATAAAAAAAAATAAATATTATTGGTTGAATGATTATTTAATACCAAATCTAAATATTATTGTTTGATTGGTTATTTAATACCAAATCTAAATATTACTGGATGATTGGTTTTTCAATAACAAAATCTAAATATTATTGGTTGATTGGTTATTTAATACCAAATCTGAATAATAATGGTTGATTGGTTATTAAATACCAACATCTAAATATTAATGGTTGATTGTTTATTTAATAGCAAAATCTAAGTATTATTGGTTGATTGTTATTAAATACCAAAAATTAAATATCATTGGCTGATTGGTAGTTTAATACCAAATCTAAATGTTATTGGTTGATTGGTTATTTAATAACATAAATCAAAATTATTGGTTGATTGGTTATTTAATACCAAAATGTAAATATTATTTGTTGATTGGTTTCTAATACGAATATATAAATGTTATTGGTTGATTGGTTATTTAATACCAATATTTAAATATTATTGGATGATTGTTTGTTTAATACCAAGATCTAAATAATATTTGTTGATTGGTTTTCAAAGCAAAATTCTAAATATTAATTGTTTATTGATTATTTAATACAAAAATCAAAATATTATTGGCTGATTGATTATTTAATACCAAATCTAAATATTTTTGGTTGTTTGGTTATTTAATACCACATCTTAATATTATTGGTTAATTGCTTATTTAATGACAAATCTAAATATAATTCGTTGATTACCAAATCTAAATATTATTGGTTGATGGTTACTTAGTAGCAAAATCTAAATATTATTGATTGATTGGTTATTTAATACGAAAGTATAATATTATTGTTTGATTGGTTATTTAATAGCAAAATCTAAATATTATTGGTTGATTGGTTATTTAATACGAAAGTACGATATTATTGTTTGATTGGTTATTTAATACCAAATATAAATATTATTGGTTGACTGGTTTTTTTATACGAAAGTATAATATTATTGTTTTATTGGTTATTTAATACCAAAATCTAAATATTATTGGTTGATAGAATATTTAATACCAAATCAAAATATTATTCGTGAATTGGTTATTTAATACCAAAATATAAATATTAATTGTTGATTGGCTAATTAATGCCAAAATCTAATTATCATTATTGTTCGATTGGTTATTTAATACCAACATCAAAATAATGATAGTTGATTGGTTGATAAATTCCAAAATCTAAATAAAATTGTTTAATTGTTTACTACCAAATCTTAATAATATTACTTGATTGGTTATTTACTATTAAAATCTAAATAGTAATGGTTGATAGGTTATTTAATACCACATCTTAATATGATTGGTTGATTGATTATTTAATAACAAATCTAAATATTATTTGTTGTTTGCTCATTTAATAACAAATCTAAATATTATTGGCTGATATGTTATTTAATACCACATCTTAATATTATTGGTTAATTGCTTATTTAATGACAAATCTAAACATTATTTGTTGATTGGTTGAAATGAAATGAGATAATGAATAATATTAGGTTTACCGGAAGGAATAAGGGGAGAATGAAAAGATATCGGCAGAGAGAGAAGAGCATAAGATAATGGATAATATTAATTATATTGGAAGCGATTAGGGAGAGAATGAGAAGATACAGGCAAAGTTTGAGAGAGAAAAAGAGGCATGAGATAATATTCTTAATTATATTTGTTGAGATGTTGAGTGTTTCCACGTGAGTATATGGTAATAACGAACAAACACAGTCGTAGGGAAAAATACTGGTATATTCAGAGAGGTATTTACATCAGAGAGATTAGTAGTAGAACGAACGTAGGTTAGTAGTAACAATAAGTAATAGTAATAAAGTCCAACGGTATCTTCCGGTCGAGAAACGGAAGTGTAACTGATCACTACAGAAGTCTCACTCTGCACTGCCCTACACGTCTACACTACTCTCCTCTACTCGCAGTCTCTAGAACTACTGTTCTATTTATAATAATAGGATCAGTCTATTGTGGTTATGAAGGTGGGTGTTCCCCAACAATATTGAAAGGGATATGCAAGAAAATGAGACAATACAGACAGAGGGTGAGAGAAGGGCATAGGCATTAGATAATGGGTATTGTCAATACCCATCAAATTTCTATAGATTCGGCTAGTGTATATTATTTGTTTGTTTCATCATTTTTAATATGTTCGCGGCCAAGTATAATTTAAATGTAAGTTCTTCCTTAAAATGATAGACGGTGTTATGTGTGAATTATCCGACTGCTTGAATCTATATATAAGGAACAGCTTGGTTGGTTGTTTGGTTGGTTGGTTGATTTTGTTTAGTGACACATCAACCTCGATTTGTTATTTAATACCTAAATCTAAATATTATGACCACAATTTTATGCCTTCGACTCCAGTGTTACACGTCTCGTCCATATTGAAAACAAATAAAATATTTCGGTTCTGAAAATATGCACACAAAAATCATCTTTAAAAAAGAAAAAATGTGACACACAATTAGATTCTTTTGGAAAATTGTGCATAGCCCATCTCTCACTCTGCTTTCTTTTTTGTACACAATAAATAACGTAGGGACCATGGGACTTCTTAGTCCACAGCAGACCACGTGTCGCATTGGGCACAACGCAGAATACAAATGTTCTAAGCGGGTAACACCAAACAAACAAAAAAACACTCCATCAACGTAAGTCTCACAACACCATCAATAGGACATTTTTACACGCAGTATGTAGGGATAAAAAAATCTCATTATACACACTTACGTTTAACTCTTTTTAAATCATTCCTGTTTAGCTTTTCGAGAGAAACAAACGGTTGGCGTCGTTAAAGGGACAATATCGTTTGTAATTTTCTCCCTATCTCCTGTTTGAGAAAATATCTCATTTGTCCACAATGCCATCAATATATTATTTATTTTAGAACAAATTACCGATGGCATAAATTTGATTAAGGTGGACCTCAACTTGCAGGAAGTGACCTACAAACTTGATTTCATATCATTCCTCTGCAACACATATGGCATGAGACATGGAGAATCCCATTATAAAACTGTAATGGGGTCTGTTATAACTTCGAGTGGCGCCTTCTGTAGTATGTCCGTCATGCGTAGCCTTCTTCATCCCTTGATTCAACTGTTGAGATCTATTGTAATCATCATCCGCTTATTCCACCGTTGTTATCTTTTAGGTTGGTCATCCTGAGTCTGGGTCCGCCTCTTCAATCTTGCCGACAATGGTCCAACGACCCTGAGAACAATGGTGACCTTGATAAATCATCATTATCATCATCGTCAATCGAATGGGTCTCTGCGCGGCTGACCACTTGATCACTTCACTCCATATATCTGGGTTGGAAACTGGAGGAGGGATTTTTTTTATTACTTCATCTCAAACAAGGCAATAACGCCACTGAGACACAAGGGGTTACTTACTTTTTGATAATTTGAGAAAAAAAACTATTAAGGAGAGAGGACAAAAACCTTTCACGGATATCTTTCAGGTTCATAGCTAACGACTTGACTTCATGGTAACACCTATACCGAAATCTCAAATCCACTTCAACTAGCCAAGCTAATTAAAACGGATGCGTCTCTAAGAGAACATTGGGCTGACCGTCTGAACAAGGTTTTAACCCCCAAAGCTGAAACCCCACAATGCTAATGATCATCAGATTCATTTTTAAACCCGGAACCCCTTTCGAGTGCTAAGGGCAGCATATGTACTGCCGTGGGAGTGGCGGTAGTGTTTCCTGGGCAAGATAGTCTAACGAAGCCCAACCCTCACTAGTCTTGCTTTGAATACAGAATTTTTCCTTCTCCTAGAGTGGTTGCCACCCATGACTATAATACCCAGTCTGTCCTGTTATTTACCCGGAGAGAAGAGATGGATTCATGCCTTTCCAAAGGGTATTAGCACGTAACTGAATGTAATGACTGGAGTTCGAACTCAGATCTCCAATTCCTCAATCCGAGCCGCTATCCATTCCTCCACCAGCATCAGGTAGACATCATCAAATAACAAAGAATTCTTTAAGATATTTTCATTGGCAGGACAATATCAACCCCATAGGAAAATCTCTATATATTTTCTACACCTGCATAATTATACCGTTCAGGAATGTTTTCCATGCAATATACAGCCAATCCACTAAGCTATTCAAATATCGTTACAGATATGTTTCTAGTGATCTAAAGACATTTCTTTATCAAGCTGCTCTTGAAAGAAATGAAAGAAACCAACAACTTAATTACAAAATAAATAGACAGAAAATGTTAGATGTCGTGTTTTTGATTTCGTCACAACAAACGGCAGGAGAAAGGTTAAAGAACGGATAAAAAAAGAATGTATGTCACTTTATACACGTTCCATGATTTAATGGAAAAATTAATTGGCCGCATTTCCTTTTCCGATTTTTGAAACGGCCATAAATAAAAATATAAATATATATATATAAGTATAAATATATATATATATATAAGTATAAATATATATATATATATAAATATATATATATCTATATATATAAATATATATATAAATATATAAATATATATATATATAAATATGAATATATATATAAATATTAATATATATGTATAAATATATATAAACATAAATATACATATATATATAAATATAAAAATATATATGTAAATATAAATATATATATATATAAATATAAACATATATATATATAAACATATATATAAATATAAACATATATATATATAAACATATATATATATAAATATATATATATATAAATATATATATAAATATATATATATATATATATATAAATATATATATATATATATAAATATATATATATATATAAATATATATATATATATAAATATATATATATATAAATATATATATATATATATAAATATATATATATATATATATATATATATATAAATATATATATATATATATAAATATATATATATATATATATATATATAAATATATATATATATATATATATATATAAATATATATATATATATATATATATATATATATATATATATATAATATATATATATATATATATATATATATATAGTCAGAAAGACGAAATTATTCGTACACCCATAAATTTTGAATATTTTTACTTATTTCTCAGAATCAATTACCCGTATGCTGCCAGGTTTTTTATATCTTATCTAAAGTGCCACTTAAGATTATCACACAAAATTTACAACTGAATCAATTAAGTTGTCAGAACCTCATACGTCGAAACCGAAGGGAGAGTCCCTTGTTGATGTGTAAAAGTGATCAATATCAGAGATAGAGCCGATTTAAATACAAAAGGAGGCACTGAAGCATGGCCTGAAGATTACATTCAAGGATGAAACAAACTCTCGCTGCTTGATTGTGGACACGGAGGTCAAATATAGGTATATATGATCGTCAGAATACCTGACAGTTGCGTTTAAGAATGAAACAGACTGTCGCCGCTGGGTATTGCACTCACTCACCATTCATATATATATATATATATATATATATATATATATATATATATATATATATATAATTAGAAAAAAGTGTCCAAGTGTGCTTCATATAGTTTATAAAATAGAATAGATCATTTGGTCAATAAAACGAAGTCAAACGAAAGGGTACTGGTTATCGATGTGATCTGTATGATAAACATTTATTAATATTAACCAGGTGACAAAAATGAAGGACGGAGACTGAGGTCCCAAGTTCGAAATTTTCGAACACGCCTGTGTTCTTCATCATGCGGGTGTGAGAAAGAAACAGGGGGAGGTGAAGACTATCCAACATTTGTTCTTCAGGCTGGGTAGAGACCGTTTTTAGGTGGAATTGTTTTAAAAAATCCGTCCCCTGTTTGATTTTACAATCTCTGTGCTTCATTCTTGTCACCTGGTTTATATTAATAAATGTTTTTTTCGTACTGATCACATCGGTACCCTTTCGTTTGACTGTGTTTTATTGACCAACTTATCTAATCTATTTTATAAATTATGTGAAGCACAAGTGAACGCGTTTTTCTAATCATGCATTTGACAACCCTCAAATCTACGCTAAAAGACAAAATGAAAATAACATAAAGGAACTTGTCTCACCTTGACAACATCAAATCCACGCTAAAGGACAAAATGACAATAACATAAAGGAACTTGTCTCACATTGATAACCCTCAAATCCACGCTAAAGGACAAAATCAAAATAACATAAAGGAACTTGTCTCACATTGATAACCCTCAAATCCACGCTAAAGGACAAAATCAAAATAAAATAAAGGAACTTGTCTCACATTGATAACCCTCAAATCCACGCTAAAGGACAAAATCAAAATAAAATAAAGGAACTTGTCTCACATTGATAACCCACAAATCCACGCTAAAGGACAAAATGAAAATAACATAAAGGAACTTGCCTCACCTTGACAACCCTCAAATCCACCCTAAAAGACAAAATGAAAATAAAATAAAGGAACTTGTCTCACATTGATAATCCCCAAATCAACGCCAAAAGACAAAATAACAGAAAGGAACTTGTCTCACCGTGACAAACGTCAAATCCACGCTAAGTGACAAAATGAAAATAACATTAAGGAACTTGTTTAACCGAGACAATCCTCAAATCCACGCTAAAGGACAAAATGAAAATAACCTAAAGGGACTTGTCTCACCATAACAACACTTAACTCAACGCTAGAAGACAACATGGATATAACTTAAAGAAATTTACGCATACAAGATCATATATTCTCTTCCTCACCACTCGCAAATAATTATTGTCCCTAAAGGACTGTGGGAGCTATATATATATATATATATATATATATATATATATATATATATATATATATATATATATATACACTGTTAGATACACTCATGTTTGCAGCACATATTTTATATTGTCATTATCATTATTATTAGTATTTTTGCTACGTTTTTATTTCTATTTTTTTCCGTAACCCTACCCCCATTTTCTGACAATGATTTTCCAAAGGTATTCTTTATTCCTTTTTTTCTGCTATTTCTTCCCTCTTTTTTTCTCTTGTATTTTATTTTATTTTTCTTATTTAATGTGGAGTATAAAAAATACTCCACATTAATAAAAACACCGATTAAAGTAAAAATAAAAAATAAGTAAATATATTAGATAAGAAAAAAAAGAAAAAATTTTAAAAAAGAAGCAAAATAATTTAACTTTTAAAAATAAATAAATTTAATTTTTAAATAAATAAATAAACAAATAAACGACTTCCGGTAAAATAACCGCAAAAATAGACTACCCACAATGCACCACTGACCTGTATATATAAATAGCCGAGAAAAATAACAGCACTCGTGGCCTGACGAATGCGTCCAGCATGAAACAGTCTGTCGCCTCTAAGTGTTGACTTCTATGTTCACTTTTATATATATATATATATATATATATACATGACGGAGAGAGTAGAGAGAGAAAGAGAACATACGGATCAACACTGCTGCACTTGGTCTGAAGATCTATTCATGAAACTGACAGTCACTATGCATTATTAATTTATTAACCACACGTCCCTTATATATATATATATAGAAAATTTTATACATAACGCACACACTATCACACGGACAGACATATATAACTATATATAAACACGCATATATATATATATATATATATATATATATATATATATATATATATATATAGATATATATATATATATGTATAAATATATATATATATATATATATATATATATATATATATATATATATATATATATATATATATATATATATATATCACATCATCCGTGTTTCTGATTTTATTATAGTCTCTGAGTCATTTTAATATTCCACCATTTTTATATTTTCCGTGTTGCCGCAATTGTTAGGTGCGCCATCTGGCTCTAGATTTGTGCATCTTTAGTCGTCTGGCGTATTCCTTTCAGGAATGGAATAAGATCTGAAATAAAAAGAGGAAATTTCTCAGACAGATTGTTTATTCCTTCCATGATTTTCAAAACCAAAGCAAAAGAAATCGTAAAAGATCTCAAACGGCTACAATATTTTGTTTTCGCCTATTGCGTATCAAGTATAAGGATGTGAAGGGCGATTGTCTCCCTTTGGTTAAAACGATTAAGTGACATGAGTTCGTGGAGTTGCTATTGATCACGCGTAGAGACATGACACGTCTGGCTACACCAGTTGCTGATAATAGACCGTTACGTCATCATAGCAAGCCGACAGATGTCAGGAGAAATGAAGAGCCCTTATGATTCCTCGAATTTCATAGAATATAACACCTACCTGGTCGTTTTACCTTCGGGAAATATTACAAGTAATACTCTCTCGCTTCTTGCCTTTCCTATATACTTGTTTGATTCTTTTATTTGTTTTTCAGGCTTACCAACATTTTTTAGTTTATTTGGATACAAAAATATTTTACAAGAGCCTGTGAGAATTTTTAGGAGATAATAATGATTTACTGATATAACTCCTACTTATTAACCCACTGCTGGGGAAGAATAGGTGGATTCGTACCTTTCCTGTCTAGCACCCCCATTAAAATATGAATAATATAATGCAAATAATATATATTCAAAGATCAATAAAAAAGAAACCATGAAATACAAATGAAGAAAAAAACTGGAGATTCCAAGGAGAATTGATATTTTTCAGTCGACAATGATATTAAATTCGGTGAGAATACTGAGGAGAGTTCTGGGCTATTCAGGTGATTTTAGTCACTTTACCTCCAGATAGAGTCAACAAATACAGCTGGAATGAAAACTGAACGGGGAGTAAAGAGTAACTGAAGAATACGGTGTAATATATAAGTATTTTAGGGGTAATTAACGTTCATCAAGACTATTTGTCCTCTCATTCCTCAGAACATCAGCAATTTGATTTCTCCTTTCACATTACGTGATTTCTAATGATAAGATCGTTAATCACATTAATATGATAGATAGATAGATAGATAGATAGATAGATATAAGCAAGCTGAGATATATATGTACACATTGAGATATATATGTGCAAGCTGGGATATATATATATATATATATATATATATATATATATATATATATATATATATATATATATATATATATTTGAATTGGACATAGTCCGACAATTTATTTAAAGACATTTATAATATGTTTAACTTTCTTTTTATAGATACAAGTATTTAAGCAAATGCTCTTTTTTATAATAAACAGTATTAAATAACATTTACCGGCCTGAATGTCCGAGAAATTTTCATAGAACGAAAATTTTCTATGAAGATTTCTCGGACATTCAGGCCGGTAAATGTTATTTAACACTGTTTATTATAAAACAGAGCATTTGTTTAAATACTTGTATCTATAAAAAGAACGTTAAACATATTATAAATGTCTTTAAATATATATATATATATATATATATATATATGCAGACTGAGATAGATAGATAGATAGAGAGAGAGAGAGAGAGAGAGAGAGAGAGAGAGATCACATTAATATTATTGTAGGAAAATTGAGAAGTAGTAGATCGAAGCGGCTGGATCATAGAATCGGTCGAGGTCGGGGTGGATGATCCCAAGACCCTTGCACCGGCCCTGCTAATGCCCATAATGGGACAACTGGATACATTCTCTCTTTCCTAACACCGCCATTAGTGTTAATACCAAAAACGACCCACTTTCGTTTTCTTCAATCCCCCAACAATACATTGAGATGAGGTATTATTTATATTATTCGGACTATTTCCTCATCTTTGTCGCCTGGGTACATGGCAGCAGCCCCCCAAAACTGGGATAGGCGGGTACAAGAGCAGGAGGAGGAGGACAACAACACTCAGAAGACAGTCTGCCTGCCTTATGTGAAGGAGTTATCAGAGAATATGCAAAGGATCTGCTGTCCATATAACATCAGGACAACCTTCAAAAGGTTGACGACACTTCGCAGATATCTCTCCTGAGTAAGACCCCCCCCATAGAGGAGAACATAACTAAAGACTTATGTACGCTATCCCGTGCAGCTGCGGAAAGAAATATAGATGAGAGACAGGCCACCCCCTCAAGATAAGGCTTCAAGAACACCAGAAAGCTATAACACGGGGGAAGTGGAAAAATCAGGCGTGGTTGACCACATATGGAGAGTGAAGGGAGATCACCGCTCTCTGTTCAGGTTGAGATCATAGACAAGGAACACCATTGGAAAATTCGTAAACTTAAAGAATCAGCACATATGCTAGGCTACAAAAATCTCCTGAGCCGACCAAGCATAGAAATAAATACAATATGGTGACCAGTAATAAGGAGTGGCAGAAAAAAGCGATTATAACAACAAAATTATAATATGAGCTCTGGTAAAAAAACATGAAATGATAACAGCAAAAATTGCAATATGAGCACTGGTAAAAATGGTTACTGAAGACAATAGGTTTATAATACCCAGAAATTCATACACAGATGTCCTCAAGGACACATGGCACAGTGGATAAAGGCGTTGTTTAGATCCAGTGACAGAACCCAAAGTGTGTGTGCTCAATACCCGGTTAAGGCAGTGGAGAACTTTCAGAGGGAAAATTAATCCATTAAACGTGGAACTAGAACAGTCTGCCCCAGTGAGTGAAATAAAGCGTTCATTTTGACATTCCAACCACTTGAAGAAGGCCGGAGCGTACAACGTCGTAATAAATATGGCGACAAAGATGAGGACAATAGAATAATGTAAATAATGTACCCAACAATACATTGTTTTCTTTTCCTTCCCTTTCTCCCACAAAAAAAACGAAATAAACAGATGGTTTTGTATATCACTTCACGGCAGGATGTAAAACTCACCAGTTCCGCCCGTTCCTCTTTCTTCCAGGCTTTCGTAATCTGTTTTTTGTTTTTCTCTTGCTTTATTCACAATATACCTGAAATAAATTTTTAAAAATTACTTGAATCGCAATATTCAACATTCACTTAATTTCAGCTAGACTTAAGGCGATTATCTCCTTTTACTAGAAGTTATATGGGTCACGTGATGGCTGCTAATGACTTCACACCACAGTGACAAGAATGGCCAATCATTCAGTTCGTTTACAGCAGCCAAAGAGAGCAGTTGCTTTTTTAGCCTGGGAAAGTTTTAAGTCTATAGTACTGTTTCCTTTTGCCAATATATCTTTCAGAGATAAAAAAAAAAAAATTCAGCTCGTAATCCTCAATTTGGGAAAACACAACAGTTGCTATCTGTCTATATTTCTGAGATGAGGTATTATGTACCTTTATATAAACTGGGATAGGCGGGTACAAGAGGAGGGCACTTCAAAAGCTGGACGACACTTCGCAGATACCTTGCCCTAGTAAGACCCCCCACATAGAGGAGAACATGACTAAAGATTGTGTGTACGCCATCCTGTGCAGCTGCGGAAAGAAATATAGAGGGGAGAAGTTCGCCCCCTTCAAGAACACCAAAAATCTGTAAAACGAGCGGAAGTAAAAAAAAAAAAACACATATGGAGAGAAAAGGGAGATCACCGCCCTCTGTGGGATCAGGTTGAGATCATAGACAAAGGACATCATTGGAAAATTCGTAAACTTAAGGAATCAGGACATATGCTAGTCCGCAATAGTTTCCTGAGCCGACCAAGCATGGAAACGAATACAATATGGGAACCAGTAATAAGTAGTGCCAGAGAAAAACAATAATAACAAGGAAAATTGCAATATGAGCTCTGGTAAAAACATGTGTGATAACAGCAAAAATTGCAATATGAATACTGGTAAAAAATGGTTGCTGAAGATATTAAGTTTATAAGTCTCAGAAATTCATACACAGATGTCCTCAAGGACACATGGCACAGTGGGTAAAGGCGTTGGTTACATCCAGTGACAGAGCCCAAAGAGTTATGAGTGGAGAACTTGGAGAGGGGAATTAACAGAAGATAACTGATAAATGACATCCATTAGACATGGTACGTGTAACTAGAACAGTCTACCCTAGCGAGCGAAACAAAGTTCGTTCCAACCACCTGAAGAAGGCCAGAGCGTACAACGGCTGAAACGTTGTGATAAATATGGCAACAAAGATGAGGATGATAGTCCGAACAATGTAAATAGCCAACAGTTGTTGTTGGAATATGTCCGGCCAGTTTGAATCGTGGGTCCTAAACATGGCTTCTCCAGACACAGGAATATCTCCATATTTTTTTGTTATTCTCCGCGTGTGATATGTATATATATAGTTTTCTATATGTCTTAGTTGTATAAAAATCTCTCTGAGAACAAAGACTATTTGTCATTCCTTCTTTCAGCCATTACGCTCCGTCCGTGAAATATCATGGCTATAATAATTCCCATAATGGATGAAACTAATTTGGGAAAATAAATCTTTCTACCATAGCTCTTTCCCGTTACAACAACATCGAGGAAAATTAAAGGCAAAATGGAAAATATTTTTCGTGCGACGCGTTTCGTTCTTTAAGACTTCATCAGACCAAACATTTGTTTCTGTTGATAGAAATATACATATGCATGAAGCGGAGGGTTTATTCAAATTTTAAGCTTTTAAATTATTTTTATTTATTTATTTAGATATACAGAGTGGCCCAAAAGTAGGTGGACAGTAAATGATAAAATTTGTTTGAGGTTACATATAAAATTATATTTACTAATACAATTATCCGGGAAAAGAAAATAGATAAATTTAGTTATAAAATTTAAAATATTAAACCACAAATACCATAGCTATAATGAACACCATTGTAATGATATAAGAGATACACTGACTTATTCCACCTACTGTCTACTTACTTTTGGTTCACTCTGTATAATCTAGCTAATTCCACTTAGTTTATTTTTATTCTGGTTTATGTTTCCATCACATTGTAATAACAGAAGATCTGTCAAGAAAGGTGAAAAGAACGTAAATTTATTGTGGGTGATCTAGAAATTATATTACTTACGCCTTAGTAAATTGATTTCTTTTAATTAAAGTATTTTTTTTAAACCAAAAGTAGTCAAGCGAAAAATATTTTCCACATTGTCCTTACTAACTTTGGTATATAAAAATTTATGTCTTTTTCTCCCATATAAAACCTGTAAAAAGTGTAAACATACTTTACTGAAATGATTCCTAAAGTTAAAAATATGTTTTCCTCTTTGGCTTTTCTCATTTAAAACTGAAAATTTTAAGCTTGATTTAAAATTTAAATTTAATGTACGCTTTAAATTTGATTTAAAATTTAAATTTAATGTACGTTTTAAATTTAAATTTAAATTCAATGTACGTTTAAAGAAATAGTTTCCAGAGTAAAATATGTAACCGCTGCCCTATCGGCTCAACGTGCGAAATATTCCTTTAATATACCACATTGTGATAACAGAAGATCTGTCAAGAAAGGTGAAAAGAACCTGAAAGTAAATCTACTGTGGGTGATCTATCAAGTTCTATTATCGTTATACTAAGAACTCGATACTAAATCTCATACATACGATGGTCGTTTATTCAGATCTGGATTTTTTCAATAGGTGTGAGGCTTCAGAGATTGTCTCCAGACATGGGTTTTCCTCGGTAGCATGTGAGAAACGTTCTCTTTCCACTCTCAGGTGGAACGCTTATATATCTACCTGTCATCCAGTTTTCTCGTATCTGCATATACTGGGTTCAGCTGTGTAGGCCATCATTTTACATGTGGGAAGTGGTGCAGCCACTGACATCCAGCGCAGGAGGCCAGGAGGTATTTTGGCCAGAATATAGATGCCAGTGCACCTACCAAGTCAAACTGCTGATACAACTGGAATCTCTAATTGGATGACACTGATTGCAATGTCTATTTTGACATCATCTGGGGTGAGATCAGTAGATTTTGGTGTAATCACAGATCATCTTTTCTTAGAACAAAAGTTCCATACTAGCAAATTCACTGACTAATTCTGTAATGTCTTAGACAATAGCCTAGGGGATTAAAGTATTGATTCACGAATAAGAATCAATAGTAATTATGAGTTCAATTCCTGGGTCAGATGAGGACATTAGTCCAAATGTCAATAATAATAGGTATTTTCTTTCTTTTTCCCTTTGGCCTTTATTTAACGCCTTTCTTCTT
>OZ038486.1:19088990-19188990 GCA_964036315.1 Acanthosepion esculentum | reverse complement strand
GTATTGTTGGTAATATTTTTTTTCAAAGATTTATAGCTGGTAATACGTTTTTACAAAGTATTTCTGGTATTAAAACCTATTTATACACTTTCATAGTGTTTTTACCCAAGTTTGGAGTTTAACTATTTGCCCATAGCTGGGACACTAACAGGTGCTACCACCCCAGGTCATGCTGAACCTGGGAACACCAGCAATTAAGACGTGGTTCCACGCTCCTCAATACCTCCTGATCAGAGGCCTTGCTGTTAAACGTAGTTTATCGTCTTACCCAGGACGCGGATGTAGTTTATCGTCTTACCCAGGTCATAAAAACCTAATCAATAAATTGTTGCTTACGAAGATGAAATTTGCTACGTTTATAAGTCGTGATATTTACTTACCAAATTTTCGAATGGAAGGTGATTTTTGGAGGGTTAAAATAAATTGCTTGTGCCCCTTTGGCATGTAGTTCCTCATTGTTTCAAGAAAATTTTGTTTATCTGAAAAAAAAAAACAGAATTATAGTGGCTTTTTTCGTTATACATATCTATAACTTGTACTAAATTCGACAATATGGCTTAAGCAATGTCGGTTATGGATAGTGAGATCAAAGGGTTGGTCATACGCAGTGGCATGTCATGATCCAATGAATATTCTACACGTCACGACACCAAGTAGATAGGTGTCGTGAATCACATGACTAGTTAAGTACACGTCATGTTGATGTAGTCTTGAACATGAATTCTAGAGAGAGAGCGACCGACAAGTAAGAAAATAATGAGAAAATTGAAAGATATAATAGTTTTTGTGTTAGAGAAACATTCGCAACGCCTTAGTTTTCCCTGTATTTTGAGCAAGATGAGCTTTAAGGTGGATGGGTTGGACACTTAAACGACAATGCTCAAAGTGGTCAGACATAAGATTATTTTATTTAATATTTTTGTTCTCTCTCTCTCTCTCTCTCTCTCTCTCTCTCTCTCTCTCTCTCTCTCTCTCTCTCTCTCTCTCTCTCTCTCTTCACTTTGCATCTGAAAGGAATTAGACCTATCACTTGCTTTTTCATAACCAACGAAGCGATTATATAGTGGGCTAACAATCAGAAATCAAGTCCTCTTTGGTTTAGCACTGTCCGGCCCTGTCTCCGAACATCTATAACATATATTCAACCAGTTTAAATTAGACAGGCACGTATCAAATTGAGAAGAATCTGTTGGTTCATAGACATACAGATTTTATAATTATCTTAAAAGGCTCCTTCCCAAAGGCAATGGGAAGAGACACTGAAGCAAGTCACAACACATGGGACAGGAAAATTGTCAGTCTAAATATTACACAACATTAAAAAACAAATAAAAGCAAAATTTACCTTCGTTATGTTCAACTCCGAGACCAACATCCAATGTTTGAATTGTGGAACTTTGTCCTGCACTTCCACCAATCATCTACAATATATATGGGATCAAGTTTCTTTATTTGTTTTATCATTGTTACACACACACACACACACACACACACACACACACACACACAAACACACACATATATATATAGTTTAACTTTATGGACACCCTATATATATATATATATATATATATATATATATATATATATATATATATATATATATATATATATATATAGGGTGTCCATAAAGTTCGTGTGCACTTTATAAAAATTATAACTTTATTTGTATTTGCGATAGAAATAATCTGTAAAAAATGTTATAAAGTTTAATGTACCTAGTTTTAAGTATAGCTAAAATAACTAATGTGATTTCAGGCATTACTGTAAATCAGTTGGCAAATGTTTTCCGTGAACTGCAAAATCGTATTACCCTTTGTATTGCTAATGATGGAGGACATGTGGAAACTTAAATAAAATTTCAATAAAACCTTAAAAAATATAGATTTAATTCTTTCTAATCCTTTTTACAAATTATTTCTATCGCAAATAGAAATAAAGTTATGAAGTTATAATTTTTTTAAAGTGCACACGAACTTTATTGACACCCTGTTTATATATATATATATATATATATATATATATATATATATATATATATATATATATATAGTATTTCAAATTATTTTATCATTGCATTTATTCATATACGCGTCATGGGATAAGTACTCAAAATCGTCACGGACCCACTCAAGTGCGAAACCATGATGTGGTATCCATTCCTCAAGTCGTCCGAAGAACTCTGGAAAGATTTTGCGTCATTCCATTTCAGTATCTCTCCACGGAAACCTGATTGATGTAGGTACACGATTTTGGGTACGAACAGACTGTTCCACCACAATACTCGATTGAGATTATGTCGGGCGAACGTGGTAGCCCCCTACATTTTGCCCGAAATCCCCTGATCCTCAAACTAATTCTTGGCAACGCGGACACACGATGTTACAACACATTATCATACTAGAACAGTTCATTCATTCTTGTCGGGGGGTACTGAAAATTAGTAAATGAACACTAGAAAGCATAACGTGGCGGACTCCGGCCAATAACCTGTTTAGGTGAGCCAGTAAACACAATCGAGGCTACGTGTGTACACACCACACCATCGAGGAACAGCTGACAGCCAAACTCAGTGCTTTGTTTGAAACTGGTGCCGATTGTCTTGGGGTATCAGCCTCACATCAGAACACTGGCAGCAACTCGAAAACAACTGAAATGGTGATTCTTGGGACCACACCACAAGTTGCCAGTCATCCAAGAATCAATTAGAGACCTAACTAAACAAGGCGTGGTACTGTGTTCGGTGTGGTTGTGTTAACAGAGGAAACCTGGTGGGTTTTCTGCTCTTATGGGTGCTTAAGAAAGCTGAACTGACCTTCAGGGTGCGTGTATGATAATCCTTACTTGAATATGGATGTAATATGAGCCAGTGTCACAATTCTGACCACACGCCCCTGCTCACATAAATAAAGGACATGGGGTAGACCACTGCGTTGTCCAAAGTGGCTGCAATACCTCCCGTCAGATATTCTAGGTATGCACGGGACTCTGTAGATCGAAGGGTGTCAATAATTCTGCTAGTTTCAGAAATAGAATATATCATCCGTTTAAGAACCATGACCAGGCCCAGTCCAAACACTTTTAGTTCACGTTACCTTCCCATGAATAACCTAACCGGAGTTCACACTGATTCAACAGGTGTCAGAATGCAACTGATATAAATCTGGGCAATTCCATATCAAGGTAATGTCGACCATTAACTTTACATGCCAACATATACCTATCCCATGGATTCTGGCACGTAGGTGTATATATTATTATTATTATTATTATTATTATTATTATGATTATTATTTGTTCTCGTGAGTTTGTCACAGTAATTGCCTTAAACTAAATATTAAGTGACCTAACCTTTTGAGATTTGAGGGAGACCTGTTTTCAATTAATACTTCAACGATATTCTCAACGTTATAGATACTTCTAAAAATGCAGTCTTCTAGCAATACTATCTTCGGAGTGGTTCCGATGCGTGTTCTGGCTTTCAGTCCTACCATAATCTCTGGAAATATTCCAAGGGCTTTAACAAAAAAATGGTACTATCTGTCACATTCAGTTCCATGATTTTATCTAGGGTCAGTTGTAACAGTGAAATAGGCTGTATGATAAATTTTTGTTACAATTTTTGGATACCTATTAACTAGTGAGCCAACCAAAATGAGCTGACTCATTTGATAGTTTACCAAGTGAAGGTTACCCAATCAGAAGACGTGGAATATTCAATCCGACGTGTATAAAGGCGGCCATTTTGTTTTTTCTTCTCGGAATATCTACTGCTAATCTGTCAGATGAAAGTCCTAAAGAACTATGCTTTCCTACTCTCTCCGAATATCCACTGCCAACCTCTGATATGGAAGACCTTAAGAATTACTGAATAGCTGCTACTCGATATTGGTGCTGTTTCATTGAACAAATTACTTACTACGTTGGATTTCTACATTCAGACTACGGTGATCATGTTTTACAATTTTCTTCTTGCTGGATCGGACCAGAGAATGGTGTATCCTTTTGAATATCAAAGTCACACTGAATCATGCGCTTATTCTCTAAGACAAACTTCTGGTTTGTTCAAATACCCAGTTGTTTTCACGGTTCCTAATTCATTCCCATTCCTGCCCGATCATATCTGCTTTATCCTGGACCATCGAGGTCCACCCCTTATTATTATTAGGATATATTATCTCATTTTTATTTCTTCAGAATCTGCGTTTACTTTCATGATGTGTTTAATTTGGTTCTAATAGCGTTGTTGCAGATGATTTTTTTCTTAAATGCTCTTCATAGGGATTCAGTTTCTCTTTTCAAATGCCCTCTTCGCAATCATATTCACATCGTTTCATTTTCGTTTCAATTCATTTGCCGCTTGAAATATCTGCGAAATGTATTTCCGCTACTTTATAGCTTCACATTATTTGGTCCTACACGAGTCCATTTGTCACCCTTACTGCAACTTCTCGTCACCATTGGCAGACTTGTTTTTTCCTCTCTATATAATAAGTTGATGACAGATCAGACGCAATCATCAGCGGTAATTTACATTTAGCCTCATTCTTTTTAATCGATTTCATCTCTTTGGAAAATAAATATATTTTCACATAGTTTTATTATCATATCTTCTTTAAAATATGCTTTATAAATTGCGGTCCTTAATGAGTTGCCCTAGTAATTGTGAAGAGAAATATATTTGCTTTCTTTTGATACCGGTTTCATTATTCAGTCTGCTATAAATTACATTTATAGAATTCGAAACATTACGATTTGAAACCACGTACTTATCAAGCAAATGTCATGATTTCGAAGTGAAGTTTACTTCATTTTGATACCGGTTTCATTATTCAGTCTACTCTAAAATTACTTTTATAGGATTGGAAAACTTACGATTTGAACCACGTACTTATCAACTAAACGTTATGATTCTGAAGTGAAGTTTACTTGATTTTGATACCGGTTTCATTATTCCGTCTGCTCTAAAATTACTTTTATAGAATTGGAAACCTTACAATTTGAAACCACGTACTTATCAACCTACCCTCATTATCTGAAGTGGAGTTTACTTCATTTTATACCGGTTTCATTATACAGTCTGGTCTAAAATTACTTTTATAGGATTCGAAACCTTACCATTTAAACCGCGTACTTATCAACCAACCGTCATTATTTTTAAAGTGAAGTTTACTTCGTTTTGATACCGGTTTCATTATTCAGTCTTCTCTAAAATTACTTTTATAGGATTGGAAATCTTACGATTTGAAACCACGTACTTATCAACCAACCGTCATGATTTTGAAATGAATCTTACTTCATTTTCATACCAGTTTTATTATTTTATCTGCTGGAAATCAGTGAGTAGTAAAAGGTAAGTGGGGAAATTGGTAAGGATACGTGGAAAAGTTAACTGCTAACCTCAGACTTGAATATGTTTAATTTGTAGTGGTCTGGAAAGCATCCTATTGGGAGTCGGTTCTCGTGAAGAAGCTGTTTGAGTGGAATACGGATGGAATGTGATTGGTTCAAGGGAAATAAATTCTAATCGTTTTGTTACTAGTTTTATTCATCAATCTCATCTTACAATCTATTTTTCAAACAAAATCCGCCTGGTTCGAACAAAACTGGGAGAATTATTTAGATTGGAAAATTCACTAAAAAAATAAACAAGAAAAGCGAAATACCTTCTGTGGTTCTTCAGAAATTCCTTCGTAAATCAGCCCGTCGGGTATGGCGCTACCCTCAGTACCCCACCTGTTCAAGAAAAGTTTCAGCATCAATATATAGGTGTAACGTGGAACGTGTTAGTGAAACTATGTTTGAAATAGATCTTCCTGAAGTGTAACGTTAAGGATATTACTGAACAGCCTAAGTTTCTACGGTAAACGTCTTTGCCTTCAGATCTCGACGTGTATAACAGCCATTAACGAAGATCTCGAAGAACGTAAAGGCATTAAAAATGTTTCTTCAAAGAAAGATAATGATTTTGACATGTGCATGAGTGGGCAAGCTTAAATTGTTTTACTCCGATGTAGCACAAACCAGGTGTCCTGGGTATGACGATAAATTATATTAGGGTCGTATAGGGGCCTCATATACCGCCTCCATAGAAACAGTGGTATCTACGGCCAGATAACCAGACGTCGCCCATCCCTCTCCAGGTTGGTTTTGAAATCATCAGTTTTTTCCCTCCGAGATTTTGACAGAATAATTTGACAAAATTTTGAATCATAGAAATCGTGTTATTATCAAAAAGATGTTGGGATTAACATTTCAACTCCATAAACTGATAGATATTGCGATGTCGGTGTTTGTCGGGCAAAAGTAAGCTTCTAAATCAGGGGTGGGCAAACGTTTTAGTACAAGGGCCGCATTCTAAAAATTTATAGTTTTACTGGACCGCATAAAAAAATACGTATAGCTGTCGACATCATTGCTTTAAAAAAAAAACGTATAGCTGGTAACATCATCGTTTCAAAAAAAAACGTATAGCTGGCAACATCATTGTTTAAAAAAAACGTATAGCTGGCAACATCATTGTTTAAAAAAAACGTATAGCTGGCAACATCATTGTTTAAAAAAAAACGTATAGCTGGCAACATCATTGTTTAAAAAAAACGTATAGCTGGCAACATCATTGTTTTAAAAAAAAAAGTATAGCTGGCAACATCATTGTTTCAAAAAAAACGTATAGCTGGCGACATCATTGCTTAAAAAAACGTATAGCTGGCAACATCATTGTTTAAAAAAAACGTATAGCTGGCAACATCATTGTTTAAAAAAAACGTATAGCTGGCAACATCATTGTTTAAAAAAACGTATAGCTGGCGACATCATTGTTTAAAAAAAACGTATAGCTGGCAACATTATTGTTTAAAAAAACGTATAGCTGGGAACATCATTTTTTTAAAAAAAAACGTATAGCTGGCCACATCATTGTTTCAAAAAAAACGTATAGCTGGCGACATCATTGCTTCAAAAAAAACGTATAGCTGGCAAAATCATTGTTTTAAAAAAACGTATAGCTGGCAACATCATTGTTTAAAAAAAAACGTATAGCTGGCAACATCATTGTTTTAAAAAAAACGTATAGCTGGCAACATCATTGTTTAAAAAAAACGTATAGCTGGCGACATCATTGTTTAAAAAAAAATCGTATAGCTGGCAACATCATTGTTTAAAAAAAACGTATAGCTGGCAACATCATTGTTTTAAAAAAAACGTATAGCTGGCAACATCATTGTTTAAAAAAAACGTATAGCTGGCAACATCATTGTTTTAAAAAAAAACGTATAGCTGGCAACATCATTGTTTTAAAAAAAAACGTATAACTGGCAACATCATTGTTTAAAAAAAAACGTATAGCTGGCAACATCATTGTTTCCCATCACATTTTAGGGGTATGGTGTTAGTATATTTAGTGTAGGGTTTGGGAGGAAAAGTTAATTTTAAGTTGTAGTTGTTTTGGGATGGGTTAGATGTGATGGAGCATGACATGACCAGCCGATTGATCGGATCGACAGCCTTTTGGTTGGACGTAGTTTATTGTTATACCCAGGACGCGGATGTAGCTTATCGTCATACCCAGGACGCGGACACACCTTGGGATTTCATTTTTCCCATAGCTGGGACTTTAACAGGTGCTACCACCCCGGGTCAGGGTGGACCCGGGAACATCAGCAATTAAGAGGTGGTTCCATGCTACTCAAAACCTCCTGATCAGAGGCCTTGCTGTTGGATATAGTTTATCGTCTTACCCAGGACTCGGATGCAGTTTAACGTCATACCCAGGACGGAATATCATTATAATATTATAATACATATAATATCATTATAATATAACATAATATCATTATAATATAATATAATATAATATCATTATAATATTATTATTAATATAATATAATATTTATTATAATATTACAATCTATATTTTAATTATTATAATATATATATTAATATATATAATATAATTATTATAATATATATAATTATATATATTATAATATAATTATTATATATATTATTATATATATAATAATTATTATGATTATATATATCTAATAATTATTATAATATTATTAATGTAATGTAATATCATCATAATATTATGAGACATATAATAAAATATATCATTATAATACATATAATATCATTAATACATATATTATAATACATATAATATCAAACAATTCCTTAAAAGAATAAAAATGTATTCCAAAATATAACATAAAACACTCGTATCACCGCCTCTAGTAATTATGTCCACACAAACATGAATAGGCACAAAAGCTGCGTATCATCTACCATGTATTCAATTGTGAACGCTGAATAACCTGTATCATTTTGTTACTTCAAAGTTTTGTATAAAATTAAAGTTGCTTATTCAGTTCAGTTATGTGCCATGCGTGATACACGTTTAGGTGATCATGTATCTTTCGATACATGACTGACGAGGCAGATTTTTTTAGGTTGCCATTTCTTTCTGCGGTAGACCAGTTGCCATTCAAAGCTATAGAACCCAATATGTCCTGCTATTTACCCATATATGTGGATAGGGAGAAGAAGATTCACATCTTTCCCCAGGGTATTATCACGTACGTGAATGTCATGGATTCGACTGGAATTCGAACACGGCTCTCCGTTTCCTCAATCCGAACCGCTAACCATTACTCCACCGCCCACATTAAATAACCGATAGCGAATCGGTATGCCGTTAAATAAACAAAAGAAAATCTAACCGGAATATCAAAACTGGTTTTAAAATATCTCATCTGCAGCAAAATTTAAACTATTTATGCATGTTCTGGGGCACGAGAGAAAATCTATAGTATTATTACAACGTTTCGGCCTTTCAGTATCTATCTATATTTCTGAGATGAGGTATTATGTACACTATTTACATTATTCGGACTATTGTCCTCATCTTTGTGGCCATATTTATTACAACGTTTCGGCCTTTCAGTATCTGTCTATATTTCTGAGATGAGGTATTATGTACACTATTTACATTATTCAGACTATTGTCCTCATCTTTGTCGCCATATTTATTACAACGTTTCGGCCTTTCAGTATCTGTCTATATTTCTGAGATGAGGTATTGTATACACTATTTACATTATTCGGACTATTGTCCTCATCTTTGTCGCCATATTTATTACAACGTTTCGGCCTTCTTCGAAATGAACCCTTTATTTCGCTCACTGGGGTAGACTGTTCTAGTTCCACGTTTAATGGATGTCAGTTATCAGTTATCTCCTGTTAATTTCCCTCTGAAAGTTCTTCACTACATTAACCGGGTATTGAACTCGCACTCTTTGGGTCCTGTCATTTAGGCGATCATGTATACATGACTGACGAGGCAGATTTTTTTTCCTGCAGTAGGTTGCCATTTCTTTCTGCGGTAGACCAGTTGCCATCCAGGGGTACAGAACCCAGTATGTCCTGCTGTTTACCTATAGCTGAAGGAGGGGAGAAAAAGAGGATTCATATCTTTCCCAAGGGTATTAGCACGTAAGTGAATTCAATGGATTCGACTTATCCGACTTAGCCGCTATCCATTACTCCACCGTCCACATTAAATGACTCATAACGAATCGGCGTGCCGCTAAATAAACAAAACGAAAAAATCTAACCAGAATATCAAAACTAGTTTTAAAATATCTCATCTGCAGCAAAATTTAAACTAAGTATTTATGCGTCTTCTCAGTTAGAAAATGTTGCAAGTACATTTTTGGTGGGGAGGCGATAGAAAATCTGTCTAGGCCCAAAAAAAGGCTCTGTTCTTTACGTCTCGTTTTAATCATTTGGTCCTCACGTGTTATTATTTTACTATCAGTCCTACTCCCTTAGAGTTACATTACGATCGTCTCTCGCATATATAACAGCCCGTTTTATTTATGAAAACGAAAGAATACCAAAGCCTTGAAAATCTTTCTCTCGCATCAGTATGAGTGCGAGTTAAGTATTTGTTATTTACAACATTGTTCAGAGTGTTGTCATCATCTTCATTCACGCCATTTCGGCCGTTGTACGCTCCGGCTTTCAGGTTATTGTAATTTCAAACTGAACACTTTATTTCTACACCGGTGTAGATTGTTCTTGTTCCACGTACCATGCTTCTTCCCGATGTCTCAGTTTTCTCCCTTTAACTCAACTCTCCAAGTTTTTGTTCACTACTGCAGTAGCCAAGTATTGAACTCACAACTCTTTGGGTCAAATCTCTGAATCCAACTAACACTTTTATCCACTGGGTCATATGCCCTTGAGAAATAAAGGGTTCATTTCGAAATTCCAATCACATGAAGAAGGTCGGAGTGTACAACGGCCGAAACGTCGTAAATATGGCAATAAAGATGAAGACATCAGTCCGAACAATGTAAATAATGTAAATAATTACAATACCTCATCGCAGAAATACAGTCAGGGTTTGTGATATGCAAAAGTTAGGTTCTTCATTCTTTATTCCACAATGGAGTGGTTTCGAGGAATCTCCTGTGAAACACGACGACCTAAGGCAACTCAGACAAAGGAATGGATAAGTCTTTACGAACCTTTACAGAACCTTTGTTATTCAACTTATTGATATTAAAATTAAGTGAGAATGCATGGAGTATTGCTGTCATATATGGTCTGGAGCCCCTTCTGTTTGCCTCGGGGTTCTTGATGAGATCCAGAAACGGGTATGCAACGTAATTGGCCCTGATCTGTCATCTCGTCTGCAGTCGCTCTCTCACAGACGCGCCGTCGCCTCGCTCTGTCTTTTTTACAAATACTTTCAGGGTAATTGCTCCGATGAGCTGCTTTCGCTGGTTCCCAGGCTTCATGAATTCAAGCGTCCTGCGAGGCTGGCATCCCGCTCCCACCCTTTCACTGTTGAAACTGTTAAATGTAGACGTCTCTTCTACTCCAATAGCTTCATGTCTCGCACCTCTCGCCTGTGGAACTCCCTTCCTTATTCCAACTATAATCTCCAACTATTCAAATGTAACGTCAATCGACATCTCCAGTTGCCTTGATCTATCCACTATCCTTCTCCACATTCTTTCCTCTAACACTCCTATCTGCTCTTCCTCCAAATCTTCTGTAACCCCCTTGCCTTGATCGATCCACTAACTTTCTCCACATCTCTCCTTTACCACTCCTATCTGCTCTCGCTCCAAATCTGTAACCCCTTGTGTGCTAGCGGCTTTTATCCTTGCTTGGGGTGAAAAGCTTAAAAAAAACAACTTGGCAATCAAATACATTAGTATTAAATGTTTGAATCGGGGAAAATTCGAATCTTATCATGTTTGATATCAAGCTTGTAGATTAACGTACTAAAAGCTAAAACTTCTAAAGTCTGGGCAGAAAGGGTTCTGTTCTCTTGACTTTAGACTATATTTTTGTCAATTTTACTGTCAATTTTCCAGAGATCATGGTGAACCTATCATCTCTGTTTTAGTGCATGTCTATCAATATCATGTGCTATAAAACCCCTTATATTTCGATTCCAAACTCATGAAGTCGATGTGGATTGATTTGCATCTTTCGCGTCCACCTCGTTTGTTTTCTTACGTTTTTATCTTGCTTATTTTTATTTTTAGCGATAACTAATAACATGTTGAAATAGACTGAAAATAGATTATAGGAATAACGTCACAGGACCGACAAGGCAGCAGACAGCTTGACCTCCGAGTTTTTCCTTCACATAGACTGGTTCCCAACCTGCTGGAAGAAAACCTTTCCCAAGAGTATTGGCATGAAAATGAATGCAATGAACTTGACTGGAATTCGAACACGAGTCTCCGATTCCACAATCCGAGCCGAATATCCATTACTACACTGTGCCTCTATATTTTGGGAGTCAATTAGATTATTTCAGATGGATATTAATTTGAAAACCCCTTCACAGAATCACAGAATCACAGAAATCCCCACGAATCTACTCGTAAGACAGGAATTACGCTTCTTAAATGTGCTTCATCTTTTCAAAAGAAGTGACTTACCCGGCCAGGAAGGGACGCATTGCGTAGTAAAAGCAATCGGGTGTCAGTTTCTCTGTAAATTAAAAAAAAAATCTTGCGAATAAAATAGACTGACAAATTTAAATTTATATCTGAAATATAAATATCTATCTAAATGTGTCTAGACATGGCATCAACCTGACATTAAGTCATATGTGAAGAATTTCCATTTGTAGTTGCGAGAATGGATTGCACTGGAATTTAGAATTTAACTTTCTTCTAATAAAAATCTCAAGCTTATTTTTTTTTTAAAAAGCCAAAAACGTATCAAATAGCGAAATTGAAATATTAGTGCTGGGATTACAGATGACCCAAATTGGTAACCATGTTGATAAATATTACTGACCGGAAATATAAATGTGATTTACAATCTTAAAAGAGATGCGCAGATATTTATAATATTAAGACCTTATTTAAAAATGTTTGAAATCAGTTTTTCCCCATGACATCGATATCATTTAGATAACATCTCGAATCCGCCTCTGATTGTATTCATCGTGCATGTATTTAAATAACTATTTTCCTCATCACCTTCTTTTTTAAGGTTTAGAGTTTTACAACATAATCAAATAGCAACTAATATATATACATTTTTTAAAAGTTAATACTTTCGGATATGGCTTGCTTTGAAATTGTTCAAGATGTTTAAGCCCTCGTTTTAACAGAAAGAAGAACTCTGATGACAAACTGTCTTTATTTCTTTTTTTTTATTTTGAAAAGAATGTATTCTCACCGGATTTATTCAACCTTTACAAAGAGACAATCTAAAACAACTAAAAATCCAACCAGGATTTCACAGAGAAAAGAATGCTGAGCTGTTACGTGACATCTGTCCTCCTTTACGTCATCTGTTTTCTCAGGTGTATGGCTTGCTTTGAAATTGTTCATGATGTTTAAGTCCTCGTTTTAACAACAAAAAAAATCCCTCTGATGAACAACTCTCTTTATTCAGGTGTCTCAGATGTTAGTTTTTGATCTCTACATTGCAAAAGTGTTATAATTCCTGTTTCTTCTTTAACATTTCACAAACAACGCAAACACATCTAACGTATGACATATAATTTATTTGAACTGCTTAGAAAACTTGACCTATTTGTGAATAAAGGTATTGCAATCACCTAGAACTTATACTGGTAACAAACCGCCCGCATACAGATAGAAAATAAATTGTGTGTTTTTACTCAAATAGAAAGTGGGGCGTGAGAAAAGGATGTATGCTCACTGGATGTATTCAACCTTTATAGTCAATCTAAAAAAAACTAAACATCCTACCAGGATTTATTACCAGTGGGCAGTGTCTAAACATCATATTCTCAGGTGACACTACTTTGACGCTGGATATTCAAAGAAAACTGAAAGAACTCCAAGACAAGATAGTAAAGGAAAACGAGAAGGAAGGAATAACTATGAATTGTAAGAAGACAGAATGGTAGTCACGAAGAGAAACATCTAAAGATACGACCTACAAATTGGCGGCGTTAAAATTAAAATTATAGAAATTTAAATATCTGGAAAATCTTTTAACAGATGACGAAAAATTTAACGCCGAAATCCCGAGGCAAATTAGAATAAAAAAAAATAAATTTCTGGCAGTTAAACAAAGTATAAAAACCGGGGAAAAATTGTTAGAAGAAAAGAAAATCATAAAGGACTGCTATGTCCTATCAGTCCTTCTACACCGGTGTGCAAATTAACTGAAACAAAACGAATCATTCCGATATTATTAACTTTTATTTCATATTTTTCCAATGAAGCATGACCCAGTACATATGTTAGTACTTCGCATGTCTATTCTATGAAGTCGTTCCTTGACCACAGATTCTCCACTGGATGTAAATCAGGAAAGATTCCGGGCCAGTCTATGGTACTTTGATTTTCTCACTGGCAAAGCTTGCCAGTGTGTTCGTGCAGTGTTACAATTTTCATACACTTCCTTGGAATAACGTCCGTCACAGACAATGGCCGTAGGACAACTAATCGACACTCGAGACAATAGTGTGTGGGTGTGATAAAAATCTGATCCAATCATGGATGACGTAATATTTTTCAAGGCTAAAATAATTTCATCATACACCCCGAAAATAGATTCATATAATTGCACACCCCAGCAAATGACCTAATCTTAGGATAAAATAGAAATCGATTACACCCTGTCACTCCAGTAGGTCGAAAACTGACTGCATGGTGAAAGAAAGGAAACTAAAGCGGTTGTTTCAGTTAATTTACACAAGGGTGTAAATGGAAGTGAATGCTAGACAATTTTCTCACAAATTATTAAAAATGTGCTTATGTCATTAATAATTGTGTACAATTAACGTCCGAAAAGGACATCGTCAGTAGTACGCTATTATCAATGACGTAAGTATTGTTTCTAATAAGACATTTCTACGTAGAAACAAGTTAAACACGACTCTTTAAAAGAGCAGGAATCGATTTGACACTGTATTTATATTATGAAAAGAACCCCAAATCTTAAATGATAAAATGCCAATGTTTCTCAATTCTGACAAACGCCGTGCGTAGAATAGGGCCTAATGAATGGAAATCAACAAAAATTAGTCACGAATGATTCCCTTACTTTCTTTAAATAAATAACTTTGTGCAAATTAACTGAAACCAAACGAATAATTCCGATATTAACTTTTATTTTATTTTTACAATGAAACATGGCTCAGTGCACATTTTAGTGCTTTCTATGTCATTCCATAAAGTCGTTCCTTGCAGACTGACCAGAGATTCTCGATTGGATTTAAATCAGGAAAGTTTCCGGGTCAGTCTATAGTTCTTTGATTTGCTCACTTGTAAGGCTTGCCAGTGTTTTCGGACAGTGTTACAATTTTCGTACGCTTCCTTGGAGTAACGTCCATCGAAAACAATGGCCGTAGGACAAATAATCGACAGTTGAGACAATAGTGCCTGGGTCTAAAACTGACCGTATGGTGAAAGAAGGGAAACTAAACCTGTTGTTTCAGTTAATTTGCACAAGGTTGTATATGGAAGTGAATGCGGGACAATTTTCTCACAGATTATTGAAAATGTGATTACGTCATTAATAATTGGTATAGAAACAAGTCAAATACGACTCTTTAAAAGATCAGGAATCGATTTGACACTGTATTTATATTATGAAGAGCACCCCGAATCTTGAATGATAAAATGTCAATGTTTCTCGATTCTGACAAACGCTGTGGATTGAATGCCGCCTAATGAATGCAAATCAACAAAAATCAGTCAAAAATAATTTCCTACTTTCTACGAGAGGGCAATTTTACCTCTGCAGTATCCTTATTAATATAAACGGGGTATATTTTGCGGGTGGGGTACACGTGTTTGATTAGACCGTCCTGCAGTGAAATTAATAATTACCGTTTGGTTTGAAAGTGATTTCCCAAATTCAAAAGCGAGTACAAGTTAGGTTCATGACGGGATACACATATTCTTTATTTAGACTTTCGATCTCTAAGCCGGTAGATATTCATTTAACTCTTTGTAAAAACAGAGATGTCTACTCAAGCACGTGTACCCTCTAAAATACAACGTTTCTTTAAATATTACTTTGTTTACGTTTAGAGTACGAAAATAAAGTTAGCAGATGCAGACATTGAAATGTCTTAACGAGAGATGAGCATTTCTCAGATAAGATAAATTAGACTTAGTTTTGCTTTGACGGATTCCCGTAGCTTAACGATAAAGCACACTTGTCTTAGAGGTTGTTGCGCAGATTAAAATGAGTATACAGATTGAGAGGTGCATTTTGTTTAGCAAGAGTTTCAATATCTAGGCCGGTAATTTACGCTTTAAAAGCAAGAATGTCTCAACATCGTCGTGCATAAAATTGATGGTTTCCATTTTTTCTTTTCTATCTAATGTAGTCTTTCTGTATCCAAGTAGAATTCCCGAATACATATAAACTTACCATTCATACGCTTCAAGACTTCAAACATTTTGTTCACTGCTTCTTCAGTTTTCGTCAGACAATCGCATAGGCGAATGACGTCATTGTCAATAACGGCTTGAATGCCGTGGATGATATTCTGTAATAAATAAATCGAACTAATAAGATATAAATGCAAATAAAAAATGTTTCTTCAATCAATTTCTAATCTGAGGCAGAATTTCATAGCAATATCTTCGAATAACTGCCACTGTAATTCACACAGACTTACAGAGACATTAGAAGACATTCATCAGTGTTAGGGTACATGAGATTCTATTAGAATGGCTAGCTAATCCCTGTTTCAGGCGCCCGCTCAGGCACATTTGTGATTCTTCAACACCCACAGAGACATCCTGCAACTATATCGATCAGACCTTATTTACAGCTCCTGAGAAAGAGTGTGAAGCCTGGGGTGAGCAACAATTGAACAAGGCCTGTACGCTCAAACTCTCGGTCACAATGACTTTTTACTTCATTCCACCACAACCATCAACGAGCTGGGTCAACCCGTGGGACGTTTTTCAGAGACGCGCTGGAGTTGTCAACTCCAACCGATATTATCAGAAATTCCCCTCCTTGACAAATCGACAATGATGAAATTCGAACCCGGGTTTGACATACTGGTCTGCTTCACATATTGAAATGTTATGATATTTTTGGACGAATTTTTGAATTTATTCAGTCTTTCTTATAAAATCGCAAAATGGAAGTTATCTTGAACGGCCAATCTTCTAGATCTTTTTTCACTAATGCAGGTATCCCCCAGATCTCTTATCATTGGACATACGGTGTTCTTAATTTTCCTTTTGTCATCAATTCTAAATTTGGTATCTATGCTGACGGCACAACTATTTAATCCTGTTTTCTTGGTAAATCTGATCGGATCGATAATGTCAAATTGGCAGCTGAAGTAAAAAATAATCTATAATTTCTTGTTAACTGGGGAAAAGGAATGGTTTATTAATTTTAACGCCACTAATCTGCACTCTATTAAATGTCTGAGAAAACCTTTTGCCTTCCATCAGCATGGCTGATGCTAACCACCAGGAGAGTGACTCATGGCCCCTTCTCAAGCTAACGTAATCCTCTGGTATGACGAGGAGAGGTTATATTGAATTAATTTCTAGATCTACTGCTGTAAATGTTAATTCACTGGGTCGAGCTAGACAAATTTTCTCGCCAGAATATAATTTACATATTTATAAGTCTACCATTCGTCCGTGCATTGAACATTGCTGTCACATCCGGTCTAGTGCGTCTACTATGTATTTAGAGATTCTTGATGAAATCCAAAAACGTGTCTGCAATGTTATTTGTCCTGACCTGGCGTCTCGGCTTCAATTACTTACCCACCACCGTAATGTAGCTTCCCTGTGCTTTTTTGTAAATACTTTCAGGGAAGCTGTTCTGGTAAACTGTCTTCTATGGTTCCTTGACTTTATAAATTGAAGGGCAGTACTAGATTTGCTGCAAGTTCTCCTCATTTTACGGATGTAACCGTAAGTCCCATGCTAATAGTTTCATCTGTCGCACTTTTCGTTTGTGGAACTAACTTCCAGTCAACTTTGATCTTCAAAAATTTAAATGCAATGTCATTCATTTTTATAGTTGAACTACCCCTCGAAATTAAACACCCACACCCTCTGATCATTTCTCTGTCTTTTATTATTTTGGAGGGGGGGGGGGGTGTTTGTTTTTCAAAGATAAAATTTCTTCAAGTAACATAAATAACCAAACTGATGATCTTGGCCAACTGATTCTTTGAATCGATCTTATTTATCTTAATTATTCTGTGCATTGAATGCAGACCCCCACCCAACAATCTTCATCGTAGCATTTTTTGTATCTACGCCCAGTTTTTGTGTGTTTTGTAAACTTTTTGGAAAATCTCCGTCTTTTTATTTGTATTGGGAAAATTCCTCATAGATTAATTTATAAAATTTAATAAATCAATCCTCTTCGGTGGGGATATAATCTGTTGTATGGTTAATCTGTTTTATCAAAAGGCATAGTTTAAGCTAATTCATATAACCCTGAAGAGTGGACGGACCTACGAAACACTGGAGTCGGGATACTGAAGGTAACATCACTCAACTAAGATAGATTATTTAAAGTTTTCTCCTCAATCTAAGCGGGTTCCTATTAATTTCACTATTTCAGAAATATACACACAAACGCACATATATGTATATATATATATATATATATATATATATATATATATATATATATATGTTTCTGTGTATATATACATATATATATATATACATGCTCCTGAAAAATTTAATTCGGTTGAACTCTCTGAGGGGGGCGAGTGTGAGTTTGTAAACAGTGACTATTACGGCTGATAATGCAAGACTCTTCGGTATAGTGAATCGAGATCTCTCAGTGACTGTGTGTTTATCTAAAAATAAATACGCATACCTTCTTCCCTGCAGTCCGCCAACGGCTTAGGGGTAAAATCTCCGAATGACACCAATTCAGCCGGGTTTCGATCCTAGCTAGAGGCAAACGGGACTATATTCCGAGTGTAACAGCAAAACTGTCAAAATTGTATAACAGCAAAATTGTCCAATCGTTAGATTTAGATTTCATCCATTGTATCTTAGAAATGATTAAAGATATTTTACTGGATTTCTCCGAGGTTTTTATGAGACTATCAGACTCTACTTTGAACAGTATGTATTCATGTATAAGTTGAAATGATTATCCCTCCGCCTGCTGTGACCTTCTGGTCCAGTGTTCCTCTCTACTGTCCTCACTTTTTTAAACTTAGTATTGTAACCTAGGAAGAGTTACTGAATGAAGAATAGCCAAAACGGAGGTTGGAAATGAAATGGTATTCTTTATAACATCAACAAATTACAATACTCGCCAGCGGCATGAACTAGGTAAACCACTGCTAGTGGTGGACTACTTAGCATATTACCTACACTTCCAATATTACCCAACGTATTGATGAGAATTGGGGTATACTCATTAAGCACGGTATATAGCACTTATTCACTGTTCTCTTGATGGTTCTTGAATGGACTTTGAAAATAAAAGCCAGAGTATGAATGTTCCTACAATTACTGAAGGCCTGAATAATCTTTTTCCTCTAACCATCGTCCAGCTGGGAAGAAATAGTGTGGCTGACACAAAACGATTTTAACCAATTCTCTTTCTAAATGAATAACTTAAAGGGTTTTTCAAAGATTCTTACGACAAATGGTGTCAAGATGACTAAACGTCTTATCCGAAAACCTGGAAAAAACTCATTTATTTTGGTGTTCTTTTATATATTAAATATTTTGTGGGATGCACAATTACCTCATGATGTTTCACGATTTGGACAATTTTTACCGTATATTCATCATTTCACACCAAGCAAGGCAATAAAGCCACTAAGATGCAAGGGCTTAATAAGTTTTAGAGAATGTGAGATATAAGTACGTACGATTGTATTTTACATTATGCATTGATCAGAAGGAAATAGATGAAGAGTAATTACTTACTATTAAGGCTGGATAGAATTCTATCTCAATTTGAACAGCCACTATCACAAACCATTCAGGTTCTTTGCCATCAACCACATTATAGAGGCATATGAGGTTGCTATTTGAAAATAAAAATAACAATGTGAAATGATTATCTTGCGAATTCTTGCAAAACAGATAAAATTTCAAACAGTTGAGAACGCAACGAACGAAATTTGCTTTAAAATCGAGAAAAGAATTTCGTCAAATGTGAAAATATTCCAATCTGAATGAAAATCTATTGCTTTAACATAGAAGTTTAATCTAACTTGTTCTTTTGCCGTTAACCCTGGAATAAGTCTTTGGGGAACCAACATGCTGAGCTGTTCAAGCTCTTCTAGCTGCCGCGGTCCTGAACCACAGCCTGAGTATCTACGAAAGGTTATGCTAATCAGCTGGTGTGTCTTGAGCGTTTTGACCTGGCGGAGCCCATCCCTGTCCAGGTTAGACCTCATCCGATGTCCTCCAATTGGTGGCAAACACGTAGCCGTTGTAGTTCATCTGAAGAACATTTCCGCCCTGGCCGGTGACCTTCGCCAAGTGGTGCCGTGTTACCACCAGACCAGCCATGTGAGTTTAGCCCACCAGTTGAAACGGTTTATCGTGGCATGGCAATTTGGAGCCATCACATGAGAGACATAGCAGATGGTTAAGGACCAGTGATGTCCGTCCACCCGAAGGTACATCATGCCAGACATCAAAGATACTACCCCTATCCAGATCATTCTATGACCACATATATTCTTTTTCACTAGATGTCAGAGGGAACAGTTCGTCATCAAATGTAACACTTTAAGAAGCATTTTTTTAATGATAATAATAGAAATTAATAAATAATTAATAAAAAAACTTTTTATGGAAGCATAATCATTCTTCCAAGATCATCATGTTTTCCTAATCAGTCTTTTGTTAATCCATCTTGCGTTGTTAATCCTTTGTTTTCTTAATCCGTTTTGAATTCACCTTGTTTTCCTTAATTACCGTAAAGTACTTTAGGTGTCGTAAACGTTAATCGAAGCCACGTTTACGACAACTGTTAGAACGAAAATGTTTCAAAACTCGCTTAATGTTGTTGATTGAAGAACGCACGCTAAAATCAAGATAATTCATAAAGTATTTTATTTTCCCGCAGACTTTGAAATATTCATCATTGTACTTCAAAGTATTCGAATGCAACGGACGCTGAGTGGCAAATGAATAATTATTAAATTTTGACATTTACGATTTTAATGCAATCTTCGGATGAACTAAAATAATACAAACTTTCATTAAAACATTTGAATCACTTTATTGAACTATATTTTCGCAATTTTTTTATTGAAGCATAGTTTCGTATACATTGCAGAGGCAATATTTTTAAATATATTTTAACTGTTTTTACTTACTCAAGTTCCAATGGTCTGTAAAAACAAAGAAAGTAATCATTAAAATATTTAGCCAATTAAAATTGCGAAAGAGCTGTAAATTATTAAAATAGCTAAAAGGTAGCGTATTAACTTTCTTCGGGTGAAATGATTAATACACACACAGACACACACACACATATATATATATATATATATATATATATATATATATATATATATATATATATATATATATATATATATATATACATATGTAGGTGTAGGCTTTAAGAAAGCTTTATTAAACTGAGAATACAAGATTCGCATTTCGCGTTTTTTTTATAGTCCCAGTAAACAGAAATAGCTCCCTGAAAGAGGAGAGTAACAAGACAAGGAGAGACTACTCTTGATTATTCATAACATTCATTTATTAAACAAATTACCACCACTATCAAAAATTGTTATCAAGCTGGAATAAAAATATTAAATAACATTAAGATGAGCAAAAGTACGATAACCCTTACTGTATTTTTGTTTTACAAAATCCAAATGACACGTGTTCATTTTTTTGGTAAGCAGTCAAAACTGGAGTCAACCAATATAACTCACTTTGCATGCAAAAATGTGCAGTTGGAGACTAGATTTAAAAAAATATGCCAAAATCAAAAGAACTTCCTGAAGGTTTAAAAAATCGCACAGTTGAATCCTATAACGAAGAAGTCCCCCTAAATGCTATCAAAACTATTTGGAGTGCACGTCCCCACCTTGCGAGAAATTCTTTAGAAATAAAAGGTTTTGGTATGACAGCATCGCAATCAAGAAGTGGCCGTCCTCGAAAAATAACTGCAAGAGAAAGTTGAAATCAAGTTCAACAAGCCCAGGCGAATCCTACTGTGACATCTGCCTAGAAAAAAGCAACTGCTTATGAGAAAGTACAAACTCAATCAATTCAACTATGCCGAAGCTCGTATTAATAAGCTGGAAATGTTCTAGAAAAAGGTTTTATGGGCGGATGAAACCAAACTAGAACTTTTTGGAAGAAACGATAGATGTTATGTCTTCTAATACGGCTTTTGGATAGAAGAATTTGGTCCCAACATGGCGGCGGTAGAATTATGATTAGACGTTGCTTTGCTGCAGCTGGAACAAGAAAATGGAAAATTGACGGCACAATGGACTCTGAAAGATAACAAGCAATTTTGACCGAAAATGTCTTAACTTCGGTTTGAAAGTTGGTTTTAGATCGGAGATGGATCTTCCAACAGGGCAATGATTACAATCATCAAAGTAAATCCACAAAAGAATGGATTTGAAAAAATAAATTATCAAGTGTTTATTTCTTGGCCTAGTCAACGTGCTGATCTAGACCCAATTGAAAATCTATGGTTCAGGTTAAATAAGGCAGTACAGAAAAGAAACCCAAGTAATATCAAGCAATTGTGTCAGTTTTGCAAAGAAGAACAGTCAAAAACTGACGCTTACTCCTGCCAGAAATTATAGAAAATGACGAGTCGATGCCTGACCTCAGAAGAACGAGCCATCAAATATTCGGTATAAGGGTTCAATTACTTTTGTCCATCTTGATTTTTTAAATTTAAATTAATATTTTTATTCCAGCTCTAATTTTCAAAGTGGTTGTTCGTAATGAATATATCGTTTAATTAAGATTTGTTGATTATCTGGAAAAAAAGAGACATTTTTTAAATTTCATCTTAAGGGGTTCTCTTAATTTTGCGTAGCACTGCATATTATTAATATTATTATTATTATTATTGTCATTATTATTATTATTATTATTATTATTATTTCACACGTTGTTATAGTGGACACTCACATTTTAAATAGACGCCCTATTTTTATTCCATACAGTTTTATTACGTTTGTCGGCTTCTGCGCAAACGAGAAATATTAACAAAAGATTTGCTTTCTAGCAGGAATCGAACCTGCATCTCCCTTCATGGTGGAAGTTATGGCGTGCCACTCGGCTACGAAAATATTATCACACTCCATATTCTTCCTGAGATTAGCTCTCTACACGACAATCTTAACCTCTTCAATTAAAGAGTTAATCTTTATCTATCCTCCTTATCCTCATAATCTTCACTTCCTACCACCCCCTCTTTCATTCATATCACACACCTCATTCATCATTAGCATGTTAACAATAACGTTCTACCGTTAATGTCTCTGGGGCGTTATATTGGGGAAAATAAAATATTAACAAAATAATGTTTTTAACTTACCCATTTTCATCTTTCTTCTTCCAATTCGCTAGAATAAGATCAGCATGAGACAAGACGGGTTTCATTCCTAATTCTTCCGATAATCTGTACCAAGGTACAGCTAGGCACTTGGGAATTTTCTAATTAAATAAAATAAATGAAGAATTCTATTTAAAAATACATCAACTCATCTTGTTTCTTCGTAGTACGTGATTCACACCAAGAAATACCAAATATCTGAGTCGAGTTCAATGCCAATCAGGAGTCTTTGATCTAAGAAGAATTGATCTGTTGTTATTCAATATGTACTGGGTTCTCTTTGACAGATACCAAAATAAGATTTGTATTCGGTTTCACATCAGAACATCAAAAGACCTAGGTGCCTCGAGGTATGTCCTACAAAGTAACCTCAAAGACACCGAATGCAGAATCGGGCTTTAAAATATGTTGGCGGTAACTCCCACAAAAAACACGTGAACTCAGTTGAAAGTAATATCTATACAAAGACAAATCTTTTACATGAAATTATATATGCGCCCCACTTACGGGTTGGACAGTAGAATCACTTGCAAGAATATCGAACGTTCAAAAAAAAGATCCGAATCCACATACCTTTGATTGTCCGTGTTGAGTCTTGACTCATTGTTGAATCTTGACTAATGCATGGAATAATAATGCAACACAAAATGTACTTAGAACAAGAATGTATTATAACAAGAAAGTGTACACAATATTTACATATAGTATTTCTGTATATTTCTGGGAAGACCGTTCCTAGAGAATGTGTTGACTAAGTCGCAGTCGGGCAGAGTCTCTAGTTGGATCTCGTGATCAGCCCTCCTCGTCTTCCGGTACCAACCATATTTATATAGTCGGTACCCCGCTATGAAGATTAGGTGGATCCTACCACAACAGTCCGTCATTAATTTAACAGAGGCCACAGTGGAATCAATGATTATTCTGATATAAACATTATTTTTGTCTGAAAGGTGATATTTTCGTTTGAATGTTTCATTTGATCAAATATGTGTTGATGTAAACAGCCATGAAAACAGAACTTAAATTAGCTATAAGCTTCTTCTTTAACGAAAATAATATTTACATGATGACGGTCCTGAAAGCACGAGAAATCCTACAAGAACCTATTTTTGGTTAACACAACTATAGAAAGATATTGTTTTGTTCATTTGTTTTAACTATTGAGGAGTTGATTAAGATAAGTGAAAATAAATTACTTTAAATTCTTTAAGATCTAAAAACTATATTTAGTTACAATATTCTATTTCTTTTTATTGTTTAGAATATATGAAATGATTAATTGTGTGTCGTCAAGTCTTATTCAGTGAGCTCACTTCAGGCAAAAGACCACAGGGTTGCACATTACGATAAAAATCTTCCCCGTTGGAAACTTGGCGGAGTTAACTTGGACGAATTCAAAATCCAATGTTCTGAAAAACTGGTTGAAGGGAAAAGCATCAAGAACTTAAAACATTTCACGGAAATTCTCTATAGTTAAATAATACATTCCAAAACTTAATAACTCAACAAACGCAGCAGACCCTAGTTCAATAATAACTGTAAATAAGCTATCTGGCAAAGAAGAGCAGCTCTAAGAGAATTCAACAAACAACCTACAGCAACTAATTTGTGGAAACTTAAGTTGCTCTGAACAAAAGCACGGAAAATAATTTTAAAATATAAAAAAGAATGGTGCCACAAAAACAAGATATGTCTGGAATATGATAAAGAAAATAGCAGGCAAAACACTGTAAAACACTGTAAACACCACTCGATAAATAACTTTAAAATTACCGGCAAAAACGATATCACTGACCAACTAGCCAAAACAACCTCAAAAAACTCAATTGCCAAGAATGGTAGCCAACAATTTCTAAAGCCGAAACAAAAAGCGGAAAAAAACTAAATTTTAAATCAAATAATGGCGAGGACTATAACATAACATTCAATCTAGTGGAACTGAATGAATCTTTAAAGAAAACCCACAATACAGCTGTTTGCTGAGCTAATATCGATTACAAATTCATAAAACAGTTACCCAACAGATCATTTGAACTGTTATTAAAAAAAAGTATAACAATATATGGAGAAATGGCAATTTCCCAGAACTATGGAGACACTCAGTTATCATTCCAATTCCAAAACCTGGAAAGGATGATAAAGAACGATAGCAATTACAAGCTGTGCCTATATATAAAATATACAGATAAAGATCAACAAAATGTTGACTTGGTACCTGGAAACTAAAGGTTAATCAGCGACTTCCAATGCGCTTTCTGGCAAAAACGAAGCACCTTGTACCACATAATACGCATAGAAACCTTTGTAAGGGAAGCTTACATGAAGAAGGAACACCTCTTGTAGTCTTTTTTGCCTTACGAAATGCGTACGAGACAACATAGAAATTTGGTGTCCTGGAAGGCCTGCATGAACTGGCCTAAAAAGAAAGACTGACTGGATTCAAAGAGAATTTCCTGGCAGATCAAAAATTTCAAGTCCGTATAACTACGCTATCACAACTGCAATATCAAGATGGGCTTCTACAATGAAGCATTCTTCCAGTGACCCTGTTTTGTATAAAAATCAACTCCACAGTTAAATGCCTAAGCCCTGAAGTCAGATGCTCCCTATACGTCGACGCCTTTCTAATAATGCACAAATGTCAACATATGCATACCATGGTTTTACCGTTTCCAAAATGAAAACCAAATGCCTACATTTCTGCCAATTAAGAAAATTATACAATGACCCTTGTTTAACATTTGACGGAGCAGAAATTCCACTCCTGGAACAACACAAGTTCCTAGGCATCATCTTTGATAAAAAAAAATAATATTTATTCCCCATCTAAAATATTTAAAGATAAAATATAGCAAAGTCCTTCAACTTGTGTGTGTAATGGTCCGTACTGAATGAAGAGCAGATCGACAGAAATTAATAAAATTATTCAGATCATTACTTTGTTCAAAACGAGATTACGGTAGTTTCATATATGGGGTGGCCAGAAAATCATTCCTAAAATGCTTAACGCAACCAATTATCAAGACCTCAGACTAGTACTTGAGGCTTTTAGGACATCCCCAGAGGAGAGCTTATACACAGAAGCTAATGAAACACCTCCATATTTAAGGTGCACTAAACTGGCACTACAGTACTATTTAAAAATAAAATCATACCCAACTAACCGAACATACAGCAGTACCTTTGAACCTAATTACTGTTATCTAATTAAAACAAAAAAGAGGATACGATAGAACCCTATAGACTCAGGATGAAATCCATTGCTGAAGAGTTAGGAGCCACATTCTCAAACATACAAAAAACCTATTGCATCCAGTATTCTTCCATGGACAATTAAGCAACTTTAAGACACTCTAGAAATAAATAAACTCCCTAAGCAAAAAAACGCATCCACTTACATTCCAGGACAAGTTTCAGGGCATACTGGAAAACTACCCCTAACCATACACATATAGAGACGGGTCAAAGTGTGTATGGATAAGAAAGGATGTGCAGCAGTAGGCCAAAATATTACAATAATAAAAACGCCTTCCAAAGAGAAGCTCTATTTTCACTACCGGGGCTTATACAATAGAACTAGTTCTCAAGATCTTCACACAGAGCAAACAAAAGATTTCGTAGATTTTGGGGGCTCACTATTCGTTCTGACGGCTCCGAAGTAAAAAATCTAACAACCCCGTCATTAACAAACTGTTAAGCAAATTGACCACGACTTACAATGATAAAGACATCATACTATGTTGGATTCTTATCACGTCGGTGTTGACGGTAACTATAAAGCAGACATAGCAGCCAAATCAACTTATGACTGTAGACACAAGGACCAAAATCTCATGCACCGATTTTAAGGAGATCATTAACAATTATGTTAAAAAGGAATGGCAACGGTGCTGGGCCGACAACCCATACAATAAACCTTTCGCAATTCAGCCCAAACGAGGAGAATGGAAGTTGGCTTTCAGAAAATCTCAAAAAGAAGAATTAGTACCTGCCCGCTTACGCATGGGCCACACGAGAATAACTCACTCGTCCTTGCTAAACCATGAAGATCAGCAAGTATGCCGAGCATGTATTGGCATTTTCGGGGAGTTTTTTTTTTTAGATTTTTAATTGTTATGGTAAATTACCCATACACATATGGACTCTTCCAAGTTTCCAATTCTTGCTCGTTTGTATATTATTGTATTACCGATTTTCGTTAATATATTTGTTAACTCAAATGCACTATTGTGTCTTTATTCTGGCCGCAACAACTTGAAAAACTCTCAGCTTTTCGAAAAGCAATACCTGCTTTTATTTGCAACTTCGAAGAGTCCATCTGTGTATGGGTAATTTACCATAACAATTAAAAATCTAAAAGAAAACTCCCCGAAAATGCCAATACAATATAATAAATGAATTATAATCTTGTATCACTTGAAATCTTTCTCATAGACAAACATCAATAACTTACACGGGGAACTCCTTTGTCTCCATCTTGCCATACATATCCGGCGCCAATGATTGATAGTTGAAGGTGAGCCAGGCGCTTTTCACGGTAACCATTTAGTTTCTGGTGATCAAGATGAGACATCTAATAAAAAAAATGTAGGGAATAAATTTATGAAATGTTTGAGATATCGATTCACAAACACGTTTATTGATTGATGTGAATAAAGAAATATCCAGAGGAAGAGTCCGTTAAATAAGAAACAAGAAAGAACACACTGGGCGTCTACAGATCCATTGTTACTGTAAAGTATATCTATAGTGGCGTGGGGATTCGAGGTTAAAATGAACAACTAAATTACACACGCCACGATTAATAAAGGAGGAAACATGGATGATTTTAACAAACGATATAATGACTTTATTTACAAAATGACACGCTTGAAGTTGTGTCAGTTTGTTTCAGAAAAATAAATGAAAAAATTTTAAAGTCTGTAGTTTTAACGAATTGTCATCAAGAGGAAATGTTCATACAACAGGTTAAATGATCACTGTTCACAGAAGTGATACAGGGTTGTATACATTCAAAATTAGATGAAAAGAGATAGTTTGAAATAATTCCCTTTTGTCACTACAAGATGAGTAAAACCTCATCCACAGTGTATGTCACTTAAAATCAGCAAACATATAAATGAAGAATTAATAGATTTTTCTCATCTCATATCTTAATAATCTTAATTTAGCAATTGTATAAGACTATTTCATGTATAGTGCAATCCCTGAATTATTTTGTATAAGACCTGATCTTTTCATATAGCTCGAGTATAAGGCGATCCCATCTTCTGAGCAATACTCATAGGCCTAACGTAGTCAAATAGTGCAGTATTAGGCATCATCTTGGATATATTTTATGCTAAATAAATGATCTTCATTTCTTTTTTACAAAGCTGCCTTAAAATGGTGAGAAAAATCACTTACTGTAAAATATCTTATACGAAGATTAACATAACGTAATGTTGTTTGTGTTCATACCTTACGACAGTAGCTCCTTTACCCTGAGCCTAAGTTTCTTCCCTTTTCATGAAGATCATAAACCTCGTGAAGATCTAAACCTCATCCACTGTGTATGCCACTTAAAGTCAACAAACATCTTATATAAATGAAGAATTAATGGATTTTTCTCATCTCAAATTTGCATTCATCTTAATTTAGCAAGTGTTTACATCTCTAAGGTATTGCTTTGCCAATGACAAGCTTTTTGTCAGGATTACCGGTTCGTAATGCAGGATGTCTCACGTGTTGAGGTACATACTTCGGGTTATGATAATTTAAATCATTCTAAGTAAAAAGTACGCTAAACACATTTGTTTTTTGCTATACTTTGCTCGAAACGTTATTTCAATGTGTACTGTGATGTGTTACCGAAGCGGCTCTCTGTTGATGCTTCCAGCTACCCGGTCACCGACAATGCCTGACTTTTTAATTTAAATACCTGTAGTTTTAAGCGTAAAAACTAGGAGTAAATATGCGCGCTATACTCGAGTATATATCTTACTCATGATTCCCATTCGTTGTATTCGTCGGCAGAAACAGATTTCTGTCTCTTCAAATATCTTCTTTTTTTCTGTAAAGAGATTGCCATACATTGAGGGCATATTTGTGATTAGTTTCTTTTTTCATTGTTCCTGTTTATATTTGTGATTAGTATTTTTTTTTTTTTTTGTATTGTTCCTGCTTTTGTTTTTTTTCTTCACATTTTCAGTTCTTTTTACATTGTTTCTAACGACACTGTCATCTTCCTTTAAAATTTGTTTAGTTTTCTAGCATTTTCCACTATTCCTGTGAGCCTTACGATTTCTATGACTCATTTTCCCTCGTCTTTTACTAAACTGCATAACCCAGATGTGTGTCTCATTTTCGCTCGTCTCTTACTGCACTGTATGACCCAGATGGCTGAATATCAGTATTTGTTTGGTTTTGACATCCCCAATACGTAGCTGTCAACTTGGGTTGTCTCTTTTGCTGACATTGCTGTATTCTGCCTTGTTGCTAGTTCTTGCTTCTTGCTAATTCTAATCTTCTTCTTCTTCTTCTTCTTCTTCTTCTTCTTCTTCTTCTTCTTCTTCTTCTTCTTCTTCTTCTTCTTCTTCTTCTTTTCTAAGTACGTAGGTGATCATGGCTCTACACAGCATCCTTTCTTTCCTTTAAGTAATTTGAATCCGTTACCTGCCGCTTTGTCTTTCATCTGTCAACCATTCACACAAATTCGCTCCATGCCCCTGTTTCACGTGTCCTCAGTCTGTCGTGTTAGTTTGACATTCTTTAAGCCCTCTGTCCTCATTACGGTTCCCAGAGATGACAACTTCCGTTTTTTTCATTGTATATAGAAATGTCCACGGAGTTACTAGTTTCTGTATTACTTCCTCGTTGCTCACATGCTCCGTCCATAGGATTCTTAGTATTCAATGATAGAACCACATCACTCTGCAACATCCACTGCCATATAAGTAAATAGATCTTACAGAACAGTTCAACACACTTTATTTTCTTTCTAACGACATTTTCCTATCTCTTTAAACACGGTTTAATTTAATTTATCACCGTCACCTTTCACTGTTTTCAAGTGCCGTCGGATTTCCGTTAAACTGTTTCGATCATCTGTTACTATACTACTCCATAAAGTTGATTACATTATTTGTTACAAATTATGTCGATAAAAATGATGTACTTTTTATTGATTTTTATTTCTTCATGATTATTTAGGTAGATTATACTGTTACTACCAAGGGAAATAACTGTTAAGAATATTCTAACCTAAATCATTTTGAGATTATCTCCCTTGAATGCATAATGTCTTAGAAGAGTATTTGTAACATTTGTATTAAGACGAGAAAAAAGATTAATAAATTATTTCTTTAAATCAAGTAAAATTAAAATATAGAATTAGACATATTTTTTCTATTTTTAGAAACATGAATATTACGCAAAAAAGGAAAAAAGTTGATCATTAGTTATCTTTACTTTCTTGAATAAAAATGTCATAGAGAAGAATATTAAATTAACTTTAAGTGAAAAATCAACTTCCCATATGTAACAAGACCAGGTTTGCTAAATTACATTTCTTTTAGTGAATTTCACACAAAAAGTCGGCAATACAAACATAAAATAATATAGCAAGTCTTAAGTAAATAAAATAAATAAATCTTAAATTTCAAATAAATAATTAAAAATATGCCTTCGAATCGCAAACTGGGATTATAAACCAAAAAAAAAACACAAAAATCTGGTAAGCAGCATCACTTACCTTGCATCAAACCCTGTCACATTTCTTCTTTTTAACGGTCAAGTGGTGGGGATATTCGACTTAGAATATTGTAAGTGACATGATAAAGTAAAAAAAATTATATTGAAAACCCTTCATCCTTAAGTTTAAGGAATCAGCACATATGCTAGGCCACAAAAATCTCCTGAGCCGACCAAGCATAGAAATGAATACAATATGCGAACCAGTAATACGAAGTGCCAAAGAAAAGCGATAACAACAACAAAAGTTACAATATGAGCCCCGGTAAAAATAATGATTTTATAACACCAAAATTTGGAATATGAGCACTGGTAAAAAAAAATGGTTGTTGAAGACATTAGGTTTATAATAACCAGAAATTCATGCACAGATATCCTCAAGACACAGTGGATAAAGGCGTTGCTTAGATCCAGTAACAGGACCCAAAGAGTGTGAGTTTAATACCTGGTTACCGAGTGTAAGAGCAAAATTGCCCAATGTAACAACAAAATTGTCCAATTGTTAGATTAAGATCTAAACTGTTGTATCTTTAAAATGATTAAAGATATCTTACTGGAATTCTTCGAGGTTTTTATAATAATATTGGTCTCTACTTTGAACAATAAGAATGTATAATTACTCTTCAAGCTTAACAGAAGTATCGAGATGAACTCGATCATAAACGAAAATGACATGTTCATCATTAATTAAACATAGCTAAGGATTGGAAGCACATGAAGCATTGAAATAAAGTTAATATATATATATATATATATATATATATATATATATATATATATATATATATATATATATATATATATGATTTCTTTGCTACATAAGAGTTCTCATGTTTCAAAAACGAGAGCTGAAACCCTCAATATAATTAGTGAAATTAAGTTGAATTAAGGTGTCGAGTCCCGTTTCATCCTCAAGCGAAAATCTAGGAATAAGCTATCTTGTGGTTTGCGCGTGTTTATAAGTATGGTCTCTTGCAACATTAATTACTATGGAACGGGCTGAGGCAGCCATTTTGGTTAGGTGGTCGAAGAGTTAATTTCTTATCTACAGACCAGTTACCTTCGGAAAGTTTATGTCAGGTTATGGTGGGGTCTCTATTTCAAATCTGATGGTGGCGGTACCGTCTAGTTAGTTTAAAGCGAAAGATATTTTATGGCGCTCCGGCAGGTCGTTAAGTGTCGAGAGGATTCTGTTTTATTATTATATATCTATTAATCTCTTTATTTATTTGTTTATTCAAATGGCTATTTCTTATACAAACGCGTTGGACTGGACTACAATTTGTTTTTTGGACGACTTCACAAAGGGTTTTTCTATTTAATGATTGGGCTAAGCTTTTAAGACTTTTATTAAACAATATTCAAAATAGAAATCAGACATCACTATCCCAATATTTCTGTCATTTAAAAGAAACGAATAAAACACAAAAAATAAAATGGAAAATAATAAATAGAACAAGAACTTGTAAAACTTGGGATGACCCATGCCTTTCATGCCTACATGAAAAACTACACATCATTAAGTTTCTAAATAATGAAAAGTTATTAAACCATAGGCAGGAGTTAACGGTTTTTTGCCGACATCAACAAATTTTCGCATTAAATAATTAACATAAAAAATAGATAAACAAATAAATTCCATAGTTTAATAAAAGTTTTAAAAGCTTAGCCCGATCATTAAATAGAAAAACCCTTTGTGAAGTTGTCAAAAAACAAATTGTAGTCCAGTCCAAAGCGTTTGTATAAGAAATAGCCATTTGAATAAGCAAATAAATAAAGAGATTAATAGAGAGATAATAATAAAACAGAATCCTCTCGACACTTAACGACCTGTCGGAGCGCCATAAAATATCTTTCGCTTAAACTAACTAGACGGTACCGCAACCATCAGATTTGAAATAGAGACCCCACCATAACCTGACATAAACTTTCCGAAGGTAACTGGTCTGTAGATAAGAAATTAACTCTTCGACCACCTAACCAAAATGGCTGCCTCAGCCGTTTCCATAGTAATTAATGTTGCAAGAGACCATACTTATAAACACGCGCAAACCACAAGATAACTTATTCCTAAATTTTTGCTTGAAGATGAAACGGGACTCGACACCTTAATTCAACTTAATTTCAATAATTATATTGAGAGTTTCGGCTATCGTTTTTGAAACATGAGACCTCTTATGTAGCGAAGAAATAATATTTTATATATATATATATATATATATATATATATATATATATATATATATTAACTTTATTTCAATGTTTCATGTTTTTTAAAATTTTATAATATAAGCTCTACTTCTGCATGGAGCACTGTCTTTTTAAAAATAAAAACAAAAACAATAAAGAACTCCGGATTATTTACCTAACGTGTTCTTTCCTATTTTTCTGCATACCTGCACACACACACACACACACACACACACACACACACACACACACACACACACACACACACACACACACATATATATATATATATATATATATATACATATATATATTATTCCAGGAACATTTTCCAACTTATTCAAGATGATCATTGCCCTCTCTATCTATCTTTCTTTCTGTCCTAGTTTAACAAGGTTCTTCATACGTTTCACAAACGATTTCATTTTCAAGTCTTTTTTTCACCAGCTCTTTGGACTGTCTTAGCTGAAACTCCTCTCTCATGTGCCAAACGTCTTATTGATTGAGTTGGATCTTTTCTAATTTATCTTTTAAGTTCTAAGTTGAAATGATGATCCCTCTTCCTGTTGTGATCTCCTGATCCAGTTTTCCTCTCTACTGTTCCCTCATATTTAAATTTATTCACCGTTCTCTTGATGGTTCTTGAACGGACTTTTAGGATGGAAGCCAGAGTATGAATGTTGGTACCATTACTGATGGCCTAAATGATCCTTTTCCTCTCACTATTGCTTAGTTCGAAAAACAGTGGTTGTCAGAAAACGATTTTGACCCGTTCTCTTTGTAGCTGAATAACTCAATGGGTTTTTCACTGATTCTTGCGATAAATCGTGTCAAATGACTAAATGCCTCATGGGAAAACTTGAAAAAAAGAAACTCAATTAGTTCAGTGTTTTTTCGTTTTAGACATTAAACATTTAGTAGGATGTATAAATAAAGCGTAAGAAGATTTGGGCAATTTTGCTGTTACAGCCGGCATATGAGATAAGTACAATAGAGTAGGAAGATTTATTATGAGACTGAACCCAGATCATTGATGAGCACAAATACGCAACTAACCCACCAATCGGTAATCCGGCATTAATTTCCACAAGAGCATTTTTAGAATTTCCGGCTCGCCACCCGGACCTGCCACTCGTCATGACCCCAATCAATAAAGTACAAACGCCATATGTTATACATTGAAGATAAGGTAGAACTTCTGAAAACTTGACAGAAGCATGTCTGTGCGATGCATTGGTGGATGTCCGGATGACATTATAGAAAGGGGTTTGGAATGAGAAATCCGAGTGCCGAGTTCGAATTCCAGTCGGATTCGTTATATTCACTTCTATGCAAATACCCTTAGCAAAGGCATGAAACTATATCACCCCCCCAGATATGGGTTAAATAGTAGGATTTTTATCTAGAAAAATCATTGTTATTCTCAAAGCCTGATTTTGGGCCCCAGATTGTGCTTTGTGACCGCATTGTCTTATCAGGATTTTTTTTTCTGTCTATATTTATATACATTATAAATTAAACTAAGTTTCCTCGGTATGACGATAAACTGCAAGGCCTCTGATCAGGAGGTTTTGAGGAGTGTGGATCCGGCTCTTACTTGCTGGTTATCTCAGGTTCAGCCTGACCTCAAACTGGAGTCAAAACACAAAGTGTAAAAATAAGTTTTAATACCAACAATACATTTTTGTAAAATAATATTATCAGCAATTAATTTTTGAAGAACAAATTATTACCAACAATATATTTCTAAGATAAAAATATTAGCAACAATATTTTTTTGAAAACATATTACCAGCAATAGAAATCTTGTCGACATTGAGGTGTTGATATGTCGTAAAACAAAACAAACCTAACCAATATATACTGAGATAGATGAAAAATATTACCAGCAATAGAAATCTTGTCGACATTAAATAACCCATTGAGGTGTTGATATGTCGTAAAACAAAACAAACCTAACCAATATATACTGAGATAGATGAAAAATATTACCAGCAGTAGAAATCTTGTCGGCATTAAATAACCCATTGAGGTGTTGATACGTCGTAAAACAAAACAGACCTAACCAATATATACTGAGATAGATGAAAAATATTACCAGCAATAGAAATCTTGTCGACATTAAATAACCCATTGAGGTGTTGATATGTCGTAAAACAAAACAAACCTAACCAATATATACTGAGATAGATGAAAAATATTACCAGCAATAGAAATCTTGTCGGCATGAAATAACGCATACAGGCGGATATACCGTAAAACAAACCAAACCAAAATTAAACTAAGGTCGACTGACGATTAGGGAATTAAAAATTTTCACGGATTTTTACGTTTTCGGGGCGCGGAGGGTTCGTTCAAATCCGTTAATTTTTTTTGCTTATGTTAAGTCTCGAAAAAAATATATAAAATTCACTAATTTTTATCCATAATGTTAAATGTATTAAATTATTCAACGTTTTAAACAGAAAAAAATCTCAAATCAATGCTAAAAACTAGAACATCATTGATTTATTTAAGATGGAATGATCAATTATGACGTTCTCTAATTTGTATTTAGATACATTGCATTTATTTTCAATTTTTCTAATTGAATTGTTCACCTATATTGCATATGATCCATTGTATATAATTAGGTTACAATAAAATTTGTATCTTATATGAATACTACCTTATGAAAATTGAGATCTAGTAGAGGGGGACCTCATATTATAGAATGGGGTTAGCGAATATGAGAAAAATAAAACACTATTAAGAGGAGGGAGGACATTAAAAGAACAGGAATTAAGAAGACAGTAGATAACGATTGACATTGTATTTAAATTTTTGAAAATCAAAGTTGACGGGATGCAAGAAGCCAAAAGAGAGTTCCACAAGCGAGAATAGCGTTATAAGAAACTGTCGGGTACATCTAACCATTTCAACTGTAAAAAGATGAGACCTTACCGCAATCTAGTACTGCGGTTAAATCCATAAGTTCTTGGTACCATAGATAAAAGTTCCTCAGAACAATTACTATGAATGTATTTATGCAAAAGGTCGGAGAGCTGGGTTCGAATTCCAGTCGAGTCCATTACATTCACTTATGTGCTAATACCCTTGGGAAAGGTATGAATCCTCTTCTTCTCCCCCAGCTATGAGTAAATAGTAGGACAGACCGGGTTCTATGGCCTTGGATGGCAACTGGTCCACTGCAGAAAGAAATGGCAACCTACTGCGGCAAAAAAAAATCTGCCTCGTCAGTCATGTATCAAAAGATACATGATCGCCTAAGCGTGTATCACGCATGGCACATAACTGACTGACTGACTGACTGACAGGGAAGCTATGTTACAGTAGTGGAAAAGTAACAGAAGCAGAGATGCCAGGTCGGAACCAATAATATTGCAGATACTTCTTTGGATTTCATCATGAATCTCTAAATTTATGACAGGATCAGCAGACCAGATGTGTAAGCAGTATTCAAGGCAAAGATGAATGGTAGACTTATAAATATGTAAGATAGATTTAGGCGGGAAAAATTATTTAGCATGTTGCGGTCAACATTGGGAAAAAGAAGGAAGGTAAAAATTGGGGGCTTGAGTGTTCTTCAGTATCTGTCTATATTTCTGAGATGAGGTATTATGTACATTATTTACATTATTCGGACTATTGTCCTCATCTTTGTCGCCATATTTATTACAACGTTTCGGCCGTTGTACGCTCCGACCTTCTTCAGTTGGTTGGAATGTCGAACTGAACCCTTTATTTCGCTCACTGGGGTAGACTGTTCTAGTTCCACGTGCCATGTTTAATGGATGTCATTTATCAGCTATCTCCTCGGCTAAGGCAGTGGAAAACTTTGGGTCACATGGCACAGTGGATAAAGGCGTTGGTTAGATCCAGTGACAGGACCCAAAGACTGTGAGTTCAATACCCGGTTAAGGCAGTGGAGAACTTTCAGAGGGAAATTAACAGGATTTACAATTAACAAAGATGAGGACAATAGTCCGAATAATGTAAATAATTGGGTTTTCTTGTTATTGCTTTATTCCATATCTCCATATCTGTTGGTGGTCGTTTTTTCCTTTTTTTAAGGCCACAATGAATAATATGAAATTGAGATTGCTACTGAGTTAGATAAATAAAACATTTATTAGAATAGTGAATGCATAACAGAACATTCGTGAGGAAATTCAGCTATCCGACCCGTTTTATACGGGGTCTACGGGGAATTTGGGGCCGATCCTACGAGCTCGGATACCCCATTAAATTCGGCGTTGTGCCATATCTGACCGCGTGGGGCGGTTGGTAGATATCCTGCAGTTGGAGATTCATTGTGGAATTCACTTGACTTACTTCTACCAGTTGACTATTATACGCGCCGCTGGCGAATCTTATATGTGTTGTTCTTGTCCTAAGTATTATCGTTATTTACCAACTTTCGTGTGATTATTCTATTCAATAATCATTCCTAGGTTACTAGAAGCAGATGAAAAGTTGCAAAAATAATGTCCATAATGTTCTTGTGAAGACGAAATTCACTTACCCTGAAAAAGGCTGACGGCGTGCGCCTGTCTTTTCCATGATATAAAGAAAAACGTTGCAAACTCATATCGTCGTTTGTAACATAAAACGGTTGAGGGAATGCTCCAGATGTGCTACTCACGGGCTTGATGGAATAAACCGGATATACTGGCTACAGATTAGTATACCAACATTCGAACGCTTATAAAGTCAGCCTCAGGAAACAAGAGAGGACAGGAAACAGATCAAGTATGAGTGTGTGGGGGTCTCTTTCCGGATTCTTCTGGAGGGATTGGCAGAGGAGTATAGAGTGGGTTGTGCCCATCGTGATGGATACTATAGATGTAGCATCTGTATCCTGCTGTTGGAGATTCGTCTTCAACTATGTTGGTCAAACTCTCTGCCTCCGGGCAGCGAGGATCCCCAGACGAGGCTGTCTAAGGGCAGAGTCTCGTCTCGCGAAACAACTACTCGACACCGTTTTATATGGGGTCTATACGGGGTCTACAGTAGAAATTTGGATTCCAGTGGGAAAAGGATTCATTGGTCGGTGTTAACTAGTGAGATTGTTATGTTTAATGTGGCAGTTTTTTTAGTGTCTGTTGCTATGCGAAAATCATGTTGATTGAAAAGTGAATAAGGCTATATACGATAGAAGTAGGTGGTGATAACGCCGCGAGAGGAAGGACTGGGAAGCCCCAGCAGTATACCAGTCCAGACCTTTAATTTCAGTCTCTGCGACCGGACTTGCCTGTCCCGCATCGGCCTGGTCGGCCATCAGCGTGCCTGCAGTCGACGTGGGCAGCCCACTTCATAAATCTTCGTTTGCGAAGCCAAGCCAAGAAGAAAAGGTGGTGATAAGCACGACACGGGAAACATAAGTTTTGGAATGACGTATAAATACATCTACAGCAGCGATAGTTTTAATTATATGATGCATAATGGCCTCTAAACTGAGAACTTTTCATGCAATACACTTACCTTATCTACTCTCTTGCGAAACTCATTCACTTTTACTAATTCAGTCATTTTCGATGCCAGTTCATTCCATTCTTCGAAATAGGGTGGCAGCAATTCCTATAAAGAAAGTATTGCATCAATGCACATTTGCAAAAAGTCTCATGCACTTTTTTAAAACCTCTGTAAATATGCGTATTTGAACACCCAAAAAAATAATTTTACTTAATATTTAGAAAGTGGCAAGATCAATTATCATGATTACTCAAGTGTCTTTCTGAATACTCCTGTCAAATAATTACAAGGAGTTTCTGGATTTAGTCATAATATTTGTGAAGTTTTATTGTTTCCTTCACTATGTACCGTATCTCTTCAAGACGTGGGTGAACATGGCTCTCCACAATTTCATGTCCTTCTTAAATGTCGTCTTTTTGTTATCTCTCTTAAACCTTGTTCCATTAATTGGCTTTATATGGCATCTCAGGGGGCCTTCAGTTACCTCTTACTTCTTCGGTGGAGGAATATAAGGTTGCGAAGGTGAGATTGCAGTCCATGCTGTGTGAGTCGAGGGATGCTGTAATCCGGAAGAATGTGCCAGAGCTGAAGACAGGAAGAAAGTGGAGAGTGTCAGAGGTGATGTCAGCAGTGGAAGTGATGGTAAAGCAGGCAGAAGTTCAGGGTGTTACAAAGAAGGGACGTGCTGGACTTGGTCTAGGTGAGAGGGAGAGATTCTGGTCAGAGGCCAGTAGACAGAAGCGACGCAAGTTACAAGAGCAGGGGGTTCGAAAGCTCGAAGATGAGAGAGACGGTTAGTGCGAATTGTCCAGCAGGCTCAGCAGGGCCGATGGCTGAACTGGGAGGGTATTGAGGGTGTTCAGATCAGTTGGTCTGATTGGTGGCGTCTAGGCGCAGGACATTTGAGGTTCCTCATACAGGCAGCATATGACGTGGCAGCATCACCAGCAAATTTGAAGAGATGGGAGTGCAGGAGTCACCCTCGTGCCGGTTGTGTGGTGCTTATGGAAACCTGCGCCACATGCTGTCAGCCTGTCCGAGGTCGCTTCAAGATGGCTGGTACACCTTCAGACATAACTTGGTGCTGGAGGTCGTGGCAACGGCTGTAAGAAATGCTAGCATACCCTCGTTGAACCTGCGAAGGGTAGCCTTCCTGAAGCAAGGTGCGACTGTCACAAGGCAGATGACCAGGTCGGAAAACTCAAGGAAATGGAGAGTGTTGGCGGATGTTACACTGGAGATCGTTGTGTGTGGTCTGAGACCAGATCTGGTCTTAATTGATTTCGAGAAGCAACATCTGTTGCTTGGCGAACTGACAGTAGCATGGGAAGAAGGGATTGAGGAGGGGCATCAAAGAAAGTTGCTTCGGTATGAGGAACTGGTGGCTGAAGTCCGTGAGAGAGGATATAGCTGCACTCTGCTGCCATTTGAGGTTGGCTGTAGAGGATTTCCTGCTGTCTCTTCAAAGAGATTCCTCAAGTGTGCTGGGATCCAAAACGCGGAGAAGGTGATAAAGACTTGTGGTGAAAAGGCGGTGGAAGGAAGTGTATGGATTACCCAAAAATTCTTATCGAGTCGCATTTATTTAACATAGACCGGTTGCAACGTAACATCATCCAGCTGTTGCGGGCCCACAGTGTGAAAAAGTATTGAGCTTAATGGGCCGAAACTTTGCTGAAGCACGGCGCTCAGCTGAAGATTGCAGCTGGTCTGGAGCACTTGATGTGTACTTGTGTTCTATATAGAAAGACGTTATAGTTTTTCCAACGAGAGAAAAGTTTATATTTTAAAAAGAAGACAAACCGCAAACGTTTTTCTGTGAAATTTGGATTTTTTATTTTAAAATATAAAATAAATATTATACTCTATATTTTAAAATATATATTATACTCTATTTTCCATAATTCTGCTACACCCGTTTCTGGTTCGCGACCTTATTCTAGCAAATAGGAGATATTTCTACATATTATAAAAATGAATTTTTTGCGTGTTAGTGATTCCAATGTCTTTCTTGGATATTTTTTTACATGTTTTTGATGTAAGATCCTAAAATAAAGAATATTGCTCTACTTTTGTATTCCATCTTTTAAATTGAATGTTACGAACGCCTGAATTGGACTCAATTCGTTCTCATTTTACACACACACACACACACACACACACACACACACACACACACACACACACATATATATATATATATATATATATATATATACATACAAATGTATATATATACAAATGTATATATATATATATATATATATATATATATATATATATATAAGATCTTATAGTTTTTATATATATATATACATATATATATAAGATCTTATAGTTTTTCCAACGGCAGAAATGTGTATATTTTAAAAAGAAAGATAAACCACAAGCGTGAAATGTGGATTTTTTATTTTAAAATATATATTATACTCTATTTTCCATAATTCTGCTACACGCGTTTCTGGTTTCGCGACCTTCTTCAAGCAAAGAGGAGATATTATAAAAATTAATATTTTGCGGGGTAGTGGTTTAAATGTCTTTCTGGGACTGGTGAAACTGGGTCTTTCTACATGTTTTGATGTAATATCCGAAAATAAACAATATTGCTCTACTTTTGTATTGAGCCCTCTTTTACATTGAATGTGACGAACGTCTGAATTGGACTCAATTCGTTCTCATTTTACACACACACACACACACACACACATATATATATATATATATATATATATATATATATATATATATATATATATATATATATATATATATAATGTAAATGTGCATTACTTACAAATCTGTTTCTCTATCAGATGTGGCATCTGAGAAACAAACAAACATGCTTTTAAATACATTGTTTAAAGCCTTACCTGTGAATTTGGTAAAGCGAACGCATATCCATGTGACATTCCATATGATTCCGTTTCAAAGAAATTCAATAATATCTGAGACATTTTTTTTTTTCAATTTGAACAGATGTCAGACAGGAGATTGTATACCGCCACTAAAGAAAATATTCACGAAAGAAAAAAAAGCTTACTTTTTTGCTTACACTGCCTCTCTTCTAATTTCCATACGAATAAGTACAAAGCATGCAGGCATTTACTTTTATATGTAGAAGATTATTAGTCATTGTGCGTGGGTAGGGATTTGAACTATTGCAAAAACATATGTGAATAACTTTTTGTTTAAACAAATGACAGATACAAGAATGAAAACAAAAAAAATAGAACAAATCGAAAATATGACGGCCACGAATTAGAGCGTATCCATTAACCTTTTTACCTTTTGCTTTTAGCTCTTGTCAGGTTTGCGGTATGTAATATTTCTGATCGAAAACGTATTTTGAATAGTTGGTTGATTTTGTTTAGCGGCATATCAATCTCTATGGGTTATTTAATGCCGAAAATAATAATATTAGTTGCACTGGAAGGAATACGGAGGCAGATGAGTAGATATAGGCAAAGAATGAAAGAAGATAATGGATAATTTTTATTATATTGGAATGGATAAGGAAGGCAATGAGAAGATACAGGCAAAGAGTGATGGGAGAGAAATGGCAGGAGATAATGGATAATCTTTGTTATATTGGAAGGGATAAGGAAGAGAATGAAAAGATACAGGCAAAGTGTGAAGGGAGAGAAGTGGCAGAAGGTAATAGATAATATTTTCTATATTGGAAGAGATAAGGGATAGAATGAGAAGATACAGGCAAAGTGCGAGGGAAGAGAAGTGGCAGGTAATAATGGATAATATTTGTTATATTGGAAGGGATAAGGGGTAGAATGAGAAGATAAAGGCAAAGTGTGAAGGGAGAGAAGTGGCAGGAGGTAATGGATAATATTTGTTATATTGGAAGGGATAAGGGAGAGAATGAGAAGATACAGGCAAAGTGCGAAGGAAAAGAAGTGGCAGGTGATAATGGATAATCTTTCTTATATTGGAAGGGATGAAGAAGAGAATAAGGAGATACGGGCAGGCGTTGAGAGGGGAAAAGAGGCATGAGATAATACTCTTAATTACATCTAAAGGGATAAGACAGAGAATGAGAAGATACATGCAAAGTGTGAGAGACAAGCATAGGCATGAGATAATGATTATCTCTGTTGTCAATACTCATCGAATTTCTATACATTTGGCTCGTGTATATTAATTGTTTGTACATGGAATCTTGTCATCATTATTACCATGTCCGCGGCTAATGTAATTTAAATGTAACTTTCTCCTTAAAATGATAAACGGTGTTATGTGTGAAATATCTTAAGGCTTGACCCTGTATATAAGGAACAGTTTGATTGGTTGATTTTGCTTAGCGACACATTTGTTGATTGGTTATTTCATGTCTAAATCTAAATATTATGAACACCATTTTGTGCCTTCGACTCCATTGTTACACGTCCATATTGAAAACAAATAAAATGTTTCAGTTCAGAAAATATCCACACAAAAATCATCTTTACCAAGCAAAAATGTGACTCACAAACAGATTCTTTTGGAAAAGTGCGCATAGCCCACTCCTCTCTCTGCTTTCTTTCTTTGCACAGAATAAATACCGTAAGGACAAGTCGTGTCCTGTTTACTCTCTATGGGACTTCTTAGTCCACAGTAAACCACGTGTCGCATTGTGCACAAAACAGAATACAAATGTTCTAAGCCGGTAACATTCCATCAACGTAAGTCTCTCATCGCTATCAATAAGACTTTTTACACACAATATGTAGTAATAAAAAATCTTTTTATACACACGTTTAACTCTTTTTAAATCATTCCTGTTTATTTTTGCTTTGGCAAATACTATTATTATATTATTTATAGCGTATAATTATACAGCCTATTGCTAGATATATCCTATCAATAAGAGTTAAATCTCAGAATAAAATTAGTAATCTCACAGCATAAAATAATCGTTGTTGTCGTCCGCTTTATCTCGTATCCAAGAATTTAATTTCTTTTTGACTGATCGCTTCCTTTATGCTGTTGATCACTACATTCACTGCCAACGCGCGGTTTCAGGACGAGAAGCTTCCAGTTTCACCAAAGCCTGCTCTCGTCTTTCATTCCCTATCGCCATTTAGCTTTGCAAGTTTGGTTGAAGGTGAACATTCAGTTTAAAACCAGAGTAGAAGAAAGTGCCGATGGCAAAATTTCGATTAAGGTGGATCACAACTTGCCAGGAAGTAACTCACTCACTTGATTTCCTGGCCTTCGTTTGCGGCATATACGAGGGTCATTCAATAAGTAAGGTGAATCTTTCGGTATAAGGACTTCTAATACAGATAGAAGCTTATTTTTTTTTATTTTTCAACGTAGTCTCCCAGCACTGTCACACACTTTTCCTATCTGTGCACGAGCTTCCGTATTCCCTCAGCGTAAAAATCCTTGGACTGATCTCCTGCCACTTCTCTTCCTTCGCACTTTGGGTGTGTCTTCTCATCTTCTTCCTTATCCATTACAATATAACAAAGATTATCCATTATCACCTGCCATTTCTCGTCCCTCGCACTTTTCCTGTGTCTTCTCATTGCCTTCCTTATCCATTCCAATATAACAAAGATTATCCATTATCACCTGCCATTTCTCTTCCTTCGCACTTTGCCTGTATCTTCTCATTCTCTCCCTTATCCCTTCCAATATACCAAAGATTATCCATTATCTCCTGCCACTTCTCCTCCCTCGCACTTTTCCTGTGTCTTCTCATTCTCTCCCTTATCCCTTCCAATATACCAAAGATTATCCAATATCTCCTGCCACTTCTCCTCCCGCGCACTTTTCCTGTGTCTTCTCATTCTCTCCCTTATCCCTTCCAATATACCAAAGATTATCCATTATCTCCTGCAACTTCTCCTCCCTCGCACTTTTCCTGTGTCTTCTCATTCTCTCCCTTATCCCTTCCAATATACCAAAGATTATCCATGATCTCCTGCCACTTCTCCTCCCTCGCACTTTTCCTGTGTCTTCTCATTCTCTCCCTTATCCCTTCCAATATAACAAAGATTATCCATTTTCTCCTGCCACTTCTCTTCCTTCACAATTTGCTTGTATCTTCTCATTCTCACCCTTATCCCTTCCAATATAACAAATATTATCCATTATCACCTGCCACGTCTCTTTCCTCGCACTTTTCCTGTGTCTTCTCATTGCCTTCCTTATCCCTTCCAATATACCAAAGATTATCCATTATCTCCTGTCACTTTCTTCTTTCACAATTTGCTTGTATCTTCTCATTCTTTCCCTTATCCCTTCCAATATACCAAAGATTATCCATTATCTCCTGTTACTTTTCTTCCTTCGCACTTTGCCTGTATCTTCTCATTCTCTCCCTTATCCCTTCCAATATACCAAAGATTATCCATTATCTCCTGCCACTTCTCTTCCATCACTCTTTGTCTGTATCTTCTCATTGTCTTCATTATCCCGTCCACTCTAACCAAAATTATCCATTATCTTCTTCTATTACTCTTTGCCTATATCTACTCGTCTGCCCCTTTCCAATGCAACTAATATTATTATTTTCGGCATTAAATAACCCATTGAGATTGATACGCCTGCAAAACAAAATCAACCAAGCAATTCAAAATACATTTTACCGTCTTGCTTTCTTTCCAATCAGGAATATTACACACCGTATACCTGCCAAGAGTAAAGAGAGGCAAAAGGAACCGGCCAAATGTGTGCCCACACTTCTACCATTTAGCCTTTTTCTTATTTGTTCTTCTATGTGTCACTTGTTTAAACAAGAAGATATTCGCATCGGTTTTCACATTGCTTAAATTCCTTCCTACATACAATCACTCATAATCTTCTCCGTATAAAAGTAAATGGCTGCATGCTTTGTACTTATTCATATGAAAATTAGTAGAGAGGCAATGTAAGCAAAAACTATCCTTATTTTTTTTCTTTCGTGAATATTTGCTTTAGTGGTAATATAAAATCTCCTGTCTGACATCAGTTCAAATTGAAAAAAAAAATGTCTCAGATATTATTGAATTTCTTTGAAACGGAATCATACGGAATGTCACATGGATATGCGTTCGCTTTACCAAATTCACAGGTAAGGGTTTAAACAATATATTTAAAAGCATGTTTGTCTGGTTTTCAGATGCAATATCTGATAAAGAAACAGATTTTTAAGTACATTCAGATTATATATATATATATATATATATGTGTGTGTGTGTGTGTGTGTGTGTGTGTGTGTGTAAGTAAAATGAGAACGAAATGTGTCCAATTCAGACGTTCGTGACATTTAATTTAAAAGAGGGATCAATACAAAATCCACATTTCACGCTTATAAGATATTCGTATATATATATATATATATATATATATATATATATATATATATAGTCTTAAAATGTGCTATATTTATGGGATAAAGTGCTCAATATCAGAGATAGAGCGTATGTAAATATAAAAGTGAACATAGAAGTCAACACTTAGTGGCGGCAGGCTGTTTCATGCGAGATGCAATTGTCAGGCCACGAGTGCTGTTATTTTTCTCGGCTATTTATATATACGGGTCAGTGGTGCATTGTGGGTAGTGGTGCATTGTGGGTAGTCTATTTTGGTGGTTATTTTACCGGAAATCGTTTATTGTTTATTTATTTAATTATTGTTTATTTATTAAATTATTTTGATTGTTTTTATTTATTTTTATTTATTTTTTTTATTTCTTATCTTTTATTTTGATCGGTGGTTTTATTAATATAGTAAAAATTTGTTTATTTAACTTATTTAATAGTTTTGTTTTTGTTTGAGTTGATTATTAAAGCAATTTGTTCAATTTTGGGGTTGATTTTTGTAGTTTCTTCTAACGATTATTTTGGCGGGGACAGTTTTTAATTTGTTTATTACTTCATGTATTTATTTGGATTGATTATCTTTGTTTGTTTTTTATAACGGCTAGTTTATCGGTATCGGTTGTTTATTTATATATTTGTATTTAGATCAATATATTTTACCTGTTGTTATTTATTTGTTACACTGTATATTTTCTCTTTTTAGTTTTCGATTTTTAAGTATATTATTTTTTTATTCATTTTTTTATCGTTATATAACAGTTATAGCTATATTTTTCGTCTGATTTTTTGTTTCGATTTTTATAGTCTAACTAATATTTTGGTCATAATAGTTTGCGAATTTGTTTATTATTCACTTTATTTATTGATTTTGTTTCTTATTTTTTATTCTATTTCGTCTATTCTAACAGGTGTGATTTTGTAATTTGTTTGGATTAATTTATTTTGCTTATTTTATTCTCATTTTGTTTATTTATGTATTTATTTATTTATTCCGTTTTCGATTTTTAAGTAATGTAGTAAAAATTTGTTTTCATGTCTGCATTTTGAGATGAGTTCGGATCTTTCATTTAATAATTTATTTTGGTCTGGGAAGGTAATGACTGCTATTTTGTCCCCCAAGCACAGTTTGCAAGTTTTTTATTTGTTTGTTGTAGGCTGATGATCTTTTCCTTATTTTAAAAGATATTTTTGGTGTGGTGTGCGTTTTGTTTTTAATTTCCCAGATATACTTAGAAAGCATTGTGCTGTTCGTAATATTTACTATTTGTGAAAGATGTTTTGTGTACATAATTTCTTTGTTTCCAGGGTCCTTCAGTTATTCCTATGTATATTTTTTCTTCATTATCTGGTGATTCTATCGTGGCTTAGTATATTACGTTGTTTTGTAAACAATTACCGTTTAAGGGACTTTCGTTCTTTATTCTACAGTTGCACGTGGGTTTAATTTCTTCGCGTGGTTTGTTGATAATTTTCCTGTTGTGCTTTTTTATTATTTGTGCCATAATCTCGGTGCAACTGTAGCTGATTTTTACTGTGTTTTTGTTGAATATTTTGTGTAGAGTGCTTGATTCCGGGATGTGTTTGTGTAAAAGTTTGAAGAATATTTTTCCTATGTTTGTTTTTACGTTTTTGCTGTACGGTGGGTTGAACCATATGATATTTCTTTTTTTGTTGGCTTTTTTGTGTTCTGTGGTGAGTATGTGAGTGTCGCTTGGAATCCGCTATCTTTTAGGGCTGTTTCGTATTCTTTCTTAGCTTTGTTAAATATAGATACATTGAAGGAATTGTCGGAAAGTCTGCGATTAATCGACTTTGGTATCTGTTTGGTTATAGGAAGCGGGTGTTTGGAAGATGTGTGTATATGCAGTGTTTTATCATTGGGTTTTCTGTATGGTTTGTATGTGCCTTTTCTTAGGTTGAAGTTAACATCTAGAAAATCTACTTAGTTTAGGTTAGTTTTTATATCTATGTCGAAACCGTTATTTTTCAAAATCTTTTTTATTGATTTTCTAGTTTTGTCTTTGTTTCGTTGTTACAGTTCCTTAAGATTATGAGACCGTCGTCCCTGTAGAGTCCTGTATCATTTCTATCTATTATTTTGCTTAGTTCCTGTAGTCAGTAAATACCTATGATTTCGCATGTGACAGCACCGTCAAAGCTTCCCATTGTAGTGCCAAATATCCTATCTTTCTTTATCCATACTTCTTCATGGTGAAATAGTAATGATTTACGGGAGTGCTTAATGATGTCGATTTCGTTTGGTTTTATTATTATTTGTTCCTGAGCTAAGTTGATGGCCTTATCTAGTGTACGTTCTGTTATGGATGGGTAAAATTCTTTTATGTCTAATTGTAGGAATTGGCAATTTTGTTTGTTATGTATGCTTTTGAACCAGTCAATAGTTTCTTTTGTATTTTTCCACTGGTTTACTCCTAACGTCTTCTTGTGTTCAGAATTCATTCTTTCTAGTATCGTTTTACTTATTTTACCTAGTTCGCCTTTGGCTGGGTTTAAGCAAAATAATAGATAGAAATGACACAGGACTCTACAGGGACGACGGTCTCATAATCCTAAGAAACTGTAAAAAACATATTAATTTCTATAATAAAGCTCTAAAAGATAGTGGCTACAAAAACCTAAAACTAACTTATATTAAAAATGAAAATGGTAAGCATAGAAAAAACAGAAGTAGGAAAATAATTTGGTATACACCCCCATACAACCAAATGGTAAAAAACAAATTGGGACAAAAATTCCTCGCATTAATAGTCAAGCATTTTCCCAGTGAAAGTAAACTAAGTACTATTTTCAATAAAAAATACACTAAAATTAAGTTATATCTGTACTGATAACCTAGAAAAAACTATTATGAAACATAATGCTAATATTTTAAATAAACACTTATACCAGAACCAAAACATTTTAGACAATGGAAAAATAAAAACAACAACTAATGAGGGTAAACAAAAAATATGTAATTGTAGAAACCCTCAAAACTGTCCTCCACAAAATAAATGTTGCACGGAATCATTAGTATACCAATGCAATATATCTTCTATTGAAAACCCTGAAAACATAAATATATATATAGGTTGCACTAGCCATGAGTTCAAAAAAGGTTCAACCAACATCAAAGTCCGTTTAGGATAAATAAATATAAAAATCAAACATCTCTCTCGAAGTACTTCTGGCACCTAAAATAATCCAATAAAACACCTAGAGAAATGGCAGTTAATAAGAAAAGCTAGAATATGTAGGTCATTAAATGACTCATGTCCTTTTTCCATACATGAGAAACTATATATTACTAAGTTTATAAAAAATAAGAATTTACTGAATCAGAGAAATGAAATAGATATTTTGTGTTGTCATTGTCAAAAATTTTCTTTAAATATCTAAAAATTAAATTATAAAAAAAATTTAAAAAATTGACCTGATAATATACCTACTCATATTTGATGTGAATAAATAATTTTAAATACTGTAAGTAATTCTATTACATTTACTTGTTTTATAAAAATAAATATAGCCGATTAAATTTAAAGTTAAATTTAAAAGGAGAATTTTTTTTTAAATTGGTTTTAAAATTGTAATTAAATAAAACGGATTCTAACCTAAACATCTTTTAAAATTGTAATTAAATAAAACGTACTCTAACCTTAACACCTCTCTCAAAGCAATTCAAACACTTAAAAGAATCCAATAGAACAGCTAAAGTTAAATGAAATTAATATGATAAGTTAGAATATATAGGACATTAAATGACCCATGCCCTTTGTATATACTTGGGAAAATTTATATTACTAAATTTATAAAAAATAAAAGTTTACTGAATTAGTGAAATAATTTAGCTATCTTTGCCGTCATTGTCATAAAGTTTACTTTAAATATATATATATATATATATATATATATATATATATATATATATATATATATATATATATATATATATATATATATAATCTTGTAATATACATACTTATACTCGATAAGAAAAAATAATTTTACATACTGTAAGTAATACTAAAACATTTACTTGTTTTTAAAAAGAAATATAGTATATTAAATATTAAAAATTAAAAATTTTTTAGAAATGTACTTAAAACATATTCTAGTCTAAACAGCACCCCCAAAATCTTTAAGTATAAAAATAGAAAAAATACCGTAAGAATTTTTACCGTTGAAAATAAAAATTTAAAAAAAAACAAAAAAAAAAACAAGACGACATGCATTTAGCGGATGTCAGAATTTGTTGAAAAATACATCTCTACCCATCCTTAAACATAACCCCGCTTTGGAATGTAACTATTAACTGATACAACGAAAATTAAAAAGTTGAACACCCTACCACCCCTTGTCTAGATGAATGGATTTCTCAGTATCCTTGGAAAACCTGAATCTTTGCCGTGCCTTTAAAAACGTAAATTAAAAAAAAAAAAAATAAGTTACTCCAAAATTCGCTTGACGAGGAAATTGAACTAATGTCATTAATTGAATAACAAAATTAAATTCGAAGGCTTTAGCTTCCATTTTTGAAACATGGTTATCACTGTGTAGCGAAAAAAACATATTTTAAATCAATTAATTTATAATATATATATATGTATATATGCAGAAATATAGTCTTAAAGTGTGCTATATTTATGGGGTAAAGTGCTCAATATCAGAGATAGAGCGTGTGTAAATATAAAAGTGGACATGGAAGTCAGCACTTAGAGGCGACAGTCTGTTTCATGCTAGTGCAATCGTCAGGCGACTAGTGCTGTTATTTTTCTCGGCTATTTATATAAGGGTCAGTGGTGCATTATGGGTAGTATATTTTGGCGGTTACTTTTACCGGAAGTCGCTTATTTGTTTATTTATTTATGTCAAATTATTTTGCTTGTTTTTTGTTTGTTTTTTTATTTTTATTTTTATTTTTTATCTTATATATTTATTCTTTTATTTTGATCGGTGTTTTTGGTTAACGTAGTAAAAATTTGTTTATATAGCTTATTGTTGGTAGTCTATAATGGCCGTCATTTACCGGAAATCGCTTGTTCGCTTATTTATTTGGGTCAAATTGTTTTGCTTGTTTTTATTTATTTTCATTTTTATTTTTTATCTTATATATTTATTTATTTGTCATTGATTAAATCTGTTTGTTGAATTTTGGGGTGTGATGTTGTGGTTTTTTCTGACTATTATTTAGGTGGGAACAGTTTTTAATTTATCTATTTAGGTTGGTTATCTTTATTTGTTTTTGTTTTGTTTTGTTTTTTAAACGGCTAGTTTATCGTAATCGGTTGTTAGTTTATTTATATATTTGGATGTATTTAGATCGATTTATTATACTTGTTGTTATTTATTTGTTACACTATATCTTTTTGGCTTTCGGTTTTTAAGTAACGTAGTATATTATCTTTTATTAATGTTTTTTTTTTTTTTTATTATTATTTGTATAACAGTTATAACTTTCGTCCGTTCTTTTGTTTTGATTTTATTTCGTATATTCTAACAGGTGTGGTTTTGTGATTTGTTTGGAGTAATTTATTTTGCTTATTTTATTGTTGTTTGTTTATATATTTATTTATTTTTCTATTTTAAGTTACGTAGTAAAAATTTGTTTTCATGTCTACATTTTGAGATTAGCTCGGATCTTTTATTTAATAATTTATTTTGATCTGGGAAGGTAATGATAGCTATTTTTTCCTCCAAGCAAAGTTTGCAGGTTTTTGATAGGTTGTTGTAGGCTGATGATTTTTTCTTTATTTTCCAAGATATTTTTGGTGTGGTGTGTGTTTTGTTTTTTATTTCCCAGATATACTTAGAAAGCATTGTGCTGTTCGCATATTTACTATTTGTGAAAGACATTTTGTGTACATAATTTCTTTGTTTCCATGGTCCTTCGGTTACTCCTATATATACTTTTTCTTCATTATCTGCTGATTTTGTCGTGGCTTGGTAGATTACGTTGTTTTGTAAACAATTACCGTTTAAGGGACATTCGTTTTTTATTCTGCAGTTGCACGTGGGTGAAAAAACTGGGTATATATATATATGTATATATATATATACCCAGTTTTTTCACGTTTTGATGTTATATCTTTAAATAAAGTGCATCTATATTTATGTCTATCTATCTGTCTACACACACACACTCACACACACACACACACACACACACACACACACACACACACATATATATATATATATATATATATATATATATATATATATATATCAAACGGTTAAATAATATGAGCAAGTCATGTCTATGAATTATGTTTATAAAATCTTTCAAATTACCGAATAAGTTGTTTTGTGTCATCGTAAATGTGGCAAAATTAATATGATCTTTTATTTCAGGTGATTTTTGCCCTAGAGTATTTTTGAATGTTACTCCATTCATTTTCAAGCATTGTTCTGTATGTAATAATACAACTGTTTTTTTTAAATTTCAGCGTTCTCACATTCGATGGAATCAATTTGAAGTCACTCAATATAACGTCATATAAACGGTTAAACTGAAATTTTGATGTGTTGTGCGTGTATGTTTTAAATACATTTCAATGTACGTATATATATATATATATATATATATATATATATATATATATATATATATATATACGTATTGATTCAATGAACATTTATTGATATATATATATATATATATATATATATATATATATATATATATATATATATATATAATTTCACAGAATTAACCTATAGAAAAATACAAAATGTATTATGGAAAAAGTCAATAGGAAAACTGTAGTTTTAGACGAGCCGTTTCGGGAAACGAGGACATTTTCAGGTAAAAAAAACATGGAGAAAAGCCCCCAATAGTTCGGCTAAAACTAATTTTCCTATTGTCTTTTTCTTTAAAGCAATTTAAAGCAATTGAAGATTATAGACTCTGTTACACCTAAACATGATGCTGTTTTTGCTCCATTCTAATTGAACGCTTTTTCTGAGCGACCAGTTGGGTGTGGCTGCTAGTATCTAATAATAATCCCATTGTTGAAACACAGAATCCGAATTAATGGAGCAAGGTTTAGGAGAAAAAACAAAAAGACGACATTTACGAATGACAGGAAATTGTGGAGAGCCATGTTCATCCACGTTTTGAGGAGATACGGTACATAGTGAAGGAAACAATAAAACTTCACAAATATTATGACTAAATGCAGAAACTCCTTGTAATTATTTGACAGAAGAATTTAGAAAGACACTTGAGTAATCAACATAATTGATCTTGCCACTTGCTAAATATTAAGTAAAATTATTTTGTTGGGTGTTCAAATACGCATATTAACAGAGGTTTTAAAAAAATGCATGAGATGTTTTTTGCAAATGTGCATTGATGCAATACTTTCTTTATAGGAATTGCTGCCACCATATTTCGAATAATGGAATGAACTGGCATCGAAAATGACTGAATTAGTAAAAGTGAATGAGTTTCGCAAGAGAGTAGATAAGGTAAGTGAAATGAATGAATAGTTCTCAGTTCAGAGGCCATTATACTTGCATCATATAATTAAAACTCTCGCTGCTGTAGATGTATTTATACGTCATTCCAAAACTTATGTTTCCCGTGTCGTGCTTATCACCACCTTTTCTTCTTGGCTTGGCTTCGCGAACGAAGATTTATGAAGTGGGCTGCCCACGTCGACTGCAGGCACGCTGATGGCCGACCAGGCCGATGCGGGACAGGCAAGTCCGGTCGCAGAGATTGAAATTAAAGGTCTGGACTGGTATAGCTGCTGAGGCTTCCCAGTCCTTCCTCTCGCGGCTTTATCACCACCTACTTCTATCGTATATATCCTTATTCACTTTTCAATCAACATGATTTTCGCATAGCAACAGACACTAAAAAAACTGCCTCATTAAACATAACAATCTCACTAGTTAACACCGACCAATGAATCATTTTCCCACTGGAATCCAAATTTCTACTGTAGACCCCGTATAGACCCCGTATAAAACGGTGTCGAGTAGTTGTTTCGCGAGACGAGACTCTGTCCTTAGACATAGCTTTGTCTGTGGATCCTCACTGACCGGAGGCAGAGAGTTTGACCAACATAGCTGAAGACGAATCTCCAATAGCAGGATACAGATGCTACATCTGTAGTATACATCACGACGGGAACAACCCACTCTATACTCCTCTGCCAATCCCTCCAGAAGAATCCGGAAAGAGACCCACACACACACTCATACTTGATCTGTTTCCTGTCCTCTCTTGTTCACTGACGCTGATTTTATAAGCGTTCGAAGGTTTGTATACTGATCTGTAGCCAGTATATCCGGTTTATTCCATCAAGCCCGTGAGTAGCACATCTGGAGCATTCCATCAACCGTTTTATGGTACAAACAAACGACGATATGAGTTTGCAACTTTTTTCTTTATATCATGGAATAGACAGGCGCACGCCGTCAGCCTTTTTCAGGGTAAGTGAATTTCGTCTTCACATATATATATATATTAACTTTATTTAAATCCTTCATTAAATAAAGGGTTCAGTTCGACATTCCAACCACCTGAAGAAGGCCGGGGCGTACAACAGCCGAAACGTTGTAATAAATATGGCGACAAAGATGAGGACAATAGTCCATATAATGTAAATAGTGTACATAATACCTCGTTTCAGGGATATAGACAGATAATTACAGACGTTTATTACCACTTTATTTACTATGAAACTTTAATGATTCGTACACACGTTTACTATCGCTTAACGTTATTTCAGTAATCCAAAACTTTCCGCCATATTTTCGTTTACGACCTAGTAGTAGTAGTAGTAGTAGTGGTGGTGGTGGTGGTGGTAGTAGTAAGAGTAGTAGTAGTCTTACATTGTTTGATAATTACAGACGTTTATTATTACTTTATTTACTATGAAACTTTAATAATTTGTATTCACGTTTACTATCGCTTAACGTTATTTCAGTAATCTAAAACTTTCCGCCATATTTTCGTTTACGACCTAGTAGTAGTAGTGGTGGTGGTGGTGGTGGTGGTGTTGGTGGTAGTAGTGGTAGTAGTAGTAGTAGTAGTCTTACATTGTTTGATAATTACAGACGTTTATTATTACTTTATTTACTATGAAACTATGAATTTGTACTCACGTTTACTATCGCTTGACGTTATTTCAGTAATCCAAAACTTTCCGCCATATTTTCGTTTCCGACCGACTAGTAGTAGTAGTGGTAAGATCGGGCTAGGTAATGCTGCTTACCAGATTTTTGTGATTTTTTTTTTTTTTTTGGTGTTTATAATCCCAGCTTGCGATTCGAAGGCATATTTTTAATTATTTATTTGAAGTTTAAGATTTATTTACTTTATTTACTTCAGACTTGCTATATTATTTTCTGTTTTTATTGCCGACTTTTTGTGTGAAATTCACTAAAAGAAATGTAATTTAGCAAACCTGGTCTTGTTACATATGGTAAGTTGATTTAACATTTTTCACTTAAAGTTAATTTAATATTCTTCTCTATGACATTTTTATTCAAGAAAGTAAAGATAACTAATGATCAACTTTTTTCCTTTTTTGCGTAATATTCATGTTTCTAAAAATAGAAAAAATATGTCTAATTCTATATTTTAATTTTACTTGATTTAAAGAATTAATTTATTAATCCTTTTTTTCTCGTCTTAATACAAATACACTTCTAAGTAATTATGCGTTCAAGGGAGATAATCGTAAAATGGTTTAACGGAAATAATTCTTAAGAGTTATTTCCCTTGGTAGTAATTAATCGTGAAGAAACAAAAGTCAATAAAGAGTACATCATTTTTATCGACATAATTTGTAACAAATAATGTAATCAACTTTATGGAGTAGTATAGTAACAGATGATCGAAACAGTTTCACGGAAATCCGACGGCACTTGAAAACAGCGAAAGGTGACGGTGATAAATTAAATTAAACCGTGTTTAAAGAGATAGGAAAATGTCGTTAGAAAGAAAATAAAGTGTGTTGAACTGTTCTGTAAGATCTATTTACTTATATGGCAGTGGATGTTGCAGAGTGATGTGGTTCTATCATTGAATACTAAGAATCCTATGGACGGAGCATGTGAGCAACGAGGAAGTAATACAGAAACTAGTAACTCCGTGGACATTTCTATATACAATGAAAAAAACGGAAGTTGTCATCTCTGGGAACCGTAATGAGAACAGAGGGCTTAAAGAATGTCGAACTAACCCGACAGACTGAGGACACGTGAAACAGGGGCATGGAGCGAATTTGTGTGAATGGTTGACAGACGAAAGACAAAGCGGCAGGTAACGGATTCAAATTACTTAAAGGAAATAAAGGAAACCGTGTAGAGCCATGATCACCTACGTACTTAGAGAAGAAGAAGAAGAAGAAGAAGAAGAAGAAGAAGAAGAAGAAGAAGAAGAAGAAGAAGAAGAAGAAGAAGAAGAAGAAGAAGAAGAAGAAGAAGAGGGCCAACGTCACTTTTAATCCAACATTAGAATTAGCAAGAAGCAAGAACTAGCAACAAGGCAGAATACAGCAATGTCAGCAAAAGAGACAACCCAAGTTGACAGCTACGTATTGGGGATGTCAAAATCAAACAAATACTGAAATTCAGCCATCTGGGTCATGCAGTGCAGTAAGAGACGAGCGAAAATAAGACACACATCTGGGTTATGCAGTGTAGTAAAAGATGAGGGAATATCAAACATACTTGGTTATGCAGTGTGGCAAAAACGAGGGAAAATGAGACATATCTTGGTTATGCAGTGTAGCAAAAAAAACGAGGCAAAATGAGGCACACATCTGGGTTATGCAGTTTAGTAAATGACCAAGGAAAATGAGTCACATAAATCGTAAGGCTCACAGGAATAGTGGAAGATGCTAGAAAACTAAACAAATTTTAAAGGGAGATGACAGTGTCGTTAGAAACAATGCTAAAAGAACTGAAAAAGTGAAAAAAACAACAACAGGAACAAAGCAAAAAGAAACTAATCACAAATATGCCCTCAATGTATGGCAATCTCTTTACAGAAAAAAAGAAGATATTTGAAGAGACAGAAATCTGTTTCTGCCGACGAATACAACGAATGGGAATCATGAGTAAGATATATACTCGAGTATAGCGCGCATATTTACTCTTAGTTTTTTACGCCCAAAACTACAGGCATTTAAATTAAAAAGTCAGGCATTGTCGGTGAGCGGGGAGCTAGAAGCATCAACAGAGAGCCGCTTCGGTAACACATCACAGTACACATTGAAATAACGTTTCGAGCAAAGTATAGCAAAAACCAACATATGTGTTTAGCGTACTTTTTACTTAGAATGATTTAAATTATCATAACCCGAAGTATGTACCTCAACACGTGAGTCATCCTGAATTACGAACCGGTAATCCTGACAAAAAGCTTGTCATTGGCAAAGCAATACCTTAGAGATGTGAACACTTGCTAAATTAAGATGAATGAAAATTTGAGATGAGAAAAATCCATTAACTCTTCATTTATATAAGATGTTTGTTGACTTTAAGTGGCATACACAGTGGATGAGGTTTAGATCTTCACGAGGTTTATGATCTTCATGAAAAGGGAAGAAACTTAGGCTCAGGGTAAAGGAGCTACTGTCGTAAGGTATGAACACAAACAACATTACGTTATGTTAATCTTCGTATAAGATATTTTACAGTAAGTGATTTTTCTCACCATTTTAAGGCAGCTTTGTAAAAAAGAAATGAAGATCATTTATTTAGCATAAAATATATCCAAGATGATGCCTAATACTGCACTATTTGACTACGTTAGGCCTATGAGTATTGCTCAGAAGATGGGATCGCCTTATACTCGAGCTATATGAAAAGATCAGGTCTTATACAAAATAATTCAGGGATTGCACTATACATGAAATAGTCTTATACACTTGCTAAATTAAGATTATTAAGATATGAGATGAGAAAAATCTATTAATTCTTCATTTATATGAGATGTTTGCTGATTTTAAGTGACATACACTGTGGATGAGGTTTTACTCATCTTGTAGTGACAAAAGGGAATTATTTCAAACTATCTCTTTTCATCTAATTTTGAATGTATACAACCCTGTATCACTTCTGTGAACAGTGATCATTTAACCTGTTGTATGAACATTTCCTCTTGATGACAATTCGTTAAAACTACAGACTTTAAAAATTTCTCATTTATTTTTCTGAAACAAACTGACACAACTTCAAGCGTGTAATTTTGTAAATAAAGTCATTATATCGTTTGTTAAAATCATCCATGTTTCCTCCTTTATTAATCGTGGCGTGTGTAATTTAGTTGTTCATTTTAACCTCGAATCCCCACGCCACTATAGATATACTTTACAGTAACAATGGATCTGTAGACGCCCAGTGTGTTCTTTCTTGTTTCTTATTTAACGGACTCTTCCTCTGGATATTTCTTTATTCACATCAATCAATAAACGTGTTTGTGAATCGATATCTCAAACATTTCATAAATTTATTCCCTTCCATTTTTTTTATTAGATGTCTCATCTTGATCATCGGAAATTAAATGGTTACCGTGAAAAGCGCCTGGCTCACCTTCAACTATCAATCATTGGCGCCGGATATGTATGGCAAGATGGAGACAAAGGAGTTCCCCGTGTAAGTTATTGATGTTTGTCTTTGAGAAAGATTTCAAGTGATACAAGATTATAATTCATTTATTATATTGTATTAGCATTTTCGGGGAGTTTTCTTTTAGATTTTTAATTGTTATGGTAAATTACCCATACACAGATGGACTCTTCCAAGTTGCAAATAAAAGCAGGTATTGCTTTTAAAAAAGCAGAGAGTTTTTCAAGTTGTTGCGGCCAGAATAAAGACACAATAGTGCATTTGAGTTAACAAATATATTAACGAAAATCGGTAATACAATAATATACAAACGAGCAAGGATATTAAGTCCGAACTGTCAGAGCCGACTGTTGGAGAAAAAAAACTTTCTGCTTTTCTAAAAACAATACCTGCTTTTATTTGTAACTTGGAAGAGCCCATCTGTGTATGGGTAATTTACCATAACATTAATAATATCGTAGTCTGCTCTATCCAAGAATTTAATTTTTCGCTTCCTCTATGATGATAGCGTTGATGAGTAAGTACACAAGTTCTTGTATATGAGAGCCAATGGCATTGACTGCATGATAATGTTACTGGTGGACAAGGTCGATTTTGTTGAGCCGTTCTCTATTATCGTTTGATTTCCTTCTTTTCTCTTCTGGTGGCTTCGAAGTTTCTGATTAGTTCTTAGGGTTGTGTTTCTAACGTTTTAGTCGCAAGTCCAGTGGCTTTTAGTTTTTTTTTAATTGGTCCTTGTATCTTGGGTTTATTTTGTTTTACGGCATATCAACACCTATGCCGACAAGATGTTTAAGATAGACTCGTATAAATAGAATGTGTATTCTTTGTACGAAATCAGTTTGTTGGAGATCAGGTTTCATTGACGTATTTTTGCAAAGAGGGTTTGTAAAGTGTTTGGTTTCATTGATGATTTCTTTTCAGATATACAACTTTATAGCAAAGTTGGTTTTAATGACATACTTATTTGATTTATATTTTCTTTTTGTATAGTCCCACTGTTTTAAGAAATAATATTATGCCATCCAGTTTTGCTTTTTCAAAGAGCTCATATATGTTGTTTACATTATAGCATTTTTGTCTTGTGAGGGCAAAGGTCTGAACACTCAGTTACTACGTTTAATAGGGTATCTGGTGTGGCCCATGCTTGGCATACTTGTAGATCTTCATAGTTTAGCAAGGACGAGTGAGTTATTCTCGTGTGGCCCATGCGTAAGCGGGCAGGTACTAATTCTTCTTTTTGAGATTTTCTGAAAGCCAACTTCCATTCTCCTCGTTTGGGCTGAATTGAGAAGTGTTTGTTGTGTGGGTTGTCGGCCCAGCACCGTTGCCATTCCTTTTTAACATAATTGTTAATGATCTCCTTAAAATCGGTGCATGAGATTTTGGTCCTTATGTCTACAGCCATATCTAAAGCTGATTTGGCTGCTAGGTCTGCTTTATTGTTACCTTCAACACTGATGTGCTAAGAATCCAACATAGTATGATGTCTTTATTATTGCAAGTAGGGCTCAATTTACTTAACAGTTTGATAATGACGGGGTTGTTAGATTTTTTTTTTTCAGGACGAATAGTGAGCCCCCAAAATCTACGAAATTTTTTGTTTGCTCTGTGTGAAGATCTTGAGAACTAGTTCTATTGTATAAGCCCCGGTAGTGAAAATAGAGCTTCTCTTTGGAAGGCGTTTTTATTATTGTAATATTTTGGCCTACTGCTGCACATCCTTTCTTATCCATACACACTTTGACCCGTCTGTATATATATGTGTATGGTTAGGGGTAGTTTTCCAGTATGCCCTGAAACTTGTCCTGGAATGTAAGTGGATGCGTTTTTTTGCTTAGGGAGTTTATTTATTTCTAGAGTGTCTTAAAGTTGCTTAATTGTCCATGGTAGAATACTGGCTGCAATAGGTTCTTTGTATGTTTGAGAATGTGGCCCCTAACTCTTCAGCAATGGATTTCATCCTGAGTCTATAGGGTTCTATCGTATCCTCTTTTTTGTTTTAATTAGATAACAGTAATTAGGTTCAAAGGTACTGCTGTATGTTCGGTTAGTTGGGTATGATTTTATTTTTAAATAGTACTGTAGTGCCAGTTTAGTGCACCTTAAATATGGAGGTGTTTCATTAGCTTCTGTGTATAAGCTCTCCTCTGGGGATGTCCTAAAAGCCTCAAGTACTAGTCTCAGGTCTTGATAATAGGTTGCGTTAAGCATTTTAGGAATGATTTTCTGGCCACCTCATTTATGAAACTACCGTAATCTTGTTTTGAACAAAGTAATAATCTGAATATTTTTATTAATTTCTGTCGATTTGCTCTTCATTCAGTATGGACCATTGCACGCAGAAGTTGGAGGACTTTGCTATATTTCATCTTTAAATATTTCAGATGGGGAATAAATATTATTTACTTTTATTAAAGATGATGCCTAGGAATTTGTGTTGTTCCACTGCTGGGATTTCTGATCCGTCAAATTTTAAACAGGTTGTGCAATTTTCTTAATTGGCAGAAATGTAGGCATTTGGTTTTCATTTTGGAAACGGCAAAACCATTTTTAGTGGCCCATTTGTGTATTTTATTGGGACATTTTGGGCGTTGTCGTTCTATGGTATGCATATGTTGACATCTGTGCTTTATTAGAAAGACGTCGACGTATAGGGAGCATATCACTTCTGGGCTTAGGCATTTAATTATGGAGTTGATTTTTATACAGAATAGGGTCACCGGAAGAATACTTCATTGTGGAAGCCCATCTTGATTTTGCAGTTGTGATAGCGTAGTTATACGGACTTTAAATTTTTGATCTGCCAGGAAATTCTCTTTGAATCCAGTCAGTCTTTCTTTTTAGGCTCAGTATATGCAGGCTCTCCAGGACACCAAATTTCTATGTTGTCTCGTACGCATTTCGTAAGGCAAAAAAGACTACAAGAGGTGTTCCTTCTTAATGTAAGCTTCCCTTACAAAGGTTTCTATGTGTATTATGTGGTACAAGGTGCTTCGTTTTTGCCAGAAAGCGCATTGGAAGTCGCTGATTAAACTTTAGTTTCCAGGTACCAAGTCAACATGTTGTTGATCTTTCTCTCTATAGTTTATATATAAGCACAGCTTGTAATTGCTATCGTTCTGTATCATCCTTTCCAGGTTGTGGAATTGGAATGATGAATGAGTGTCTCCATAGTTCTGGGAAATCGCCATTTCTCCAAATATTGTTATACTTTTTTTTTTATAACTGTTCAATGAATTTGTAATCGATATTAGCTGAGCAAACAGCTGCATTGTGGGTTTTCTTTAAAGATTCATTCAGTTCCACTAGATTGAATGTTATGTTAAAGTCCTCGCCATTATTTGATTTAAAATTTAGTTTTTGTTTTCCGCTTTTTGTTTCGGCTTTAGAAATTGTTGGCTACCATTCTTGGCAATTGAGTTTTTTGAGGTTGTTTTGGCTAGTTGGTCAGTGATATCGTTTTTGCCGGTAATTTTAGAGTTATTTATCGAGTGGTGTTTTACAGTGTTTGTTTAGTATTTGCCTGCTATTTTCTTTATCATATTCCAGACAGATCTTGTTCTTGTGGCAGCATTCTTTTTTACATTTTAAAATTATTTTCCGTGCTTTTGTGGGAGTTACCGCCAACATATTTTAAAGCCCGATTCTGCATTCGGTGTCTTTGAGGTTACTTTGTAGGACATACCTCGAGGCACCTAGGTCTTTTGATGTTCCGATGTGAAACCGAATACAAATCTTATTTTGGTATCTGTCAAAGAGAACCCAGTACATATTGAATAACAACAGATCAATTCTTCTTAGATCAAAGGCTCCTGATTGGCATTGAACTCGACTCAGATATTTGGTATTTCTTGGTGTGAATCACGTACTACGAAGAAACAAGATGATTTGATGTATTTTTAAATAGAATTCTTCAATTTATTTTGTTTAATTAGAAAATTCCCAAGTGCCTAGCTGTACCTTGGTACAGATTATCGGAAGAATTAGGAGTGAAACCTATCTTGTGTTATGCTGATCTTATTCTAGCGAATTGGAAGAAGAAAGACGAAAATGGGTAAGTTAAAAACAAATTATTTTGTTAATATTTTATTTTCCCCAATATAACGCCCCAGAGACATTAACGGAAAGAACGTTATTGTTAATATGCTAATGATGAATGAGGTGTGTGATATGAATGAAAGAGGGGGTGGTAAGAAGTGAAGATTAAGAGGATAAGGAGGATAGATAAAGATTGTCCCTTGACTTGAAGAGGTTAAGATTGTCGTGTAGAGAGCTAATCTCATGAAGAATATGGAGTGTGATCATTTTTTCGTGGCCGAGTGGCACACCATAACTTCCACTATAAAGGGAGATGCAGGTTCGATTTCTGCTAGAGAGCAAATTTTTTGTTAATATTTCTTGATTGCGCAGAAACCGACAGACGTAATACAAACTGTTTGGAATAAAAATAGGGCGTCTATTTAAAATGTGAGTGTCCACTATAATAACGTGTGAAATAATAATAATAATAATAATAATGATGATAATAATAATATGCAGTGCTACTCAAAAGTAAGAGAACCTCTTAAAATAAAATTCTCTTTTTTCCAGATAATCAACAAATCTTAATTAAACTATATATTAATCAAATTACAACCTTTTTGAAAATGTTTTATTAGAGCTGGAATAAAAATATTAATTTAAATTTAAAAAATCAAGATGGACAAAAGTAATTGAACCCTTATACCGAATATTTGATGGCTCGTTCTTCTGAGGTCAGGCATCGACTCGTCATTTTCTATAATTTCTGGCAGGAGTAAGCGTCAGTTTTTGACCGTTCTTCTTTGCAAAACTGACACAATTGCTTGATATTACTTGGGTTTCTTTTCTGTACTGCCTTATTTAACCTGAACTATAGATTTTCAATTGGGTCTAGATCAGCACTTTGACTAGGCCAAGAAATAAACACTTTAAATTTCTTTTTTCAAATCCATTCTTTTGTGGATTTACTTTGATGATTGGAATCATTGCCCTGTTGGAAGATCCATCTCCGATCTAAAACCAACTTTCAAACCGAAGTTAAGACATTTTCGGTCAAAATTGCTTATTATCTTTCAGGGTCCATTGTGCCGTCAATTTCAATTTTCTTGTTCCAGCTGCAGCAAAGCAACGTCTAATCATAATTCTACCGCCGCCATGTTGGGACCAAATTCTTCTATCCAAAATCTGTATTAGAAGACATAACATCTAGCGTTCCTTCCAAAAAGTTCTAGTTTCATCCGACCATAAAACCTTTTGCCAGAACATTTCCATATTATTAATACGAGCTTCGGCATAGATGAATTGATTGAGTTTGTACTTTCTCATAAGTAGTGGATTTTTTTCTAGGCATTATGCTGTGAAGACATGAAGACCGGCATCGTTTAGATTCCATCGCATTGTAGACGGATGAACATTGATTCCGACATTGGCCAGGAAGCCTTTGAGAACCGCAGATGTCACAGCAGGATTCACCTGGGCTTGTTGAACTTGATCTCTTCTTTCTTACGCAGTTATCTTTCGAGGACGGCCACTTCTTGATTGCGATTCTGTCGTACCAGAAGCCTTTTATTTCTAAATAATTTCTCGCAAGGTGGGGACGTGCACTCCAAATAGTTTTGATAGCTTTTAGGGGAACTTCTTCTTCGTTATAGGCTTCAACTGTGCGATTTTTTAAAGCTTCGGGAAGTTCTTTTGATTTTGGCATAGTTTTTTAAATCTAGTCTCCAACTGCACATTTTTGCATGCAAAATGAGTTATATTGGTTGACACCAGTTTTGACTGCGTACCAAAAAATGAACACGTGTCATTTGGATTTTGTAAAACAAAAATACAGTAAGGGTTTACGTGCTTTTGCTCATCTTAATTTTATTTAATATTTTTATTCCAGCTTGATAACAATTTTTGATAGTGGTGGTAATTTGTTTAATAAATGAATGTTATGAATAATCAAGAGTAGTCTCCCCTTGTTTTATTACTGTCCTCTTTCAGGGAGGTATTTTTGTTTACTGGGACTATAAAAAAACGCGAAATGCGAATCTTGTATTCTCAGTTTAATAAAGCTTTCTTAAAGCCTACACCTCCGTACTTTTGTCATTAGAATATAATTTAATTAAGATATATATATATATATATATATATATATATATATATATATATATATATATATGTATGTGTGTGTGTGTGTGTGTGTGTGTGTGTGTGTGTGTGTGTGTGTGTGCATTAATCATTTCACCCGAAGAAAGTTAATACGCTACCTTTTAGCTAATTTAATAATTTACAGCTCTTTCGCAATTTTAATTGGCTAAATATTTTAATGATTACTTTCTTTGTTTTTACAGACCATTGGAACTTGAGTAAGTAAAAACAGTTAAAATATATTTTAAAATATTGCCTCAGCAATGTATACGAAACTATGCTTCAATAAAAAAAATTACGAAAATATGGTACAATAAAGTGATTCAAATGTTTTAATGCAAGTTTGTAATATTTTAGTTCATCCAAAGATTGCATTAATATCGTAAATGTCAAAGTTTAATAATTATTCATTTGCCACTCAGCGTCCGTTGCATTCGAATACTTTGAAGTACAATGATGAATATTTCAAAGTTTGCGGGAAAATAAAATACTTTATGAATTATCTTGTTTTTAGCGTGCATTCTTCAATCAACAACATTAAGCGAGTTTTGAAACATTTTCGTTCTAACAGTTGTCGTAAACGTGGCTTCGATTAACGTTTACGACACCTAAAGTACTTTACGGTAATTAAGGAAAACAAGGTGAATTCAAAACGGATTAAGAAAACAAAGGATTAACAACGCAAGATGGATTAACAAAAGACAGATTAGGAAAACATGATGATCTTGGAAGAATGATTATGCTTCCATAAAAAGGTTTTTTTTTATTAATTATTTATTAATTTCTATTATTATCATTAAAAAAATGCTTCTTAAAGTGTTACATTTGATGACGAACTGTTCCCTCTGACATGTAGTGAAAAAGAATATATGTGGTCATAGAATGATCTGGATAGAGGTAGTATCTTTGATGTCTGGTATGATGTACCTTTGGGTGGACGGACATCACTGGTCCTTAACCATCTGCTATGTCTCTCATGTGAAGGCTCCAAATTGCCATGTCCCGATAAACCGTTTTAGTTGATGGGATAAACTTATATGGCTGGTATGGTGGTAACACGGCACAATTTGGTGAAGGACCTTGTGACCGGCCACGGTGGAAGTGTTCCTCAGATGAACTACAACGGCCACGTGTTTGCCACCAAGACAAGTCACCTAACATCGGATGAGGTCTAACCTGGACAGGGATGGGCTCCGCCAGGTCAAAACGCCCAGGACACACCACCTGATGAGCACACCATTAAACCATTCGTAGATACACAGGCTGTGGTTCACGACCGCGGCAGCTAGAAGAGAATCTTGGACAGTTCAGCATGTTGGTTCCCCAAAGACTTATTCCAGGGTTAACGGCAAAAGAACAAGTTAGATTAAACTTCTATGTTAAAGCAATAGATTTTCATTGAGATTGGAATATTTTCACATTTGACGAAATTCTTTTATCGATTTTAAAGCAAATTTCGTTCGTTGCGTTCTCAACTGTTTGAAATTTTATCTGTTTTGCAAGAATTCGCAAGATAATCATTTCACATTGTTATTTTTATTTTCAAATAGCAACCTCAAATGCCTCTATAATGTGGTTGATGGCGAAGAACCTGAATGGTTTGTGACAGTGGCTGTTCAAATTGAGATTGAATTCTATCCAGCCTTAATAGTAAGTAATTACTCTTCACCTATTTCCTTCTGATAAATGCAAAATCTTGAAATATATGCAAAATACAATCGTACGTACTTATATCTAAATGAGTGCGTGGCAAAATGGTCGGAAAGTTAGCGTTTTCTTTATCTCGCATTCACTCACACTTAGTAAGCCCTTGCGTCTTAGTGGCTTTATTGCCTTGCTTGGTGTGAAATGATGAATATACGGTAAAACTTGTTCAAATCGTGAAACATCATGAGGTAATTGTGCATCCCACAAAATATTTAATATATAAAAGAACACCAAAATAATTGAGTTTTTTTCCAGGTTTTCGGATAAGACGTTTAGTCATCTTGACACCATTTGTCGTAAGAATCCTTTTAGTTATTCATTTAGAAAGAGAATTGGTTAAAATCGTTTTGTGTTAGCCACACTATATCTTCCCAGCTGGACGATGGTTAGAGGAAAAAGATTATTCAGGCCTTCAGTAATTGTAGGAACATTCATACTTTGGCTTTTATTTTCAAAGTCCATTCAAGAACCATCAAGAGAACAGTGAATAAGTGTTATATACCGTACTTAATGAGTATACCCCAATTCTCATCAATACGTTGGGTAATATTGTAAGTGGAGGTAATATGCTAAGTAGTCCACCCCTAACAGTGGTTTACCTAGTTCACGCCGCTGGCGAGTATTGTATTTTGTTGATGTTATAAAGATTACCATTTTATTTCCAACCTCCGTTTTAGCTATTCTTCATTCCGTAACTCTTTCTAGGCTACAAAACTAAGTTTAAAAAAGAGGGGACAGTAGAGAGGAACACTGGACCAAAAGGTCACAACAGGAGGAGGGATAATCATTTCAACTTATATATGAATACATACTGTCCAAAGTAGAGTGTAATAGTGCCATAAAAACCTCGGATAAATCCAGTAAAATATCTTTAATTATTTCTAAGATACAATGTATCAGATCTCAATCTAACGATTGGATAGTTTTTCTGTTACACTCGGAATATATATATATATATATATATATATATATATATATATATATATATATATATATATATATATAGTCATCCACAGGCAGACTGTTTCGCTGTATCACAGTTCATCAGTGTGGCTAGACGTCCCGATTGCCTCGAGCTAGGATCAAAACCCGCCTGAATTGGTGTCAGTCGGAAGAAGGTAAGCGTATTTATTTTTAGATGAACACGCAGTCACTGAGAGAACTCGATTCGCTATACCGAGGAGTCTTGCATTATTAGCCGTAATAATCACTGTTTACAAACTCACACTCGCTCCCCCAGAGAGCTCAACCGAAATAAATTTTTCAGGTGCATATATATATATATATGTACACACACACACAGACACACAACACACACACACACACACACACACACACACACACACACACACACACACACATATGAATGTGTGTGTGTATATTTCTGAAATAGTGAAATTAATAGGAAAGCGCTTAGATTGTGAATAAAAACTGTGCGTTCGCGATCTAGGTCTGTTGTTATTGTTTTGACTGTTTAAAAAAGTAAAAAAATCCATCATGTATATATATATATATATATATATATATATATATATATATATATATATATAGTATTAATGTGAATACAAATTTGTCACTTAGCTGAGTGATGTTACGAATGAATGACATTGCATTTAAATTTTTGAAGATCAAAGCAAAATTTCTGCTAATTATGAAAATAGAGTTAAATTCAACATTTTGTAACTCTAGGCTTTCAAATCTAATCTAGCAGCTATAAAAGGAAATTCTTCACATATGATTGAATGTTAGGTTGATGCCATGTCTAGACACATTTAGATAGATATTTATATTTTAGATATAATTTTAAATTTGTCAGTGTATTTTATTAGTAAGATTTCTTTTTTAAATTTACAGAGAAACTGACACCTGATTGCTTTTACTACGTAATGCGTCCCTTCCTGGCCGGGTAAGTCACTTCTTTTGAATCTGAGATTCTTTGAAGGGGTTTTCAAATAAATGTGGCGGCAGTGGAATAATGGGTAGCGTCTAAGATTGAAGAATCGGAGACCCGGGCTCGAATTCCAGTAGAGTTCATTGCATTCAATTATGTGCTCATACTCTTGGAAGTCCATCACTTCTTCCCTCGCCCATTTAAACCATTTTCTTATAGGTATAGGATAGAAGAAGGCAGCTTCACCTCGTAAACAATCCCACCTCGCATGTCGTCTCGAATAAGGGAATTGCTCCCTCCCTATCGAACCGCGGCAGAAAAGAATAGGCTCATCATGCTTAGTACATTGGTTTGAACTACGACAAAGGAAGGACTTGTCGACCGTTCTGATTTCGCCCATGGGCGTATCACCTACAGCACTTTAGAAGACAAGGATAGCAACGCGAAAATAAAATTTGTGACCAAATAAAAAGTTGGGGGAGGGAAAGTTAAATCAGATTTTAAAAGGATAAATGAAACGTTAAGTTTCAAAAACCGTTGATTCTATATATTGTACCCGATTAAATGTTTACTATTGGTTGGTTAGTGCTACCAATGATTAGCATACCTACCCGGTCCCGGCGAGCGGGTGCCGGCAGCAATACTCCCCTCATTGTTCTAAAGAGGTGTGATCGCCAGTAATAACGATGCCAGCGCAACCGATAATTGCGGGCGTCTGGGCAATTTCAGCCCTGGCCCGGGTGCACGTTCTCTATCGACCCACATTAAAACGACCTTGTGTCATATCCTTTCACTGTGGGAGGATCGAGTACTTGAACTGGAGAACCAATACTGACTCCATATAAATGCAATCTCTATTTTGAAAATATCATTACCAAATGAATTTATTTTAGATATTTTTGACCTCGATCTGGTGTCTCGGGTTCAGTCACTTTCCCACCGCCGTGAGGTTGCCTATCTTGGCCTTTGTTATAAATACTTCTATGGTAATTGTTCGGATGAGCTATTTGCTATAGCAAGATGACGCTTGATTTTCAGCTTGGACTTTATCGTTGAAGAAACTATTTTAATGCCTTTAAGTCTCCCCGAATCTTGGTTAATGGCTGTTATACACGTCGAGAACGGAAGGCAAAGTCATGTTTACAGTAGAAACCTGGGCTGTTCAGAAATGTCTTTATGGTTACACTGCAGGAAAGTCTTTTTCGAACATAGTTTCACTTACACGTTCCACGCTACACCTGTATACTGATGCTGAAACTTTTCTTGAACAGGTGGGGCACTGAGGGTAGCGCCATACCCGACGGATTGATTTACGAAGGAATTTCTGAAGAACCACAGAAGGTATTTCACTTTTCCTTTTTTATTGAATTTTCCAATCTAAATAATTCTCCGAGTTTTGGCGTGTTTAGGCGTGTTTCTTTGATAAGTAAACTTTTGATGAGATTGGTGATTAAAACTAGTAACAAAACAGAACAGTTTCTTCGCACGAACCGCTACTTTGCTAAACCAACTCCCAAGTGGATACTTCCCTGACCACTGCAATTTTAACATATTCAAGTCTAGGATTAACCGTTATCTTTTTTCACGTATAAACTTTGCCTCTCAACTCTTACCGCTGACTGAAAAAACTCATTAACATCCCTCTACCTCGAGTGACTCTATGGCTTTCTTTTGGATGAACATTAGTGGGAAAAATGCGAGATTAGATTAATAAATATGGTTTATAATTATTTTTATCTAGATTTACAGCATATAAAATAATAAAACTGGTATAAAATGAAGGAAACTTCACTTTAAAGTCATGACTGTTGATTGATAAGTAAATCGTAAGGTTTCAAATCGTAAGGTTTCCAATCCTATAAAATTAATTTATATCAGACTGAATAATGAAACCGGTATCAAAATGAAGTAAACTTCAATTCAAAATCATGACGGTTGTTTGATAGGTACGTGGTTTCAAATCGTAAGGTTTTCAATCCTACAAAAGTAATTTTAGAGCAGACTGAATAATGAAACCGGTATCAAAATGAAACAAATATATTTCTCTTCACATTTACTAGGGCAACTAATTAAGGACCGCAATTTATAAAGCATATTTTAAAGAAGATATGATAATAAAACTATGTGAAAATTAATGCATTTCCCTTTAAAAATCCAAGTCTATTTTTCAGAGAGAATGAAATCATTTAAAAAGAATGAGGTTGAAAGAAGATTATTTATTGCTGAGGACTGCGTTTGTTTTGTCATCAAGGGATTACATAGAGATTATAAAGTCCGGCCATGGCGACAAGAATTTGCAGTACAGATGACAACTGGGCACGTGTAAGACAAAAACAAAAACAAAAAAACAAGCAAACGAGAGGTTATAAAGTAGCCAAAAGTAATTTCACGGATTTTTCTATCGACAAATTGAAATATAAAGGAGACGACATGACCATACTTACAAAGAGGACATTTGAAAAGAGAAACTGAATCCCTAGGAACAGCATTTTAGAAAGATTTAATTTAACTTATTTGAACAAATCAGAAGTTTGACCTTAGAGAATAAGCACATAATTCTCTTTTCTCTGTTTGGTACGATCCATCAAGAAAAGAATTTATCATACTGCATATTGTCGCCCAGCACCTGCCCCCTAGTAGTCCAAGACTTCCAACACAGCGGCTGATCAATGAAGATCGCTTCGATCTCAGACCTGCCCTATCCCAAGTTGTGATTTAAGTTTGATCATAAGAAGGCCAAGATCGAATGTATCATTGTGTTGAGCTGGTCCAAGCAGGGCGAAAACATACAGGAGAAAAAAATAACACTCGAATAAATTGAACAAAAAGTATGTGCTTTTATATCAGCCTTTCGTACAATAATTGGTTATTTCAGATTCGCATGCAATTAATTATCAGCCCAACCCGCGTCTAAATCGGAAGCGATATTGTTATTGACTTGGTAAAGTTTAATTTGCTGTTTCGGTAAAGTTCGGCACAAGGCTGAAGTCAGGGCATTCTCTTCGGCAGATAATCACGTGGTATGTATCACGACTGGTGGCTGAAACGAACTCTCTGCCGTCTCTCTCCCTTTTCGTACTTATTTACATTCACCCAAACTGGCGTGGGGCACGGCGAAATAGGAGAATCCTGTAAATCCCCTTTGTTGTCATCTTTATAATTTTGGGGAATTCCCTTCTTTCACTCTCTCTTATTATCACCTCCCACTGAACCTCCTCAGTGAGCGTGGGTGGCTCCTCCACCTTGGTGTCTCAACCCAACTTCCGACCGGGATGAATTAATTCTAAGTTCGTTTGTTTACAAAATCTTTACAGCTTGACACCTCGTATTTTCACCTGTGTGTTATACGTGTCAATCATCATTGCCCTCTTGGCTTGGCTCGTTTTCTATTGTTCAAAACCCCAACACAAAATTCAGGTGGTCGTCTACATGAGAATTAAAATCTTCAGTCTTTCCCTCGGATTTTATGTATTAACCCTTCTTGTTCCAAAGTCTCTCAGTATATCGTTCCTTCTGTTCATAAGAAAACTTTCTTATGTTTTACCGCGGTAACAACAAATAGTGTCACAATATAACACCGTTTCAACTGACCGTAGATTAAAATTGAAAAAAAAAAACCCTGAAAAGCTGGAAAACTCTCTACACTTTTGAGAGAAGTTGAAAAATCGTGGAACTGAATGTGACAGAAGGGGTCGATGTTATGCTCAGCCTTTAGAATATTCCCGGAGACTATGGTAGGACTGAAAGCCAGAACAAGCATCGGAACCACTCTCAAGATAGCATTGCTAGAAGTAGCTAGAATATTGAGAAAATCACTGAAGTATTAAGTGAAAACTTGTACCCTGAAATCTCCAAAAAGATTGTCATATAATATTTAGTTTAATCCACTTGTGACAAACTCACGAGAAAAAAAAAAATAATAATAATAATAATAATAATAATAATAATAATAATAATAATAATAATAATATATATTGACGCGCCAGAACTCATGGAATAGCTGGATATTGGCATGTTAAATTAATGGTCGATGGCACTACTGTATCTTAATATCATGGAATTGCCCAGACTTATACCAGTTGCATTCGGACACCTGTTGAATCAGTGTGAACTCCGGCTAGGTTACCCATGGGAAGGTGTTGTGAACAAAAAGAGTTTGCACAGGGCATGGTCATGGTTCTTAAAAAGATGCCATATTCTATTTCTGAAACGGGATTATTGACACCCTTCGATCTACAGAGTCTCGTGCATACCTAGAATATCTGACGGGAGGTATTGCAGCCACTTTGGACAACGCAGTGGTCTGACCCATGTCCTTTATTTATGTGAGCAGGGGTGTGTGGTCAGAATTGTGACACTGGCTCATATTACATCCATATTCAAGTAAGGATTATCATACACGCACCCTGAAGGTCAGTTCAGCTTTCTTAAGCACCCATAAGAGCAGAAAACCCACCAGGTTTCCCCTGTTAACACAACCACACCGAACACAGTACCACGCCTTGTTTAGTTAGGTCGCTAATTGGATGACTGGCAACTTGGCACCAGTTTCAAACAAAGCACTGAGTCGGCTGTCAGCTGTTGCTCGATATTGTGGTGTGTACACACATGGCGTGGATTGTGTTCTCTTGTTCGCCTAAACAGGTAATTGACCGGAGACCGCTACGTTATCTTTCCTATTGATCATTTATCCACTTTTTACGCACTCAGCATACACCGAAAAGGGTGAGCTATTTCAGTATGATAAGGCGCCGTATCATCGAGTCCACGTTGCCAAGAATTAGTTTGAGGAGCATGCTGGGAATTTAAAAAGAATTGGGGGGGGCACCTCAGACAGGTATTGATGGAACGTGGTGAAAAAGTCTATTCGCACGCAAAATCGCGTACCTACATCAATCAGGTTTCCGTGTAGAGATACTGAAATGGAATGACACAAAATCTTTCCAGAGTTCTTCGGACGACTTGAGGAATGGATACAACATCATGGTTTCGCACTTTGTCGCACTTGAGTGGGTCCGTGACGATTTTGGGTACTTATTCCATGACACGTATATGAATAAATGCAATGATAAAATAATTTGAAATACTATTATATATATATATATATATATATATATATATATATGTGTGTGTAGATATATATAGGGTGTCCATAAATTTCGTGTGCACCTTAAAAAAATTACAAGTTTATAACTTAATTTGTATTTGCGATAGAGATAATTTGTAAAAAGGATTAAAAAGAAATATATATATATATATATATATGCATGTCTGACCCATAAGACTTATCAGCACCAAAGAGAGATAATCACCTTCTGGATCCCTATATTGTAGACAATGCTGAGTGTAAGTCAATCCGTAGTAGTTGTTGTAAGTGAAGTTATATTGAATGTTGAATACTGCAATTCAAATAATTTTTTAAAATTTATTTCAGGTATGTTGTGAATAAACTAAAAGAAAAACAAAAAACAGATTACTCAAGCCTGGAAGAAAGAGGAACGGGCGGGTCTGGTGAGTTTTACATTCTACCGTATGAAAGGTGAAAGGATGTGGAGAAGGGAAGAGGATAGATCAAGGCAGCTGGAGATGTCGATTGACGTTACACTTAAATAGTTGAAGATTGTATTTGTCAGGGAAACAGGAATAAGGAAGGGAGTTCCACAGGCGAGATGTGCGAGACATGAAGCTATTGGAGTAGAAGAGACGTCTACATCTAACAGTTTCAACGTTGAAGGGGTGGGAATGGGATGCCAGCCTCGCGGGACGTTTAAATTCATGAGGCCTAGGAACCAGCGAAAGCAGCTCCTCGGAGCAATTACCGTGAAAGTATTTATAAAAAAGACAGAGCGAGGCAACGTCGCGTCTGTGAGAGAGAGCCTGCAGACGAGATGATAGATCGGGGCCAATTACATTGCATATCCGTCTCTGGATCTTATCAAGAACCCTGAGGCAAACAGCAGGGGCTCCAGACCATATATGGCAGAAATACTCCATGCAAGGGCGAATGGTCGATTTATAGACTTGGAGGATCGATTCCGGGGAGAAAAATTTCCTGGCTCGGCACAGGGAGCCAACTTTCCTTGCGGTGGATGATGCAATTGACTCGATGTATTTGTTCCATCTCAGATCAGCGGACAGCGTGAGACCGAGCAGCCGCAGAGAGGAGCTCTCGAGAAGTTGGTCTTCAGACATTCTAATGGGATGCAGGGATGGATCCTTGTGGTGGTTAATAGAGAGCAGTTTAGTTTTAGAGGCGTTAAAGTTAACCGTTCATTTCTTGCCCCAGTTCACAACCGATTGGAGGTCCTTTTCTATCCGAGATGCCAGGTTAATTTTGTCAGCATCACTGGATTTGTGTTTGAGGCAGGAGTAAATTGTGGTGTCGTCCGCATAGATGCCGACTTGGGAATCTATGGCGTCAGGAAGGTCGTTTATGAATATGAGGAACAGAGTAGGGCCTAGGATGGAGCCTTGAGGAACACCTGCATTAGTGGAATAGGAGCTGGAGATGAATCCATTGAGAACGACCTTTAATTCACGGTTTGACAGGAATTATTGTATTAGGTCAAACACACGACCTGTGATGCCATAACCCTGGAGCTTGCGAAGAAGGCCGGCATGCCAAACTCTATCAAACGCTTTGGAGATGTCAAGGGCCACGGCACGAGTTTCACCGTTATTATGAATAGCTTGGAAGACAGATTCAGTGATGGCCGTAAGCACATCAGCTGTAGATCGGGCAAAGCGGAAACCATATTGCTTGTCTGAGAGCAGATCATGGGATAACAGGTGATTAATCACATCGGTGTTGATAATGGCTTCGAAGACTTTGCCGAAGAGGGGTAGGAAACTGATAGGAAAGTAATTAGAAGGGTCGGAGATGTCACCAGAGTTCTTAAAGACAGGAACAATGGTTGAGGACTTCCAGCAGTCAGGAAAGCAAGACTCCTTGAGGCAACGGTTGTATAATTTAGAGAGGGCAAGCGCCAGTTCAGGCGCACATTTCTTCAGGACAGTGGCTGGTATCCCGTCACCACCAGTAGCCTTGTTAGAGATAATGCCCAATACCAACGACGGGGATATGTGCAATCCACTCAGAAGGGCCTCGGTTCTGGGAGGGAAATCGGGCACGGGTACCCCGGAAGAGTCTAACGTTGAATTGGAAGAAAACTTCCGAGCAAAGCATTCAGCCTTGTCGGCAGAGGTGGTCAGGACCTCAAACTGATTGAACAGGGGAGGAATGGAGGGTTTGCCATTGTTCAGAGCGCTCTTGCAGAGGCGCCAATAATCTTTGGAGCCGCCTTGCTTGGAGTGATATGATTAAAAAAATTTTTTTTAAATATTTCGGGTTTTTGTGAGGAGGTGGAGAGAAAGTGAATGAAAAGAAAACGATGTATTGTTGGGAGATTGAAGAAAAAGATAGTGGGGCGTTTCTGGTGTTAACACTAATGGCGATGTAACCAATTGTCCCATTATGGGCATTAGCAGGGTCAGTGCAGGGGTCTTGTGATCATCCACCCCGACCTCGACCGATTCTATGATACAGCCGCTTCGATCTACTACTACTCAATTTTCCTACAATAATATTAATGTGATCTCTCTCTCTCTCTCTCGCTCTCTCTCTCTATCTATCTATCTATCTATCTATCTATCTATCTCAATCTGCATATATATATCTCAGCTTGCACATATCCCAATCTATCTCAGTCTATTCCTATCTATCTATCTATCTATCTATCTCAATCTGCATATATATATATATATATATATATATATATATATATATATATATATATATATATCAGCTTTCACATATCTATCTCAATGTGTACATATATATCTTGCTTATATCTATCGGGTGAGATCTATCTATCTATCTCAGTGTGTACATATATATCTCAGCTTGCTTATATCTATCGGGAGAGATCTATCTATCTATCTCAGCGTGTACATATATATCTCAGCTTGCTTATATCTATCAGGAGAGATCTATCTATCAATCTCAGTGTGTACATATATATCTCAGCTTGCTTATATCTATCGGGAGAGATATATCTATCAATCTATCTTTCTATATATCTATCTATCTCAATGTGTACATATATATCTCAGCTTGCTTATATCTATCTATCTATCTATCTATCTATCTATCATATTAATGTGATTAACGATCTTATCATTAGAAATCACATCATGTGAAAGGAGAAATCAAATTGCTGATGTTCTGAGGAATGAGAGGACAAACAGTCTTGAGGAACGTTAATTATCCCTAAAATACTTATATATTACACCGTATTCTTCAGTTACTCTTTACTACACGTTCAGTTTTCATTCCAGCTGTATTTGTTGACTCTTTCTGGAGGTAAAGTGACTAAAATCTCCTGAATAGCCCAGAACTCTCCTCAGTATTCTAACCGAATTTAATATTATTGTCGACTGAAAAATATCAATTCTCCTTGGAATCTCCAGTTTTTTTGTTCATTTGTATCTCATGCTTTCTTTTTTATTGATCTTTGAATATATATTATTTGCATTATATTATTCATATTTTAATGGGGGTGCTAGGCAGGAAAGGTATGAATCCACCTATTCTTCCCCAGCAGTGGGTTAATTAGTAGGACTTATATCAGTAAATCATTATTATCTCTTAAAAACTCTCACAGACTCTTGTAAAATATTTTTGTATCCAAATAAAGTGAAAAATGTTGATAAGCCTTAAAAAAACAAACAAATCAATCAAATAAGTATATAGGAAAAGCAAGAAGCGAGAGAGTCTTACTTGTAATATTTCCCGAAGGTAAAACGACCAGGTCGGTGTTATATTCTATGAAATTCGAGGAATCATAAGGGCTCTTCTTTTCTCCCGACCTCTGTCGGCTTGCTATGATGATGTAGCGGTCTATTATCAGCAACTGGTGTGGCCAGACGTGCCATGTCTCTACGCGTGATCAATAGCAACTCCACGAACTCATGTCACTTAATCGTCTTAACCAAAGGGAGACAATCGCCCTTCACATCCTTACACTTGATACGGAATAGGCGAAAACAAAATATCGTAGCCGTTTGAGATCTTTTAGGATTTCTTTTGCTTTGGTTTTGAAAATCATGGAAGGAATAAACAATCTGTCTGAGAAATTTTCTCTTTTTATTTCAGATCTTATTCCATTCCTGAAAGGAATACGCCAGACGACTAAAGATGCACAAATCTAAAGCCAAATGGCACACCTAACAATTGCTGCAACACGGAAAATATAAAAATGGTGGAATATTAAAAGATATTACTCAGAGACTATAATAAAATCAGAAACACAGATACTGTCTTTAAACTTTAATCTTCCATAAATCTCTCACGTACATTCATATCGTCATGTGACGTCATTTGTTTACATTTGATACGCCATGAGCAGATATGAATGTACGCGAGAGATTCATGGAAGATTAAAGTTTAAAGACAGTAAAATCGACCTTGCTAACCGAACGCTACTCTGTGGCCGAAACGGTTAAGGCACGTCAGTCTATATGACGGTTCCGTATAGGATACAGGTTCGATATATATATATATATATATATATATATATATATATATATATATATATATATATATATATGTGGGCATCAGTGTCCACTTTTATATTTACATATGCACCGTCCCTGATATTGAGCACTTTAGCGAACAAATATACCATACCATAAACTATATATATATATATATATATATATATATATGCACACTCTTTCATAAAAAAACATTCCTCTTGGAAATTGTGAACAGAATAATTACTTATATCTATATATGCTTGAATGAGAAAATGGAAAGACATTTGAGTGACGCGTTTCATTCCGATAATAAACGTCTTCAGATAAATACCGGTTTATTGGGGGCGTCAGTCATATATATATATATATATATATATATATATATAGAGAGAGAGAGAGAGAGAGAGAGAGAGAGAGAGAGAGAGAGTGAGAGAGAGAGAGAGAAAGAAAGAAAGAAAGAGTGAAAATTGGGGGAGATATACAACAGACATATAGCTTTGTTATTCAACTTATTATCGCTTTTGTTGTTTTTTGATTTTTATCACTATAGTTTTTTATTCTACCACTTTGTTTTAGTCGTAATTGTGTGAGGGAAAATGTTTTGTTTATGTCGGAAGTAAATTTATCGTTGGGAAATACAAAATGCACATATTTTAATTTTTATTTCACTTTTAATTAAAATTGCATGGTTTTGCTTGAAATTATGGTCACCTATATATTTCAGGAGAAAGATTTTGCAAACTATTTTGCAAGTTTTTGATTCAGGTCTAATTTTGTTATTAATTTTTATTGATTAAATCTCTTATTGTTTTAGTAATTGTGAGAAATGTGATATTAAGGTTGGATAAATCCTTTTCAATTATAATAGTTGAAGTTTGAAGTTGGTATGTGACATGTGCTTATTTTTATGAAAGTTATTTGATATTTCTGCTGCTTTTGCAAACTTCCCTCTTCGCGGTATATATAATTAGTATATTAGAAGAATTTAAAATTATTTTAATTGCATTTTTCTTAATCATCTAAATATTGAAGTCTACAAATTTTTACTGCTCCTAAATAAAAAGCTATAATTTATCAGAATTTTATTTCGTTCTTGTGGCGAGGGGATTCTTCTGTGTACGGAATTCTCAGCATCCCCAACAATATTTCTCGCCAAAATCTATCGTACATATTTATAAGCGTACTATTCGTCCTGGCTTTGAATATTGCTGGCGCACCTGCTATATATTTAGAGATGCTTGATAAAATCTAAAGAAGAATCTGCAATGTTATTGGTTGTGACCTGTTATCTCGGCTTCAGTCACTTTCCCACCACCGTAACGTAGTTTCTCAGTGCCTTTTCTCTGAATACTTTCATGGTAATTTTTCTGATGAACTTTCCTCTATGGTACCTAGACTTTATAGATTTAAACTGCTCTCTATCAATCACCTGAAAGAACCCCTTCTAACATCTATCAGTATGGCTGATGCTAACCTCCAGGAGTGTGACTCGTTTCGCCTATCGGGCTGACATTTTCCGCTGACATCAAGTTGAAACGTTATATTGAAACAATTGTTATGTCTGCTGCTCGGAATTTTGGTTCACTTTGTCGTGCTAGGCAATTTTTCTCTCCTGAGTCGATTTTACATATTTATAAGTCTACCATTCACCCATGCTTTGAATATTTCTGCCACATATGGTCTGGTGCTCCTGTTGTACATTTAGGGAGTTTTAATAAAATCCAAATAAGACTCTGCAATGTTAATGATGCTAACATGGCATCTCGGCTTCAGTCACTTTCCCACAGACTAATGTCGCTTTCCTGTGCCTTTTCTCTAAATACTTTCATGGTAATTGTTCTAATGAACTTTCCACTATGATATCTAGACTTTATGCATTTAAGGACAGTACTAGATTGGCAACAAGGTCTCATCTTTTACGGTTGAAATGGCTAGATGTAACCGCAAGTTCTATGCTAACAGTTTCTTCTCTCAAACTTCTCGTTTGTGGAACTCTTTTCCGGCTTCTTGCTTTCCAATCAGCTATGATCTTCAAAAGTTTAAATGCAATGCCAATCGTTATCTACCGTCTTCTCAATTTTTGTTATTTTATTGTTCTTTCTTCTTAATTTATTTTTCTCATATTCTCTAATACACTGTAACTCCTGACATCTTTCCTTAGTGGCTTTATTGCCTTGCTTAGAGTCAAATGATTACTTGTTTTTTGTAGATCTATAATTCTATCACTTCCTGTCTCTTTTTATCTGTGAAGAGATTGTCCAGTATTTACTGTCATATATGTGATTAGATATAACATAAAAACAGTCAACTGTTTTTATTCTTTGCTGCTAAGGACATTTTCCTATCTCCTTATACATTGTTTAGTTTCTGACAAGACATTTTTCGCTATTTCAATTAACCTTCCGATTTCTGCGTCACGTTTCCTGTCGTCTGTTATTGCAGTACCCAGAAGGCACATTTCTGTACTTGGTTCATTTTAACGTCCCAAATATGTACCTAACACCTCGGAATGATTCGTTCTACTGACAACTATGCATTTTGTTTTCTCAGTCTTTTTTAATTACTTTTTTTTAATTTAAAAAATACGAAGAAAAAAATGTTACGTAGATTAACTTTACTCCGATGAAGCTCTCGCCTCCTCAAAACAAGAGCAAAATATTAATATAAATGAATTTTAAAATATATGATAATTAACTTGACTTATTTGGGAATGATATTAAAACAATTCCGAAGTTATACTGGGACCAAATCGCGTGTATTCAGATAGTAAATGAATTCAGAAATACACGAAACAGAAAGCGGCTTAAGAAAAGCATGCGTCTTTTCTCGGACTTGTTCCACCAAGACAGTGAGCCGATTCTGAGCGAATTAGAAGTCTATCAGGATTTATTGTTGGTGGCCACAGTTCGATATGCAGATGACAGTATTGATACCAGGGACAGAAAGGAAACTACAATAATTATATTAGAAAGTAGCAAAGGAAAGCAGGAAGAAAAGACTAAACATCAGTTGTAAGAAGACTGAATGTATGGTTGTCACTAGTAGAACCGCTCCAGTTGCGAATAGCGAATTGAAGTCACCAAAATCAAGTAAGTATAAAGTTTTAAATATTTATGAAATATTTTAACAGAGGACGGAAGATCTGACGCCGAAATCCGAAGGAGCATTGAGACAGTGGAAAGTGGTTTTCAGAAACTAAGTATGTATTAAGAAATATGAAAAATTCGTTAGAAACAAGGACAAGAGTATTTAACTCTTATGTAATAACGATTCATTTCTATGGCACTGATTACTGGGAAGTCTCATCACCAATGAACAAGATGTAGCAGATATGTCGTTCTACAGAAGGATGCTGAGAATTTCCATTGTCATGACCACTAAAATATTTTATAAAACATTACATCATGATTTAGGTCGATATTGCCACAATATCGTGCGGGCGTAGTAGAAGTCTTGCCACGTCGCTTTTAGGGCCAATTAGGAAGAAACCAATTCTAACACTTTCGCCCCAGCCCCTCAATCTCCGGCATCTTACTCTCTGGGTTGAGGTGTCTACTCAGTCCTAACCGAACTTAAGGGAGTGGCCATAGGTCCCCTGAGCATCCGTAGATTATTCGACCGGTCCGCTGGTTTAATCCTGCCCACGTTGTGATTTGTTTGATCCAGAAAGCAGAAGTGATGTCCGTCCATTCACGGTCGACTGAAGATGTAAACACGTCTGGGGAGTCTGCGCTAAGAAATTTAGAATGCAGTAAAAAAAATATAATTAACATCTGCAGAAAGCCGGACAAACAACTATACAATGGTTGAATTGTTAATGTCTTTTATATAGCAGAAAAGAATAGTAGAGTAAAGAAAAGTATTTCATATAAAAACTCACACACTGGGTTCTAGACACAGAGAGAGTGTGTGTAGGTGATTAACTTGTTGTTAAATCGTCTCAGAACGATATATGACTCTTGCGATGGAGGGATAAAGATTTCTGTGCGGGGCTTAAAGTTATAGTGACGTTCCTCCTTCCAACGCTTGCCCGGGCCAATTCTCTCTTCTCTCTTCAAAGATTTTCTCCAGGCTGCCTTTTTCAGCATAACCACGCGTTTATATAGATAAACCCGGGTGGTTATAACTGACCCTCGGCCCTACTACTTCGCACGCGATTATCATGGGGTTCTGGCTGCTTCAACCAAAATCATGTGAATTCCAAAGTTCCTTCTAGCTTACTCAGCTCTATTTCAATTTTTAACCGATAAAAATTATTTCGACCATTTCCATTGTCTTCTGATGACCCAGATTCAATGGGTACAACTTCTGCTCTAGATCAGATTTCCCCCATCAGTAAACAAAATACTCTTATTTAATTTCGATATTCAAATCTACTCCAATTTCACTAAAAAAATATACGTGTGTATGTGTGTGTGTGTGTGTGTGTGCATGTGTGTGTGTGTGTGTGTTCCCCAGACTCTCACTCTGTCACACAAATACGTGTATTTCAAACCAGCTTTGGGAGTTAATGAGGCCAGTCGGAAACAGACAACAATTGGCGCGTGTTTTCATAAAAATAAACTGGACAAAACCTTGAACAAAGCATTTTATTTGATGATATACATGTTAAAACGCTTTCAGAAAATGAAATTCTATTATTAAGGTACTCAGTTATCCGGAATTTTGAATTATCTAAACATATTTATTCCACCCATGTTCCAAGATGTCCGGATAATCGGGAAAGTATCGTATCAATAATTGTGTTTATATCCGATAATTGATCAGGTCAGAATCAGATTTCAAAGTAACTTTCTGTCAGAAAGATTGGGACGAATCTGTCTAAAGGGAAAATTGTACAAGACTATATTTCCATCAGGATAAAATTCTGAGTATTGGTCAGGAACGTACGGTGGAGATTATCGGAGCATTTTTCAATATTTCATTTCTTTTTAGATCTACCTGTCGTAAAATTCCTCGTTCCTGCGAAATTGCCAAAATGTAGTCCTCACTATGTTTATCATTCAGAGATAAGCAGTCATGATGATTGTCTTTCACAAACATCTTTCAGGTTCATAGCAAACGACTTGTTTTTATTGTAACACCTGTATCTCAATCTCAATTCCCATTCAACAAGCCAAGCAAATTAAAACTGATAAAAACAGATGCGTCTCTAAGTTAGAATTGAGCAAGGTTTTCAACCTTGAAGTTGAACCCCAAAATGTTAATGATGATCAGATTAATTTTTAAACCCGTAACCCCTTTTAGGGTCGTATGAGCAGCGCATGTACTTTCTGGGGAAGATAGCCTGACGGAGCCCAACCCTCTCAAGTCTTGTTTTTCCTTCTCCTAGAGTGGTTGCCACCCATGACTATATAATACAGTCTGTCCTGCTATTTACCCGTATCTGAAGAGAGAAATGGTGGATTCATCTCTTTTCTAAGGGTATTAGCACGTAACTGAATGTAATGACTGGAGTTCGAACTCAGATCTCCAATTCCTCAATCCGAGCCGCTATCCATTCCTCCACCAGCATCAGGTAGACATCATCAAATAACAAAGAATTCTTTAAGATATTTTCATTGGCAGGACAATATCAATCCCATAAGAAAAATCTCTTTATATTTTCTACACCTGCATAATTATACCGTTCTTTCTTTTTATGTGATGTGTCCTTTCCTTCCTCCACTCCCCCTATCACTTGTAGTTCTCAATCCCTCTACCCCAGACCACCTTCTATCATCCACTTGCTTAAGCCCGCCACATATGTCATGCGTTGCTTTCCCTTCTCTCTTTTCCTTCTATTCGACTTGTGGGTATCAGATTCTCCAACTCCTCCTTTCTCATTACGTGTCCCAGAAATTTCAGCTGCCTCTTCCTGATGTTAAGTATAGGCTTCCTCCTTGATTTCATCCTCTCTAAAACCTCATCACGTTCGATCCATGATATCTTCAGCATCTTTCTGTAGAACCATACCTCGAGTCTCTTCTTCATCTCTGAGAAGACCATCCAACATTCGGTGCCGTATAGGAGGACAGATGTCACGTAACAGCTCAGTATTCTTTTGTTTATTACCAAAGAAATCCTCCTGTCTCGCAATACTCTGCCCAGCTTTTGGAACTCATCCTTGGCCATCACAATACGTCTTCGGATCTCAGCGTCGCACTTACTGTCCTCCATCAAAACAATTCCCACCTACTTGATTTTAGTTTCCCCGACCTGCAAATCGCATTTCGGGCTCATCCTTTTACTGATGACCATGCATTCTGTCTTCTTGTAGTTTATGCTTAGTCTCTTCTTCTCGCTCTCCTTCGCTACCTTCTGTAGGATATTTTGTGATTTCTTTTCCGTGTCTGCTATCAGCACTGTGTCATCTGCGTATCTTATGTTGGTAAGATAGTGGCCACCAATGGTGAATCTCAGTAGGATTTCCAGTTGACTCCGAAGTGCCTCGCTGTATAGTTTGAATAAGTCCGGTGAGAAGATACATCCTTGCTTTTCACCTCTTTCTATTTTTGTATATTTACTGAACTCGTTCTCTCTGCGCGTTCATGCCTTTTGTTTTCAGTATAGGTTCTTGATTATTCTAATATCTTTTCCGAATATATCATGGTTGGTGAGCAGTCCCAACAGATGTGTAATGTGTCGAACGCCTTTGCGTAGTCTATAAAACACAGGTACACGCCCTTCTGCATTTGTATTGCTCTTTCTGATAACAGTCTGAGCATAAATATAGCGTTCCTTATTCCGGTGTCTTTAACGAACCCGCACTGTTCTTGTCCTATCTCTGGCCTGATTCTGCTGCACGCTCTATCCATCAGAATACGGATGATGAGTTTTGTTACGTGGCTCATTAGGCTGATCTGCCGGTATATCCACACTGTTGTTGATTTCATTCATTATTTCGGTGATCTTGTCTGTGCCAAAGTCATATAAGGCTGTCAGTATTTCAATTACAATTCCGTCTGGCCCAGCTGCCTTGTTTCTGTTCAATCTGGCCTGTGCGGCTTTTACATCGTTTTTCAGAATTCCAGGTCCGTCTGTAGTTCTATGTATTGCTGGTTGTTCCCTTACGTCGTGGAAGAGTTCTCTAATATACTCGCTCCAGCGTTGGAGAATTTATTTCCTTCTCTAATATGTGTGCCCCATCCTTTGATTTTATGCTGCCTGTTGGGGAGAATGTCTTCTGTCCTGTTGCCTTATTTTTTGTGCGTATCTCCTTATTTCTTTGTTTAGCCACTCTTCTGTCTACATTTAGTCCTTATTTCGTTGTGTAATTTTCTGTATTCTCTTCCGTATCTTGGCAGAGTTTTCTGTCTCTTTTGCATCATGTTGAGAATCTCCTCAGTCAACCATTCCTTTTTTCTTTTTCGTCCATTCCCCTTCGGGATGACATCGTTTGTTGAAATCACTAAAGCGTCTCTTAGTGAGTCCCATTTCGAGTTTCCACTGTGTCCCTCGTATCTTCTTTTCACATTGTCTATATATTTTTATTTCATGTACAGGTCGCTCAGGAATTTATTGTATTACAATTTGGGTGCTGCGTTAGTCTTCTTCAGTTTCCGTAGTTTCACTCTTAGTTTCCATACATCAGGGTGATGATCACTCCCGCAGTCGGCACTTGGATAGGTTTTGCAGTGAACCATTGCAGTCCTGAATTTTTTTTTCTCCGCCCCGGCTCCTCTATATCCATAATCATCTCGGATGTTCTTAGAACCATGTGTTGGCTATTACCAGGTCATTGGCCATGCACCATTGAATCTATTTTTCTCCACGTTCGTTGCAGGTTCCTAGTCCGAATTTTGCGGCTCAAGCCCCTGCCCTCTCGCTTCCTACTTTGACGTTTAGGTCTCTCATGATAATGATGGCTTTCTGTGATTTTCAAAGAGCCTTGACATTGTCTAGCTTGGAGTAGAAATCTTTCTTCTTCATTACTTTGCGCTGTCGGTGAGTACACTATTATTGTTGTGGTAGGATCCACCTAATTTGCATAGTGGAGTACCGACTATATAAATATGGTTGGTACCGGGATGAGATGGGAGGCGAATCAAGAGATTCAACTAGAGACTCTGCCCGACTGCGACTTAGTCAACACATTCTCCAGGAACGGTCTTCCCAGGAATATACAAAAGACTATATGTAAATATTGCGTACACTTACAATACATTTTATTATAAGTACATTTTGTGTTTGCATTATTATTCCATGCATTAGTCAAGTTTCAACAATTATGATAGGTATATTGAAAAGCATTCCTTTCAGCTTGACTACCAGAATTCTTTCGGATAGTTGGTAATATCCTAGAACGTATTTCTTAAATGTTTTATCTAGTATTAATCCTACTCCTTTGTCGTTTTTCTCTCCGCCTGCATAAATAATCCTGTGCTCGTCGCTGACAAAATCTCCGTTGTTTGGCTATCTAGTTTCACATACACCTACAATGTAGATATTTAGCCTGTTCATTTCTTGTTTCACGTTATCTAGCTGGTCGCAGTTGTTCAATGTTCGAATGCTCCATGTCCTGAGAGATATTTTATGTTTGATGCGAACCTTCGCAAGATAACGGTCCAGTAATACCTGTCGCTCCTTTCCGGCCGAGTGATAGGTTCCGAGGAAGGTTATCCCCTTTACGGCGTTTATGCTAGAAGTCGCACAAATATATATTAAACAAATGACAAGGCACCTAGGCATAACATTTGTGTGTGGGGAAACATTTCTGTTTGTTCTTTGGTGAATGTTCGTATTTTGGTGAATGTTTGTAATGTTCATAGCGTTTTCCGAGAAATGGAAAAATGCTGATCTTCTAAGAGCTTACATCTTGTCGCTGAAATGAAGAAGAAAGAGAGATTTACCTCACCACCACGCTAGGTGGGAGGCGACACGAGGCCTGAGGAAAAAAGAGGAAGAGGCAAGAAGTTTCCCAGTATTTATCGTATGGGGAGAGAGACACCTGGTGACAATATGGGAATTAAGGAGGAGCTAACTCCTACACCATCTCCACGAGGGTTGGAGACACCACCTCTAGTTAGCTGTCCGTTGACTCAGAGAGTACCTCCACCCTTTGTTAGGTCTTGTTTTTCGTCCTACTGGCGCGCTAACAAACCGCCTCTCTCAGAAGAACTTGGAGTGGGATAGTCGGTTTAGTCGTCGACATTACGACTGTTGAATACTTACCTAAAAGGTATAAAACCACGTGACAAAAGAAGAAAGTATCAATAAATAAATAAATAAATAAACATAACCTATTCCAGTAACCAAGATTTCTTATACCTGCATCTATTTAAGATTTCAGATCTTTGGTTTAATATATTCTTTGGTTTATCTAAGGTGGCTATTACTAATTTTTCGTCCATACATAATAAGCAATATTTGTTACCTGCTTTGTACATAATAGCTTTTTTTTAAATTATTTCCCATCTTAAAATGGGATCAGTTCCATCTTCCTGTTTAATATTCCATATATTTGTAGACAGGCTAGTGCTGTGTTTTATTATATTATGTTATATTTTAGTGTAATTTTCATGCTTAAAGCTACTTATATGATTATAGTAACGCTTTTTTCCTTGGTTCTTTCTTCTTTTGTCGCGTGGTTTTATGCTTTTAAGGTCTGTGCTAATTTTGGTGTTGGTTTTATAAATAAATATTGTTCCGTGTCATTTCCTCTTTAGCCAGATTACCCTGAAGTTCCGTTCAGGTGAAACGTAGGTAGGTAGTTCCTGGCTCTTTAGGATTTATTTTATACACACACATACGCACACACACACACGCACACACACACACACACATATATATATATATATATATTATAATTTATTATAATTTTATCATATAGACAAAACCATTTTACTCACTACAAACATGCAACTTGGTTTCAGTGCATTTCAACTGCACTTCGACGGGTGAGAGTCGAAAATGGTTATGAACAATCCTGCTTGTAGGCAAGCCGGATGTGAAACGTCACTTCCTTTTTTCCATTTTTTCGAGAAGAAAAATATACATTAAAAAGAAAAAAAAAATATATATATATAGGTGTCGGAGTGAAACAATAGCGCTTGTCGATAGCAGTTTGGTGATGTATTGTTTCACGGAGAGAGGAGGTGGCAGGCAAGCTAAGTTTGAAATCTTTGTGAGTGCGTAACTTTCATTTTCACACAAATATCTTTGTGAAAATTGTGTATTCAGCTCTTATCCTCTCCACCATCATTCACCATCCGGCAAGTATGGGTTAAACAGTAGCGTAGACCTGCCTCAAGCCTTGGTTGCCAACCAGTGTAGAGACTCGATAAAAATACTCATCTTGAAATCGAAAATTTGCCTTCACGCTGAAATGTAGTACTTGATTTTTTTTTAAAATAATATTTAATTAAATTGGATTTCCATTTGTTTTTATGTCATTTCTGGTAAAATATAATTACTATCAGAACAACATAATAATATTTGAATAAATTTCCCGTAAAAAGTAATTACTTTTCAGACACCCGAATATATTTATGCAAGACAACGCTTCTTCCTATCTGGATCCGTTTGCCAAAAATTGTTTCAAAGGCGACAAATATTATTTAGTTGCAATCTTTGCCGTAAGGATCGCCTATAGCCGAGCGAGATGATGAGGAACAGAGTAACGGACGTGTGTCTTCGTTCGCGTGAGCAGTTCTCTACTTTAAGCTGTTAGGGACAACCGTCTTATAGAGAACAGACTTTCTGTCACTTCTTTGGACAGTTTCAAAGGCTAATTGCTGTTACATTCTTTTCATTGACAATAGACGGACATTTTTTATACTCCCTTACACTTACCAAAAGGTAAAATTTAAGAATACTAGATACACTGAATAAAATCTATCAACTTTTCCTTGTCTGTATTATTCAACGAAACATGTCTCAAAGAAAGGTTGCTGCTAAAATATACCTCATATATATATATATATATATATATATATATATATATATATATATATATATATGAGGTATATTTTAGCCCCTCCTCCCACCCTCTTTTTCTTTTCCACTCCGTCTGTCAACTTTAAGATTTTATCGTCTATTGTGTGTGTATGTCACCAAGAAATGTATAAACTCTTCCGGTGTATCTTTAATTGTATCAGCCATTTGGAAATGTGCATATTTTTCTCACTTAAACCGTCTTTGCCTCCCCTTTTTAAAACTTCTGTCTGTTAAATTTTAGTCCCCACCCTTCATTTTTAGACCTTCCTATTCTTCTCTCGTCTGTTAACCCTCCCTTTGGCTTTCATTCACTCTAGCATTCGCCCCACACTCTCATACACACACTCTCACTAAATTTTATTTTTTATTTCCGGAGATGTTTTTTCTGTTTTCTTTTTGAATTTGTAGGTCTGGTGAATTGGATCGTATTTATGATTCCAATGAAATAAATTATGACCATGGAATATTAGTGTTTAAGTCTTTTTATTATATATATATATATATATATATATATATATAGTCCAAGTACGTAGACATGAGCCTGTAGCATCCGGGTGTTTATAGTCTCATTACTCCGCTATTGGCCAGCATTTATTGAACTCTGTTGTTTGTAAGACGGATTATTCTCTGGAGTTCTTCCCTGTCTTTGCTCAGGGCACGGACCAGACGGTATTTAGACATCTTGGAGTCTGTTGTTATTAATATACAGCGTCCTGTCCTGTGTAGGCAGAGAGAATGAAAATACAAGCTGGCCTTATTCGGGAAGCCGGTCGCCAATTCAATGCCTAAGTAGGATAATAGTGATTTTTTACCTCATCTATTTTTGGTATATTTTAACACCTGTTGTTGAAAATAATTTTTCTTTTCAACCACTTAGTTTTACTTGGCCACGATATTATTTTTTCTGAAAATGTGTCAAAAAATACCTAATGTGTCTGAAAAATATTTAAAATTTTAATCGCCATGATACTTTTCCTTTTTTTTTGATTGAATTATGACCCTTTTTTAAAGATCGATATATTTATTTATATATATATATATATATATATATATATATATATATATATATATATATTGGAATTGGACATAGTCCGACAATTTATTTAAAGACAGTTATAATATAAAAAGAACGTTAAACATATTATAAATGTCTTTAAATATATATATATATATATGTGTGTGTGTGTGTGTGTGTGTGTGTGTGTGTGTGTGTGTGTGTGTATTAGGATTAAATGATTTACACTGTTACAATGCATTTCTTAACTCATTTGATTGCAGTAGACGGAAAAATATTCGTGAATATGCTACAAATAAGCAGGCATGATGTTTGTAATTTATTTAGTCAGGCATGCCTAAAAGAGAATTTGCTGCCTAAATACGCAAATATATATATATATATATATATATATATATATATATATATATATATATATATATATATATATATATCCCATGGTTATAAATTCAAATTTGAATTTTGAATTTGTAGGTCTGATGAATTGGATCGTGATAACGATTCCAATGTAATAAATTATAACCATGGAATATTAGTGTTTGAAACTTGAATTTATTTCGCTTAATTCTTTTATTTAATAATTTTTTATTTTATATATTTATTTATACTTTTCGGTTTTTGATGTTTTAGTAACGTAGTAAAAGAAATTTAAGATTAGTTTTGGTTGTTTATTTAATAGTCTTTTGGTCTTAGAAGGTAATTATAGCTATTTTTCGGGATTGATTTTTATAGTCTATTGTAACGGTTATTTTGGCAGGAGTGGTTTTTTAATTTGTTTATTATTTACTTAATTTATTTATTTATTTGGACCGATTATTTTTACTTGTATTTCCTTATTTATTTTTATTTATAAATTTTCGTCTATTCTAACGGTTGTTATGACGGGAGTGGTTTGTTAATTTGTTTATTATTTGCTTGGATTAATTTATTTTACATGTTTTTTATTTTATTTTGTTTATTTTTATTCTTTTCATTTTTCGATTTTTAAGTAACGTAGTAAAAATTTGTTTTCATGTCTGCATTTTGAGATGAGTTCAGATCGTTTATTTAGTAGTTTGTTTTGGTCTGGGAAGGTAATAATAACTATTTTACCTCCAAGTTTCCAGCTTTTGGATAGCTTGTTATAGGTTGATGTCCATTTCATTATTTTCCATGATATTTTTGGTGTGATTTGCGTTTTATTTCTAATTTTCCAGATATACTTAGAAAGCACTGTGCTGTTCGCGTATTTACTATTTGTGAAAGATGTTTTTGTGCATACTTTCTTTGTTTTCAGGGTCCTTCAGTTACTCCTATGTATACTTTTTCTTCATTATCTGGTAATTTTACCGTGGGCTGTTATATTACCTTGTTTTGCAAGCAATTACCATTTAGAAGACATTCATTTTTTATTCTGCGGTTACACGTGGGTTTAGTTTGTTCGGGTGTTTTGTTGATAGTTTTCCTGTTGTGCATTTTTATTATTTGTGCCATGTTTTCGGTGCAACTGTAGTTGATTTTTACTGTGTTTTGTTGAATATTTTGTGGAGCGTGCTTGATTCCGGGAAGTGTTTGTGTAAGAGTTTGAAGAATATTTTTCCTACGTTTGTTTTTACGTTTTTGCTGTACGATGGGTTGAACCATATGATATTTCTCTTCCTGTTGCCATTTTTTTGTGGTCTATGGTGAGTATGTGAGTGTTGCTGGGATAGTTTAGGGTAGTTTCGTAGTCTTTTTTAGCTTCGTTAAATATGGTTTCATTGGAAGAATTGCCGGAAAGATTGCGGTTAATTGATTTTGATATCTGTTTGATTATAGATGGCGTGTGATTGGAAGATATGTGTATATACAATGGTTGTTCACTTTTATATTTACATACACTCTATCCCTGATATTGAGCACTTTATTCCATAAATATAGCACACCTTAAAACTATATTTCTTTACACACACACAGACACACACACACACACACACACACACACATATATATATATATATATATATATATATATATATATATATTGTTGTCATCTGTTGGGCTGTTTCGCTGTATCACAGCTCTTCAGTGTGGCTAGACGTCCGGTTGCCTCTCGCTAGGATCGAAACCCGACTGAATTGGCGTCAGTAGAAGATTCTACCACTAAGCCGTCGGCGCACGGCAGGAATGAAGGTGAATTTTAGCGTATTTATTTTTTAGATAAACACACAGTGACTGAGAGGATTCAATTCGCTTTACCGAAGAGTCTTGCTATAATAGCCGTAATTATCACTGTTTACAAACCCACACTTCCTCCCCAGAGAGCTCAACCGAAATTATTTTTAGGAGCCTATATATATATATATATATATATATATATATATATATATATATATATATATAGTACAGTTAATCGATCCGTTGGTATATAATCCGGATTGATACTAGTAATATTAATTATTAAAACTGATCCACAGAGTGCTTGATGTTTTTATTTTAACAGAGCATATGTACTTTTACTGCAAAAAAAACAAAATTTACCTCAACATATGTATAGTCTATTTCAAACCGTTCATCACACGGCTATCGTCAGCCTCTAAGTGCTTGTCTCGGTGCATTATTCTAAATTTATTTTGAAAGTCAGTCTTTCTCTAGTAGGCGTTATCTCAAAAAATAAAAGTAAAAAAATAAAGGACAATTTACTAATCACACAACCAGTAGTAAGTTTTGGAAGGATTCGTCTGACACTATCAAATGCTTCACTAACATGAGGAATAAGGATAAAGCGACATTCATTAAGTTTGATATAATTGATATCTATTCCTGTATCACTAGAGACCTCCTGGTCAATAGTATCAACTTTGCAAAGAACTATATAGAAATAACGAATGATGAAACTAATATCATCTTAACGGCAAGAAATACTGAATATTCCACCTGGACTAAGCGCCACAATGACGAATTCGATGACCCTCACCCCATGGAAGCATATCACCCAGCCCAAGTTGCAGACCTAGTATACGTTGAATATATATATATATATATATATATATATTGAACGATAAAAATTATTTTTAAAAATTAATTAAAATCTTCAGACATACTGGGTTGTAGATTAATATTCTTATGCTTTTATTATTATTATTTCATTTAGATTCCTCGACTAGTTTCGGCCAACATGGCCATCATCGGGAGAGAAAAAATGTTTCTGCTTGCTGGTGGCAGTAAACTACAGAAATGAATGTCTTGATGGAGAAAATGAACTTTTGTCTGTAGTTTTCATTTGTTTTTCTATTTGTTTTTTTATCTTTTTAACATGAGTTTATTAACATTCTTTGTGTTGGTCAAACAGTCTCTTTTAAGTGGTCATTTGAGATATGAGCTGGATGGATTCATGCTAGTATCGTTTTTCCCTCGGTCAGTTCAGCAGTTTTATTGGTACCTGGAGAGGGGATGCTAAGTGTGTGTGTGTGTGTGTGTTATTTAGTTGGAGAGGGGATGGTAAGTGTGTGTGTGTTATTTAGTTTAGTGTGTGTGTTATTTAGTTATTTAGTCTCTGGTAAGTGTGTGTGTGTGTGTGTGTGTGTGTGTGTGTGTGTGTGTGTGTGTGTGTGTTATTTAGTTTTTACGGAGTGAGTGAGTATGATATGTGTTAGCTTGTATATTGCTATGGGTGTGTGTTATCATTTGGCTCATTAGGAAAGTCAGTGAGTATGTTGTGTGTAAATGTGTATATTCGTGTGGGTGTGTGTATAAGTGTGAGGCCTCAACACCTCCGTATGCATGTCTGTTTTGTATGGATGTGAAATGTGGGTAGGTTTTGATTTGTAGGGTTATGTGTTACTACTATCTATATGGTTAAATTTATGGTTTAGCCCGGCTGGAAACAGCGTATGTAAACGTCGTATCCACTTATTTTCATGGAGCTCTAAAATCTTTCTAATGTTATCTGCTTTGGGCTTTTCTATTCTCTCAATTATAGTGAATTTGGCATGTGTTTTGAAGTCGTGTTTTTCTATGCGGAAATGTTGTTCTACAAGTAATAGTTTTTCATGGGGAGTCGACTTAATTCGATTGCGATAATTATTAATTCTGTAGGTAAAGGGCCATTCAGATTCTCCTACATATTGTTTTCGGCATACTGTGCATTCTAGGAGGTAAATTATCTTATGATTTCTACAGTTAGAGTCGTGGTAGATTTTGAAAGTAGATTTAGTGACTGAGCTAGTGAATGAATACGTGTGTTTAACGTGGTTGCAGCATAAACTTCTTTTGTTGTTACATGGTTGGGAAAATCCTATTGTTTTTGTTTTTAGTTTTTCACGGATTACCTTGTCCCCTAAAATGTGGTTACTACCTATGATTTCTTTTAGGTTCTTAGGTCTACGAATGCCGGGTTCCTTAAATAGTTTTTTTAGGTCTGGTTTGAGATGTAGTATTTCCCAGCGATATATATATATATATATATATATATATATATAGCAAAAAAATTATACAGCAAAAAAAATCAAAAATTGCCTCAACATAAGTATAGTCGACTTCAAACCGTTCATCACACGGCTATCATCACCCTCTAAGTGTTTATCTTAGAGCATTATATATATATATGTGTGTGTGTGTGATTTATATATATATATATATATGTATGTGCATGTGTGTGTGTGTGTGTGTGTGTGTGTGTGTGTGTGTGTGTGTGTGTGTGTGTGTGTGTGTGTGTGTGTGTGTGTGTGTGTGCGGTACTTATTGCAAAGCGCTCAATATCAATGATATATCTAACATACTTAGTTGCATGGATCTGAGTTTGTAATCCTGGGTTTCACGTCCTTGCGATCTTCAAATAAACTGTTTTATTTTTTAAATTTGAATCTATTCATGTCAGTTTCTGTTTGGTGATGTTTGGTGGTAGTAGGGGAACACATTCTCCTCTGTGTCCGTTTTGGGATGGCACACATACGTACGCAGACATACATATGTACATACGATGGCAGTTATGGTAATGGATGTAGCAAGCATAAAGATGCCGGTGAAACAGTAAGAATGAAATAATTATTACAATAATGAAAGCAATGAAAATAATTAAAATAATGTGATCAATGGCAATTGTGAAGGATATGATGTGGAAACAATGGTGGTAGTCAAGAAATGAAAATAACAGTGGTAGTAACAAATAGTATGTGGATAGTGCGGTGCTGTTGGAGTATTCCCTGTTGGAGAATAAGAGGTCGTGGTTGTATTTTCTTTGCTTTTCTTTGTCTGAGGATCGCAAAAGCGTCAATCTCTGGGTTACAAACTCACATCCGTACAACTATATATATATATATATATATATATATATATATATATATATATATATATATATATATATATTACATGAACCATTCATACAAAAAGCAGATAGTGAAGTTAATGATATAAATGGCAAGAATCACTCTCGCAAACAATTTTTAATAAAATAGATTAACCTCGCACCCGTTGATGAATGTTATGATCCCTGTTTATAAATTCCAGTTGTATAAGGTCTTTTTTTACTACAAGCTTTCGATTGTTCATACAATCATCCTCAGGTATAGAAAAAGATATGTTTTTTTACATCCAGGTAATAACAGGACACCGAAAGTTAAGATGTACTCCGAAATATGTTTTTTTGGGGAAATATGTTATTGTTAACTGTGAAAAAATTTTTTGGAGCGTGTTGAGGTTGAATTTTTTTTTAAATTTTGAATTGTGCGTTTTTGCATTAATATAGTAATATGAGAATTCTTTTGTAGAGGTAGGTTTTTTCCAGTCAATATGGCATGAACTAAATTGTTCAATAAATAGAGGATTGTCACCGTTATTATAAGAAATTTGCACATCGGATCAGTTATTTTAATATCAAGTATGTGGTGCAGTTCAATTGATTCATGTAATGTTGAATGATTCATGTAATGTAAATTGAACTGCACCACATACTTGATATATATATATATATGTATATATATATATATATATATATATATATATATATATATATATATATATATATGATAAGAATATATATTAATGTATGCTATATTTAAGTGCAGTCTGCTAGGCTGAATAGTCTTCAAGAAACGAGCGCAAGTTCTAAAAGGTCAACCAATCTAACAGTGACCTCAATCCACAATCCTCACTATTGGTCCAAATACGGCCTCATTTGTAAATCACTAGCGGGTCTTAAGTGCTACTTAACATTATCGCACAAAATTCATAACTGAATCAATTGGTTAAAAATGTATCTAGAGTTGCCTCCCTTGGAATTAGTTGCTTCCCTTATTTTATGACTGAAAATAATTTAACTATTTTTTCCATATTTAAAATTATAAAAAATAATTAAAATGGACTAAGAAATAACATCTCTTATTTTGTTTATTTCTTTTGTTTAGTACAGTCCAGTTTATTGAAACATTGGATAAACTCTTATTTTCAATTAGAAAATTGTTAGACATGGTCTTCTTCTCCCTTAACAGTTTTGCGCATTGGTTTCGTCAGCTTACGAATTTCAATCAATTCACGTGAAAAGAAAAAATAATTAGAATTGTCTCCCTTGCCAGGAGTTGTTTCCCTTGAAATATTTTACCTTGCATTCTTTTTTAATAAATATTAGTTTCACTTATTCTTTTATATGTCTCGTTCGTTTGGGACGTAGGCGATAATGCCTTTCCACAATTTCCTGTCCTTCGTAGGTCTTAGCAAGTTTTGTATTTGTTTTTTTGCTAGCTCTCCTAATCTCTGTTCTTTCAACCATTTACACGCACCCATTAGGAGTGTTACTCGCTGTTTTTCTCTGCTCCTCATGCTTTGGTATGTCTTCTGAGAATCAAATTTTTTTACATGCCCGAGAAATTTCAATTGTCTTTTTGTGATTTCATGTGTGCGTGTCCTTTTTATTTCCATTTTCCCTAAAAATTGCTCGCATGTCCAGTCCATGGTGTAGGGATGATTCAAGACGGGATTTTGTTAAATATCAAAATTCGGAGTGTCGGGATTCGATACAATAACACAAAATATTGTTGTGGAACTGCCCTTAATTCGACCGTTTAGAATAACCCCACCATTTTAATTGAAAGAATAAAATCCACTAGAACGACAATGTAGTTTTAACAAATAAACATTAATTTAATATAACGACAAGAATACAAGAAGTTGGTTATAGATTTGGTAGTAATCTCTTTTTCTTTTGGTTAATAAAGTTCTGGGATATAATATAAATTGTATTTGTGTTCATATGTGAGAAACAATGAAATGTTGTTATATGTGTTTTATACACTTTTTCGTAAGAATATCGGCTCCAGAATTAAATTATTTATTTCTTCCTAATTGACCCTAAAAAGATATGTTGTTATATGTGTGTTTGTGTGAATATCTACCTAAATCATGATGTAATGTTTTATTAAATATTTTAGTGGTCATGACAATGGAAATTCTCAGCATCCTTCTGTAGAACGACATATCTGCTACATCTTGTTCATTGGTGATGAGACTTCCCAGTAATCAGTGCCATAGAAATGAATCGTTATTACATAAGAGTTAAATACTCTTGTCCTTGTTTCTAACGAATTTTTCATATTTCTTAATACATACTTAGTTTCTGAAAACCACTTTCCACTGTCTCAATGCTCCTTCGGATTTCGGCGTCAGATCTTCCGTCCTCTGTTAAAATATTTCATAAATATTTAAAACTTTATACTTACTTGATTTTGGTGACTTCAATTCGCTATTCGCAACTGGAGCGGTTCTACTAGTGACAACCATACATTCAGTCTTCTTGCAACTGATGTTTAGTCTTTTCTTCCTGCTTTCCTTTACTACTTTCTAATATAATTATTGTAGTTTCCTTTCTGTCCCTGGTATCAATACTGTCATCTGCATATCGAACTGTGGCCACCAATAATAAATCCTGATAGACTTCTAATTAGCTCAGAATCGGCTCACTGTCTTGGTGGAACAAGTCCGAGAAAAGACGCATGCTTTTCTTAAGCCGCTTTCTGTTTCGTGTATTTCTGAATTCTTTTACTATCTGAATACAGGCGATTTGGTCCCAGTATAACTTCGGAATTGTTTTAATATCATTCCCAAATAAGTCAAGTTAATTATCATATATTTTAAAATTCATTTATATTAATATTTTGCTCTTGTTTTGAGGAGGCGAGAGCTTCATCGGAGTAAAGTTAATCTACGTAACATTTTTTATTCGTATTTTTTAAATTAAAAAAAAAATAATTAAAAAAGACTGAGAAAACAAAATGCATAGTTGTCAGTAGAACGAATCATTCCAAGGTGTTAGGTACATATTTGGGACGTTAAAATGAACCAAGTACAGAAATGTGCCTTCTGGGCACTGCAATAACAGACGACAGGAAACATGACGCAAAAATAGGAAGGTTCATTGAAATAGCGAAAAATGTCTTGTCAAAAATTAAACAATGTATAAGGAGATAGGAAAATGTCCTTAGCAGCAAAGAATAAAAAGAGTTGAATTTTTTATGTTATATCTAATCACATATATGACAGTAAATACTGGACAATCTCTTCACAGATAAAAAGACACAGGAAGTGATAGAATTATAGATCTACAAAAAACAAGTAATCATTTGACTCTAAGCAAGGCAATAAAGCCACTAAGACGTAAGGAGTTACAGTGTATTAGAGAATATGAGAAAAATACTATTAAGGAGAAAGAACAATAAAATAACAAAAATTGAGAAAACGGTAGATAACGATTGGCATTGCATTTAAACTTTTGAAGATCATAGCTGATTGGAAAGCAAGAAGCCAGAAAAGAGTTCCACAAACGAGAAGTGTGAGAGAAGAAACTGTTAGCATAGAACTTGCTGTTACATCTAGCCATTTCAACCGTAAAAGATGAGACCTTGTTGCCAATCTAGTACTGTCCTTAAATGCATAAAGTCTAGATACCATAGTGGAAAGTTCATTAGAACAATTACCATGAAAGTATTTATAGAAAAGGCACAGGAACGCTACATTAGTCTGTGGGAAAGTGACTGAAGCCGAGACGCCATGTTAGCATCATTAACATTGCAGGGTCTTAATTGGATTTTATTAAAACTCCCTAAATGTACAACAGGAGCACCAGACCATATGTGGCAGAAATATTCAAAGCATGGGTGAATGGTAGACTTATAAATATGTAAGATCGACTCAGGAGAGAAAAATTGTCTAGCACGACAAAGTGAACCAACATTCCGAGCAGCAGACATAACAACTGTTTCAATATAACGTTTCGACTTGATGTCAGCGGAAAATGTCAGCCCGATAGGCGAAACGAATCACACTCCTGGAGGTTAGCATCAGCCATACTGATAGATGTTAGAAGGGGTTCTTTCAGGTGATTGAGAGAGAGCAGTTTAAATCTATAAAGTCTAGGTACTACAGAGGAAAGTTCATCAGAATAATTACCATGAAAGTATTCAGAGAAAAGGCACTCAGAACCTACGTTACGGTGGTGGGAAAGTGACTGAAGCCGAGATAACAGGTCACAACCAATAACATTGCAGATTCTTCTTTAGATTTTATCAAGAATCTCTAAATATATAGCAGGTGCGCCAGCAATATTCAAAGCCAGGACGAATAGTACGCTTATAAATATGTACGATAGATTTTGGCGAGAAATATTGTCGGGGATGCTGAGAATTCCGTACACAGAAGAATCCCCTCGCCACAAGAACGAAATAAAATTCTGATAAATTATAGCTTTTTATTTAGGAGCAGTAAAAATTTGTAGACTTCAATATTTAGATGATTAAGAAAAATGAATTAAAATAATTTTAAATTCTTCTAATATACTAATTATATATAACGCGAAGAGGGAAGTATGCAAAAGCTGCAGAAATATCAAATAACTTTCATAAAAATAAGCACATGTCACATTACCAACTTCAAACTTCAACTATTATAATTGAAAAGGATTTATCCAACCTTAATATCACATTTCTCACAATTACTAAAAACAATAAGAGAATTAATAACAAAATTAGACCTGAATCAAAAACTTGCAAAATAGTTTGCAAAATCTTTCTCCTGAAATATATAGGTGACCATAATTTCAATGCAATTTTAATTAAAAGTGAAGTAATTTATCAAAATTAAAATATGTGCATTTTGTATTTCCCAACGATAAATTTACTTCCGACATAAACAAAACATTTTCCTTCACACAATTACGACTAAAACAAAGTGGTAGAATAAAAAACTATAACAAAGCTATATGTCTGTTGTATATCTCCCCCAATTTTCACTCTTTCTTTCTTTCTTTCTCTCTCTCTCTCTCTCTCTCTCTCTCTCTCTATATATATATATATATATATATATATATATATTTATATATATATATACATATATATATATATATATATATATATATATATATATATATATATATATATATATATATATATATAATTATTGACGCCCCCAATAAACCGGTATTTATCTGAA
>OZ038486.1:19058990-19083990 GCA_964036315.1 Acanthosepion esculentum | reverse complement strand
TATGTTCAACTCCGAGACCAACATCCAATGTTTGAATTGTGGAACTTTGTCCTGCACTTCCACCAATCATCTACAATATATATGGGATCAAGTTTCATTATTTGTTTTATCATTGTTACACACACATACACACACACATATACATACACACACACACACACACACACACATATATATATATATATATATATATATATATATATATATATATATATAGGGTGCACTTTTAAAAAATTATAACTTTATTTGTATTTGCGACAGAAATAATCTGTAAAAAATGTTATAATGTTTAATGTACCTAATTTTAAGTATATCTAAAATAACTAATGTGATTTCAGACATTACTGTAAACCAGTTGACAAATGTTTTCCGAGAACTGCAAAATCGTATTACCCTTTGTAGTGGTAATGATGGAGGACATGTGGCAATATAGATTTAATTCTTTCTAATCCTTTTTACAAATTATTTCTATCGCAAATACAAATAAAGTTATAAACTTGTAATTTTTTTTTAAAGTGCACACGAATTTTATGGACACCCTATATATATATATATATATATATATATATATATATATATATATATATATATATATATATATATAATAGTATTTCAAATTATTTTATCATTGCATTTATTCATGTACGCGTCATGGGATAAGTACCGAAAATCGTCACGGACCCACTCAAGTGCGACAAAGTGCGAAACCATGATGTGGTATCCATTCCTCAAGTCGTCCGAAGAACTCTAGAAAGATTTTGCGTCATTCCATTTCAGTGTGTCTTTGCAGAAACCTGATTGATGTAGGTACGCGATTTTGCGTGCGAATAGACTTTTCCACCACGTTCCATCAATACCCGTCTGAGGTAGCCCCTCCCAATTCTTTCTAAATTCCCAGCATGCTCCTCAAACTAATTCTTGGCAACGTGGACTCGATGATACGGCGCCTTATCATACTGAGTCGGTGAAAAGTGGAGAAATGATCAATAGGAAAGATAACGTAGCGGTCTCCGGTTAATTACCTGTTTAGGCGAACAAGTGAACTCTATCCACGCCATGTGTGTACACACCACAATATCGAGCAACAGCTGACAGCCGACTCAGTGCTTTGTTTGAAACTGGTGCCGATGGTTGTGGTATCAGCCTCACATCAGAACACTGGCAGCAACTCGAAAACAACTGAAATGGTGATTCTTGGGACCACACCACAAGTTGCCAGTCATCCAAGAATCAATTAGAGACCTAACTAAACAAGGCGTGGTACTGTGTTCGGTATGGTTGTGTTAACAGGGGAAACCTGGTGGGTTTTCTGCTCTTATGGGTGCTTAAGAAAGCTGAGCTGAGCTGACCTTCAGGGTGCGTGTATGATAATCATTACTTGAATATGGATGTAATATTAGCCAGTGTCACAATTCTGACCACACACCCCTGCTCACATAAATAAAGGACATGGGGCAGACCACTGCGTTGTCCAAAGTGGCTGCAATACCTCCCGTCAGATATTCTAGGTATGCACGGGACTCTGTAGATCGAAGGGTGTCAATAATCCCGTTTCAGAAATAGAATATGGCATCTTTTTAAGAACCATGACCATGCCCTGTCCAAACTCTTTTTGTTCACAACACCTTCCCATGGGTAACCTAGCCGGAATTCACACTGATTCAACAGGTGTCAGAATGCAACTGGTATAAGTCTGGGCAATTCCAGGATATTAAGATACAGTAGTGCCATCGACCATTAATTTAACATGCCAATATCCAGCTATTCCATGAGTTCTGGCGCGTCAATGTATATTATTATTATTATTATTATTATTATTATTTGTTCTCGTGAGTTTGTTACAGGTGAATTAAACTAGATATTAAATGACAAGCTTTTTGGAGATTTCAGGGTACAAGTTTTCACTTAATACTTCAGTGATTTTCTCAATATTCTAGCTACTTCTAGCAATGCTATCTTGAGAGTGGTTCCGATGCTTGTTCTGGCTTTCAGTCCTACCATAGTCTCCGGGAATATTCTAAGGGCTGAGCATAACATCGACCCCTTCTGTCACATTCAGTTCCACGATTTTTCAACTTCTCTCAAAAGTGTAGAGAGTTTTCCAGCTTTTCAGGTTTTTTTTTTCAATTTTAATCTATGGTCAGTTGAAACAGTGTTATATTGTGACACTATTTGTTGTTACCGCGGTAAAACATAAGGAAGTTTTCTTATGAACAAAAGGAACGATATACTGAGAGACTTTGGAACAAGAAGGGTTAATACATAAAATCCGTGGGAAAGACTGAAGATTTTAATTCTCATGTAGACGACCACCTGAATTTTGTGTTGGGGTTTTGAACAATAGAAAACGAGCCAAGCCAAGAGGGCAATGATGATTGACACGTATAACACACAGGTGAAAATACGAGGTGTAAAGCTGTAAAGATTTTGTAAACAAACGAACTTAGAATTAATTCATCCCGGTCGGAAGTTGGGTTGAGACACCAAGGTGGAGGAGCCACCCACGCTCACTGATGAGGTTCAGTGGGAGGTGATAATAAGAGAGAGTGAAAGAAGGGATTTCCCCAAAATTATAAAGATGACAACAAAGGGGATTTACAGGATTCTCCTATTTCGCCGTGCCCCACGCCAGTTTGGGCGAATGTCAATAAATACGAATGCGCGAAGCGAGTTCGTCAGATAGGGAGAGAGACGGCAGAGAGTTCGTTTCAGCCACCAGTCGTGATACATACCACGTGATTATCTGCCGAAGAGAATGCCCCGACTTCAGCCTTGTGCCGAACTTTGCCGAAACAGCAAATTAGACTTTCCCAAGTCAATAACAATATCACTTCCGATTTAGACGCGGGTTGGGCTGATAATTAATTGCATGCGAATCTGAAATAACCAATTATTGTACGAAAGGCTGATATAAAAGCACATACTTTTTGTTCAATTTATTCGAGTGTTATTTTTTCTCCTGTATGTCTTCGCCCTGCTTGAACCAGCTCAACACGATGATACATACGACGATTCGATCTTGGCCTTCTTATGATCAAACTTAAATCACAACTTGGGATAGGGCAGGCCTGAGATCGAAGCGATCTTCATTGATCAGCCGCTGTGTTGGAAGTCTTGGACTACTAGGGGGCAGGTGCTGGGCGACAATATGCAGTATGATAAATTCTTTTTTTGTTGGATCGTTTACTTCATTTTGATACCAGTTTTATTATCATATCTTCTTTAAAAACATGCTTTATACATTGTGGTTCTTAATTGCCCTCGCATTTGTGAAGATCATATCTGCTTTAAAACGTTTTATAAAATTGGGGTACTGAATTAATTACCCTAGCAATTCTGTTAAGAAATAGATTTGCTTCATAAAAAAATGGAAAAGCTAAATACCTTCTGTGGTTCTTCAGAAATTCCCTCGTAAATCAACCCGTCGGGTATGGCGCTACCCTCAGTGCCCCACCTGTTCAAGAAAAGTTTCAGCATCAGTATGCAGGTGTAGCGTGGAATGTGTAAGTGAAACTATGTTTGAAATAGATCTTCCTGAAGTGTAACCTTAAAGACATTTCTGAACATGACATTGCCTTCACTTTTCGTCCGTGTCTTACAGGTAAGAGAATCCCTGCCTTGCGAGGAACTTCTTGTTGAAACGTACGGCAAGAGTGTGTCGAGGTTGAGGGAAACACACATCCCATGGCTTTCCTAGCAACTATGGGTCTAATAGGCAAAGAGGGAAAAGAGATGACATGTAACAAAAATAATACTGCCTCGTAAACTACATCGGCTTTAGGAACAAAAATGTCCACGGGACTGACTTCACAGGACACTGTGTCTTGCTGACTGCTTGTTCCCTCAAACCTGCTTTTATTGGCATGAAGCAGTCAGTTGCAGGGAGGCCCATATACATACATGCCAAACTCTCCCGCTGCTAACGGGAAAAACCCGGATGTAACGTGTATTGAGAGAAATGTCGACACGCGATCCGAGGCCTCCTTTATGTGTTTGGATGCCCGTACGCCAGACTCATTTTGATATATTTTGAAATGCTTAAAATTATTTCAACTTACAAGTGTGACAATTATCAATTAATATATATTTTTAAATATTAATTGATACCATTTGGGATTTGGTAGTATGATTAATGAGGGTTTTACTGGGTGGGTTGTTATGGCGAAGAGCCGGTATTTACCCGACCTTGCCATGGACTTATACTTTTCCCAAGAGTATGAGCACATAATTGAATGCAATGAACTGGAATTCGGGCTCGGGTCTCCTATTCCTCAATCTGAGACGCTACCCAATTCATCGCCACCATATTTTTGCGTCAATTAGATTATTTCTGATGGATAGTAATTTGAAAACCCCTTCAAAGAATCAAAGACAGGAATAACACTTCTTAAATGTGCCTTATCTTTTCAAAAGAAGTGACTTACCCGGCCAGGAAGGGACGCATTACGTAGTAAAAGCAATCGGGTGTCAGTTTCTCTGTAAATTAAAAAAAAATCTTACAAATAAAATATACTAACAAATTTAAAATTATATCTAAAATATAAATATCTATCTAAATGTGTCTAGACATGGCATCAACCTAACATTCAATCATATGTGAAGAATTTCCTTTTATAGCTGCTAGATTAGATTTGAAAGCCTAGCGTTACAAAATGTTGAATTTAACTCTCTTTTCATAATTAGCTGAAATGTTGCTTTGATAAATTCCTGTAGCTTAATGATAAAGCACACTTGGCTTGGAAACGGTTTTGTAGATTAAAATGGGAATACAGATCGAGAGATGTATTTTCTTTAGCAAGAGTTTCAATATCTAGGCCGGTGATTTACGCTTTAAAAGCAAGAATGTCTTAACATGGTCGTGCATAAAATTGTTGGTTTTTGGTTTTTCCTTTCTATCTAATGTAGTCTTTCTGTATTCAAGTAGAATTCCTGAATACATATAAACTTACCATTCATACGCTTCAAGACTTCAAACATTTCGTTCCCTGCTTCTTCAACTTTCTTCAGACAATCGCATAGGCGAATGACGTCATTGTCAATAACGGCTTGAATGCCGTGGATGATATTCTGTAATAAACAAATCGAACTAATAAGATATAAATGCGAATAAAAAATGTTTCTTCAATCAATTTCTAATTTGATGCAGAATTTCATAGCAATATCTTCGAATAAGTGCCTTTGCAGTTCACACAAACTTACAGAGATATTAGAAGACATTCATCAGTGTTGGGGTACATGAGATTCTATTAGAATGGCTAGCTAATCCCTGTTTCAGGCGCCCGCTCAGGCACATTTGTGATTCTTCAACACCCACAGAGATAACTTGCAACTATATCGATCAGACCTTATTTACAGCTCCTGGGAGAGAGGGCAGCCTGGCGTGATCAACAGTTGAACAAGTCTAGTACGGTCAAACTCTCAGTCACGATGACTTGTGACTTCATGCCACCACAGCCATCGACGACTTGGGTCAACCCGTGGGATGGTTTTCAGAGACTATAGTGAGGCGCTGGGGGTCGTCAACGTCGTCCGATATTATCAAAAAGTCACCGACTTGTCGAATCGACAACGGAGAGATTCGAACCCGGGTCGGAACGCTAATGTTTAAAACACTCGGGTACGCGCACGCCTACAGAGATAGATATCAAACTGTGTTCAAAAACTTGTATTTCTGACACAAACAAGTCATTTGTGACATTATTATGATACTGGTAGAAATTCAGATTAAAAGGGTTCATGTGAAAACCCCGTATAGGATTTAGAAGCGTTAAAAATGTTAAAAACCGTAAGGCGAATACATGAATTGAAATATGGAGCAAGGAAAAAAAAGAGAAATGTTTGTTTTTTTTTCTTTCTGATAAACAAAAACGCAGAATGGTATGTCGTGTCCAAAATATTATTTGAGGAATGTGAAATGTGGATTGCTTGTCGACAGAGAGGCAGTGAAATTTTTATAATTCGCGAAACCGATAATGTAAACAAACTGAAATATGGTTTTGTAAACGGGCAAAGTGGGCAAAAATGTTAATCGGTCATATTGAAAAGTTGACAACAAAGGAAATGCTTTGACGTCAAGGACAGAGAAATAATTTATAAATACATAATTTTTTATCGGTAAAATTATTGTTTTGAATAAGTAACCGATCACGAGCCGATTGACATCGGGATATAGAAAGGAATTATAAACAAAGTTTGTTGTCGAAGAATGTATTGTTTTGAATAACTGGCCGCTTTCTTTTAAGGTCAGTGTCGTTTCTTCAAAATTGGAGAAAATAATTAATTGATATGAATATTGATGAGTCCTTAGGTGTGGTGAGAGTCGAACGAAATACATATAAAAAGAGCGCTTAAGCGACCCAGCAGTTGGAGCAAGAGGCTGCAAGAGACACAAGCGAACGAAGGAATTGCTGACTCCACATGACCTGATGCCGTGAGAATTCCCGACCGACCTCTTTCTTTGCTGATTGAACCCGCTCCAAGTTTTAGGAAAGACAATGTGTCACACGATTGAGAGTTTAACGGGAAGGGTTAATTTTTTTGTTTCAAAAACTATATAAACCAATTGAAAATTAACCTGGAGACCTTCAGCGTTATTTTGTTATGTTACTTTTTATTTTCGCCAGCGGAAGCATTATTTGTCCTTTTGTAGCAGGGTCCGATCCAGAGCTCTTGTACGGACGAAATTTGATCTTCACTGCTCTGTGATCAAGGAACACAGGTGGGACAAAAGCAGATGAAGGAATGAAGTGGAAAGCAGATAAACATCAGTTGGCCGGCGGTAGATAAACATCAGTTGACCAGCGGCAGATACACATCAGTTGGCCAGCGGCAGATAAACATCAGTTGACCAGCGGCAGATAAACATCAGTTGACCAGCGGCAGATAAACATCATTTGGCCGGCGGCAGATAAACATCATTTGGCCGGCGGCAGATAAACATCAGTTGACCAGCGGCAGATACACATCAGTTGGCCAGCGGCAGATAAACATCAGTTGACCAGCGGCAGATACACATCAGTTGGTCGGCGGCAGATAAACATCAGTTGACCAGCGGCAGATAAACATCATTTGGCCGGCGGCAGATAAACATCATTTGGCCGGCGGCAGATAAACATCAGTTGACCAGCGGCAGATACACATCAGTTGACCAGCAGCAGATAAACATCAGTTGGTCAGCATGGGAACAACCCAGGATCGAGCCGGGTTTGATGTGTTATGCTTTTTTAACCAGTCACTGGTAATGGGAACAGATTCATTACAGAAACTCAAAATTAACACAAATTGTGCTTGCATGCTGTACATGGCAACACATTAACCTGAATTTAATCTACAGGGTAAAACTGTTCTTCTCTGTATGTGGTAAATTGCAAATAGAATCTTATTATTACGTGTTGCTTGAATCCTGTTAAACAGTTAATTCACAATACCACAATGAGCCCATTTGAATGACATTCTATAACGAAAAATACTTTTTGTTGCCTCTGGGCAAGGTCGACTAATGCTTTTTTTCTACTTTACAATCATACTCTTCTTGTTGCAGATACAAAGCATCGAAAATCATAGCGACAAGCCTCGTATTCTTCAAATCTAGCATTCTCAGACACTCAGCTGCTTTTCGCCATTGATCGTTCTTTGCTTGGTCAGAGTTTTACAGATATCGAAAACGTCTTCAAAGAATTCGTGAACACATAGCCAGAATCGTTCTTTCACAATGAAATTGAAGACTCTGTGGGTATCATAGCCAGTAACATTCTTTCATAATCGATTCGCGGAATTAATGTCATTATAACTAGAATAATTCTTTGATGATGGAATCAAAGATTACTTGTCATTGTAAACAGAATCGTTCCTTTCTGGTGAAGACGAAGTATCATAACTAGAATCATCATTTTATGATGGAAGCGAAGAATCCCTCTCATTATAACCAGAATTAGTCATTCATGATGGAATCGAATTAATTCGTGACATCATCACCAGAATCGTTCTTTTATGATAAAATACTCAACGTAGCTGTAAGTGTAAAGTAATAAAATGTCAACGAAAATATTTTTATGACTGACTAATAATGCTAACAATATATACTATTATGCCCCTTGTTTCCATATTAGTATGTTTAGATAGGTTTAATAGGAAGTTCGTTGATGAAAATTAAGAGAAAACATAGGTCCAGTTCTAGAGAGCTGGGGAATACCTTCGATACACTTCTGGTATCGTTCAACAAGCTTCTTCATCCCTTTCGAAGAGAAGTTTTACGGTTACTTACGAAGCCACGTCTACACCAATTGCTCGTTTGGGTACACAACGCACACAGAGTTTGATTTTGTTGTTGTGTCGTGCGAATTCTTCTGTCCACGGAATTCTCGACAATATTTCACGCTAGAATATATCTCACATACTTACAAGTCTACCATTCGCCCTTGCTTTTAATATTGCTGGTGCACCTACTATATACTTAGAGATTCTTGGTAAAATCTAAAGAAGTATCTGCAGTGTTATTCGTCCTGACCTGGCATCTCGGCTTCAATCACTTTCCTACCACCGTAACGTTGCTTCCTTGCGCCTTTTCTGTAAGTGCTTTCACGGAAATTGTTATGATAAACCTTCTTCTATGTTAGCTCGACTTGATGAATTTAAACACAGTACTAGATTTGTGGCAAGTTCTCATTTTACAGTTGAAATGGCTAGATGCAACCGTAAGTTCTATGCTAACAGTTTCTTCTTTCTCACTTCTCCCTTTTGGAAATCTCTTGCGGCTTCTTGCTTCCCATTCAACTTTGATCTTCACAAATTTAAATGTCATGTCATTCTTTCAGTTGAACTACTCCTGGAAATTAAGTACACACACCACCTAATCATTTCTGTGTTTTGTTTTTTTGTTTTTTGCGGGGGGTGACTTTGTTTAACTAAAATAAGTGTCGAAATTGCTTATCTTGGCTAATATGTTCTTTGTCCCCGCCCCGATAGTATCTTACCTCTTTTCGGTAAAGTACTCGACGTCCTAATCAATGCCATATTGGTTAAATATCGTACTTTGCACGTTCTCCTTTCAAACAAACAATATGGCTTCTGTTTCGTCACGTCTACTGTCTCGAAATTCTTGACAAATTTGAAAGATGGGTCTGTAATGTATTCGATCCTGACTAGGTATCTCGACGTGAGTCACTTTCTCGTCGTCATGTCGTGATTTCTCTCTGTCTTATCTGCAAATATTTTCATGGCAATTCCTCTGATGAGCTTTTTTTCCTTGGTGCCCCGACTACATGAATTTAAGCGTGCTACTAGATTGGCAACTCGGCCTAACCGCTTTATTGTTGAAATAACTAGATGCAACCACCACTTCTGCTATAACGAGTTTCTTTTCTCATCTGCGGAACAATTTGTATCTGTAAAAATCCCTTCCGATTTCTTTCTTCCCTGATAATTCCAGTCTCCAAAATTTTAAATTCAACGTCAATCGCCATCTTCTGTCTTCAAGAAACCTATTCCTTATTGTCCTTTCCTCAATCCCCGTCAGTAAAGTATTTTCATTCTCTTTCACTCCCTGTAACAATCTGCGTCTTACTGGCATTATCGCCTAGTTTGCAGTGAAAAGTTTATTTAAAAATGTACGGCCAAGTGTGAATGTTTTATATACTTGTTGCAAAACATCCGTAGTTTCATTTAGAATTTTTTGAAAATATCTCGGACATTCAGGCCGGTAAATGTTACTAATACTGTTTATTATAAAACAGAGCATTTACTTAAATATTTGTATGTATAAAAAGAATGTATAAACATAAAAATGTCTTTAAATAATTGTCGGACTTTGTCCATTTCATATATATATATGCAATTTTAATATATATTACTTATATATTATATATGCGCGGTATTTACTGGAAAGCGCTCAGTATCAGTGATAGAGCTAACATATTTAGTTGGATTCATGTGAGTTTGTGACCCTTGGTTTCACGCTCTCTGCGAACGTCAGACAATCGCAATCGCCTGACAATTGTCTGACGATCGCAGAGAGCGTAAAACCAGGGTCACTAACTCACATATATATACATATGAAAAGTGTATATATATATATATATATATATATATATATATATATATTGCTGCGGTTGCTGCATTTCATATATATATATATATATATATATATATATATATGCGTGTGTGTGTGTAATATATTACATATATTATTATTTATATATTATATGCGCGGGAATTATTAGAAAGCACTCAAAATGAGAGATAGAGCTAACATATTTGGTGTGCTTGATGTGAAATAGGTATTTATTTTCATGTCTACATTTGGTAATTGTCTCTAATCTTTTGTTTAGTAAATTCTTTTGCGAGGTATGGGATATTATTGCTACTTTTTCGTGTAAGCAAAGTGGGCATTTTTTTCTGTAATGTTCCTGTAAAGGTGCTCTTTTCAACATTTTCCAGCTTATTCTTGGTGTGATGTTTCTGTCTTTTTGCTGCCATATGTTTGTGGATAGTGTAGTACTGTTCGAGTATTTTCTGTTGGTAAATGAAAGGTTGTGGTTGTTTTTTCTCTTCTTGAATGGACCCTCGGTGGTACCGATGTAGTACATTGTTTGCACTTACCTTGGTTTATATATTGTATTCGTATGTTGGCAATTTCCCTGAAGTGGACATGTTGTTCTATTTTTCTGCAGTTGCATTTTGGATCCTTGGTTTCATTTTTGTAGGCTGTCATTTTTTTGTTGTTGTGACTTTTTATTATTTCTGTTATATTTTTTGTGCAGCTGTAACTGATTTTAACGTTATTTTTGTTGAATATTTTTGCTAATCAGTCTGTTTCAGTGAAGTGCTTTTCTATTAAGTTTAAGAATGTTTTAATTATGTTCGTTTTGAGTGTTTTGTTGTATGGTGGATTAAACCAGATAATATTTCTTTTTCTGTTTTTGCGTTTTGGCTGTGGGAGTGTATATTGTAGTTGTTGTGTGTATCCCCAAAAAATTAATCAGTTTGTCTGACGATCGCAAAAGCGTGAAACCCAGGGTCAGAAACTCACATCAACCCAACCAAATACATACATATATATATATATATATATATATATATATATATATATATATACTTTAAGTCACATTACAAGTGGGGAGTGACAAAAAATGACTTCCAGTTTCATGCGCTTTCACGCCATCATGAGGCGGTCGGTTGCTGCATTTCATAAAATAGGAACTCTTAAACCATCAGGCGAGTCGAAGATGGTGAACCAACCACACTCGCCAAGGGGAGGGTAACCTGTTCGGCCAAGATCGAAATAGCCAAAAATATTCCACCAGAAAAGGCTTGACGGTGTAGCAAAAATGTGCTCAATGCCAGGAACAATAGCACCATAGCAGAGGGGCTTAGAGCGTCAAGCAAAAATTGTTCTGCAATACCGGGCCACTAAAGTCACCTATGTAATAGCATATATATATATATATATATATATATATATATATATATATATATATATATATATATATATATAATTAAATGGATTTTTAATCAGATATTATTTCATTATTACTAAAAACATTATTTTTAGTGGGTACACATTTTTGAGTTTGTATTATTGTTTTGTTTTTTGGGGGTTTTTTTAAACAGGGAAATTAATAGCAACCGGCCTACATTGAGAAGACAGAAGTTTTCTTTTATAGAACTTCTCGGCTCTCATAGTCGAAATGTTAACTTTTTAACCACTAGGTCACGCGCTCTTTTATATATAAGTACGTAGAATTATATTTTACAAATATTTCAAGATTTGTCTATTGATCAGAAGGAAATACATGAAGAGAAACTACTTACTATTAAGGCTTGATAGAATTCAATCTCAATTTGAACAGTCACCGTCACGAACCATTCAGGACCTTCGCCATCAGCCACATTATATAGACATTTGAGGTTGCTATTTGGAAACAAAAATAACTTGAAATCATTGCGAATTCTTGCACAACAGGTAATTGTCAGGCAGTTGAGAAAGCACCGAAAAGAACTTGCTTTAAAATCGATGAATCAAATGTGAAAATATTCTAAATATAAAAATCAAATGTGAAAATATTCCAAATATAAAAATTAAATGTGATAATATCCCTAATATAAAATCAAATGTGAAAATATCCCTAATATAAAAATCAAATGTGAAAATATTCCAAATATAAAAATTTACTTAGCTAATGCAGAAGATTCAATTAACTGTAGCAAGGATAAAAGTTACGTTATTTTCCAGTAAGAACATATTCAATTGAAGATTTCTTCTCGTAATTGAAATACTTAATCCCCAGCAGTAGCAGATGTCAATATGAAAGCCAACTGAAACACAAGGATTTCGAATACAGATTTTCTCGGCAGAAACAATGGCGTATCACAATCTTCCTTCTCAATATGTCCATTACTTTGTGAGACATTAAGCTATGTTTTAATAATATTAAAAGCAAAACTTTCACTTCATCATTTTCAAGGCAAGTCGGACCGATCCAATTCAAAGATCGTGAAGCGCCAATCTCCCTCTCTATATTTCCACCCACTTTAATTGATGCTGCATTACGCAAAACCGAGTATCGCCACAAAATATTTTTTTAAATGTGTACAAAAAATTTTGTGTTATACCAACGTCCCAAGTCTGCCAACCTCGAAAATCAGCATTGGAAATCTGACTGCTTAACCGGGCTCAAACACCGACTACTGATAACTGTGAGAAAAACGCAACTACCCTAGCTACGAGGCGAACCTCAAAATCTTAGTCAGTGTCTAGTTTTGTTGAAGTCTAGAAATTAGATACTGAAGGAAAAACAATTTTTCCTTGCAAACATTTGTACCCGCCTAATTAAAAAAAAAAAGTCAGTAACAGAAAATTCTAAACTTTAACTGCCGTGATATTAAAGTCTTTTTAAGATTAATATATTTTTTTTTAACATATTGTCTTGACACAGATCCCAACTTGTTTCATTTAATGTTGCAATGTGAGACGATTAAATAAATCGAATCACGAACCACGTGATATACATTGACCAGTGGGCAGGCAACGTTTGAAATATATACAAGAGCAAAAATTTTATTGGTTTTTCAAAATTTTTAATATGGGGGAGCTCATGAATATATACCATTTAACATTGAATTGTATCACGTCCATGAACTTACCTGACTTTTCCGCTAACCTGGTGAATATTCACGAGCAGCACCATACCGAAAAGTTTGAAAAACCAATAACATTTTTGTTCTTGTATATGATACTTGTCACAAAATAAGCCTTATTACATTTGCCTTGATAAAGTCCCTCGTCGGCTAAGATGGTTTCCTTTTGCCTTTATTCATAATTCATAATGTATTTTAATAGTAAAATAATTTACAACGGATTCCTATAATAACAAAATTTTCAAGAAATTTTCTATCTATATTTCAGTATTTGTTGTACAATTATATATCTAAACATTAGAACAATCGTTCTTAAACGGGGGGCGCTTGGTTCCCTCGGTAGGAATTTCTGATCTAAGAGGAATAATTTTAGTGAGAAGATGATGAATTTCAATTATATTATAAGAAATTTACTAACGAAAAAATTTACTAGATGACAAATCAAAAGGGGACAGGAATAGAAGAAATCTTGGATCGCAATCGAACCTGATTCTCTGAAAATCATTTTTTTAACAGAATGTCCCAATCATGTCGAAACGAACATCTTGGTTCTTATTTTATTGATTTTTTCTACGCCATCTGTATTATTGTTGGTCGTAGCAACACTAGGAATCGAACGCCACAGGAAAATGCGTAATATCGAAGATATACAGGTAGATTTCGATACGAGTTGTTCCCACATTACAAACCTCAGAAATCTGATGTTCATGTGCCGGATGGTAGAATGACTGTAGATTTTTGTTTTGTTTAGTCCTCAACACTTTCGTGGTGAAAATGGTTACGGCGCCACCGATGAAAAGCAGATTCCTAAGCTGTACGATATGAGATCAAGCCTTGCTGAATGCTACTGCATTGTTCCTGTTTCGCTTTGATCGACAAAGATTATGCTAAATAATAACAAAATGATTTATTGATCTGGACATTTATTGTCTCTTAATTCATCACTTTTTTTTAATCCGTCATGTTCGCTTAATCAGTCATATTTGCAAAATCCATTTTTTCAAGCGAACATGTTTGCTAAAAACATTTTTTATTCATTTTTGTAATCCATTGTATTCTCTTATCCCTTTATTCTCTTATCCCCTTATTCTCTTATCCCTTTATTTTCTTATCCCTTTATTCTCTTATCCCCTTATTCTCTTATCTCTTTATTCTCTTATATCTTTATTCTCTTATCCCCTTATTCTCTTATCCCTTTATTCTCTTATATCTTTATTCTCTTATCCTCTTATTCTCTTATCCCTTTATTTTCTTATCCTTTTATTCTCTTATCCCCTTATTCTCTTATCCCTTTATTCTCTTATATCTTTATTCTCTTATCCCCTTATTCTCTTATCCCTTTATTTTCTTATCTCTTTATTCTCTTATCCCCTTATTCTCTTATCCCTTTATTTTCTTATCCCTTTATTCTCTTATCCCCTTATTCTCTTATACCTTTATTTTCTCGTCCCTTTATTCTCTTAGCCCCTTATTCTCTTGTCCCTTTATTCTCTTATATCTTTATTCTCTTATCCCCTTATTCTCTTATCCCTTATTCTCTTATCCCTTTATTCTCTTATCCCCTTATTCTTTTATTCCTTTATTTATGTTTTCTTAATTTATATTTAATTTTTCATGTTTCAGGCGTCAATTTTTTTATCCATTGTTTTTCCGTTCTTAATCCGATGTTTTGCTATCCGTTATATTTGATTCACGACTTATATACTCTTAATTCTTTTTAATCCGTCATATTTGTTTAATAGTTGATTCATTTATCCATTGTTTTTTTAATCCATCATATTTTCTTGTTTAATCCGTCACTATTTTTTATTTTATTGTTTTTTAATCCACTATCATTGCTTAATCTTTCAAGCTTTGTTTTGAATTCTTTGTATTTGGATTATCTGTCATATTTTTAAAACCGTTACATTTTAATCCTTTTTTATTTTCATAATCCATTCGTTTGTTATATTTGCTTATTCCGTCATATTTTCTTAAGCTATTGCTTTTAATCGATAACCTTTTCATAACTCATCATTTTTAATCCATCATATTCTCTTAATCTGTCATTTCTAATCAAACATGTTTGCTTAATACGTTTGCTTACTTTTTCTAATCCTTCATGTTTTCATTATTTATTCTTTTTAATCCATCATATTTTCCTAATCCGTTGTTTTTAATCGATCATTTTTGCTTAATCCGTTGTTTTTAATGAGTCATATTCTACTAATCTGTAGTTTTTAATCCGTTCCTTTATTATTCAGCATTTCGTAAACAACTATGTTTAGTTAATCTGTTATATTTTTATATTTTCTAAACCCGATGTTCTTTAATCCGACATTATTCTTTAATTTCTTGCTTCTTGAACATGTCCAGTTTTCTTAATGAGTAATATTAATCCGTTGTCATGATTTCGTAATCATTTTTTAAATTTATTATTTTTCCCTGTCTGCCATAATCTGTTATATTTACAACATCGTTTTTAAATCACCATTGTTTTCATAATCTGAATGATTTCATACCCTGAAAGTTTTTCATAATCCATCATATTTTTAAATTCCGTCAGTTATACTTAATCCGTCATTATTTACATTATTCGGACTATTGTCCTCATCTTTGTCGCCATATTTATTACAACGTTTCGGCCGTTGTACGCTCCGGCCTTCTTCAGGTGGTTGGAATCTCCTGAGCCGACCAAGCATAGAAATGAATGCAATATGACAACCAGTAATAAGGAGTGCCAGAGAAAAGCGAAATATAACAACAAAAATTGCAATATGAGCTTTGGTAAAAAACATGCAATGATAACAGCAAAAATTGCAATATGAGTACTGGTAAAAAAAATAGTTGCTGAAGACATTAGGTTTATAATACCCAGCAATTCATACATAGATAGACAAGGACACATGGCACAGTAGTTAAATGCGTTAGTTAAATCCAGTGACAGGACCCAAAGAGTGTGAGTTCAATACCTGGTTAAGGCAGTGGAGAACTTTCAGAGGGAAATTAACAGGAGATAACTGACATCCATTAAACATGGCACGTGGAACTAGAACAGTCTACCCCAGTAAGCGAAATAAAGGGTTCAGTTCGACATTCCAACCATCTGAAGAAGGCCGGGGCGTACATTGGCCGAAACGTTGTAATAAATATGGCGACAAAGATGAGGACAATAGTCCGAATAATGTAAATAATGTACATAATACCTCATCTCAGAAATATAGACAGATACCGATTAATCCGTCATGATTTCATAATCCGTCATTTTAACGTGACGTGTTTTCTTAATCTATAGTTTTTTAATCTAATATATTTTCGTAATCCATTGCTTTAAACTCGGTGTGTTCTTAGTTCTGTTTAATCCATCATTCTTCAAAGTTCATCATGTTTTGTTAATCTGTCTTGTTTTGTTAATCCATATTGCTTTGTTAATCCTTTGTTTTCTTAATCCGTTTTGAATTCACCTTGTTTTCCTTAATTACCGTAAAGTACTTTAGGTGTCGTAAACGTTAATCGAAGCGACGTTTACGACAACTGTTAAAACGAAAATGTTTCAAAACTCGCTTAATGTTGTTGATTGAAGAACGCACGCTAAAAACAAGATAATTCATAAAGTATTTTATTTTCCCGCAGACTTTGAAATATTCATCATTGCACTTCAAAGTATTTGAATGCAACGGACGCTGAGTGGCAAATGAATAATTATTAAACTTTGACATTTACGATTTTAATGCAATTTTCGGATGAACTAAAATATTACAAACTTGCATTAAAACATTTGAATCACTTTATTGAACCATATTTTCGTATTATTTTTTATTGAGCATAGTTTCATATACATTGCTGGGGCTATATTTTTTAGTATATTTTTTAAGTTTCTACTTACTCAAGTTCCAGTGGTCTGTAAAAAAAGAAAAAGTAAGCATTAAAATATTTAGCCATTTAAAATTGCAAAAGAGCTGTAAAGTTTTAAATTAGTTAAAGCAAGTATATTAACATTTTTGCTAAGCTAAATGGAGTGCTTAAAAAAGCAAGAAAATATCTTGGTTTTCTCTATTCTCCAAAGTTCCATATAGACATTAATATATCTGTTATGAGCCGAAAACATCATAAAAACACGAAACCAGAAATAAATTTAAACATTCTGTATACAAAATATGAGTATTCCATTCATACGTCAAATTAAATATACAGTCCAGTCCACAAACACACGCGCACACACGCACACAACTCATATATATATATATATATATATATATATATATATATATATAAAATATATATATATATATATTGTGTAATTGTCATCTTTGATAATGGCTTATGTAAGCCGAAAGCTTAGATTGGATTAAAAAATATGTATCAATATTGTGATTTTCTTTCATTGCTTAATGATAATGTTATTAAGCTTATCAGACGATATGAAAAGAACTTACATAAAATATATAGACAACACTTATCTATATTATTTAATGAAACATGTATGAATATATATATATATATATATATATATATATATATATATATATATATATTTAGAGAGAGAGAGGGGGTAGTAAATTGTTGCCATTTTATATTATTAATTTCGCGATTGCGCTTCTTTTGTTGTTTTGTTTTTTATTTATTTCTCATGTCTGTGAGAAAAAAGAGCACCATGACGCAATTCACTTCGCAAAAAATTTGGAAACGGCATGCTGTACTGTTTGACATTCGCGACGAAAGCTCCAATACGAATATTTCGGTGTATTTGGGTGTCAATGTGAGGACCATGCAGAGGACTAGGAAAGAGTTGGATGAGTCTAATGGTGATTACGAAGATACAGCAGCCCGGAAAACACATTCTGATCATTGTGAAGTCCCGAATTTGTTGGTGAGTGCCTTACACTCAACACGGAGGCCGACATCAAGTGCCTTGAGGAGGTAGTGCTTCCCTGAGTCAAGAGGGTGACTGCTTGAAGACCCTATGTCTGGCAACTGGACTTTGCAACAAGCAAGACAACCCAGTTATGGCTGTCAGACAATTTCTGCGACCACATCATCCTTTACATCTGACCACCTAACTCCCCAGACTGCAACCCCCTTGATTATTACACGTGGGGCGCAGTTGAGCAAGAGATCCTTGTAACACTAAAGACGAACTGAAAGCAAGGATTATGGCAGCATTCACCAACTTAACAAGGAGACCGCCCAGTTGAGGTGCAGGAGATGTCTTCTGAAGGCTGTGGTTGAAGCCAATGGTGATTTTATTGAATTAGACAAAAAATACTAAAGACTAAATTTATTACTTTTTAGTATTTTTTGTCTAATTTTGGTATATATATATCTGTTAAAATGGGATGTCAGATTTATATTCTTTTTTGCGTAGTTTACACAACAATTCATCCATCGCACCCTCTGTGTGTGTTTAACGAATTGTCTCACACGATGCAATTTAAGTACAAAGAGTCAAGAAGTATGTGTAGGGGACAAATAAAAAGAAGTTTTTATTTTTTTTTATTTCTTGTAATATCCCAACGAGGATTACTGTTCAGAACGCATGGGATTTAGGTCCTCGTCCGTGGAAAACTATGTAGCAACTGACTTTCCTCCCGAACAAGCTGTCACAGGAGCTTAACATGCCTCTTAAGACATCAATAAAATGCTCTTCCTGTGAAGAGGCTGACAATTGCCTTGACTACTCCTGCACTAGTATTTACGCTTTACGTTTAAGAAAAGCACGTCAGTCAATATAGACCCACCCCGAAAACGCTTTATTGTGAAAATAAATTACGATAAGTATTCTGTCTCTATAATGTTCACTTCTCGTGCATTACAGGACGATACCAAGAGTAAACCAGTTGGAGTAGGCCCGTTTAGCGCAGTACTAGATTGGCAGTTAGGTCTAATCATTTTACAGTTGAAATTACAAGATGTAACCGTAACAGTTTCTTCTATCGCACTTCTCGCTTGTGGTACTTTCTTCTGGCTTCTTGCTTTCCACTCAACTTTGATCTTCAAAAATTTAAATGCAATGTCAGTCATTATCTTCTGTTTTCTTCATTTCTGTTCTTTACTTAATAGTATTTTTTCTCATATTCTCTCACATTCTGTAACCCCTGGCAAGAATCCAAGGTCAAGAGGACGAAAAAAATTGGGGATTCATTTTTACTTACTTTCATTGTCAAACTTTTTTTTTTGTCTTTTTAAAAAAAAATTCTTTGCAATTAAATCCTCCCTCTTTTTCCTTCATTCTATCTCTATTTTGTTCATCGTCTCACTTTATCTTTCTTAAAAACTTCTTACCTCAACCCACTTCCCCAAAATCTGACCAAACATCAGATTTTCTTTTGGAATTATCAAAAGTGGCGGAGAGTCTCAATGGATAATTTGATACATAGCTTCCTTGTGTCTTTTCTATAAATATTTTCACGGTAATTGTTCTGATTAACTTTCCTCTATGGTACTTAAACTTTATGAATTTAAGTGCAGTACTAGATCGTCAGAAAGGTCTCATCATTTTACAGTTGAAATGGCTAGATGTAACCATAAATTCTATGCTAACAGTTTCTTCTGTCACACTTCTTGCTTCCCGATCAACTTTGATCTTCAAAAATTTAAATGCAATGTCAATCATTATCTTCTGTCTTCTTAATTCCTGTTCTTTTATTGTTCTTCATTCTTAATATTGTTTCTCAATTTCTCATATTTTTAACATTCAGTAACCTATTGTAGCTTAGTGGCTTTATTGTCTTGCTCTGGGTGAAATTATTAATATATTATTATTTTTATTATTTCCTTTGATTTCTGGCATTTACACATTTCTTTCCGGGTCCCACCCAGGGACCTAAGGTTAGAAATGGCATCATAACACTTTCCACTGACAAAAAAAAAATTAAACATTACATAGATAAAGCCATTCGTAAAGTGTGGGCTGTACTTGTGAGAACAATTTTTTGTATTTCTTTCAATTAGTCTACTGGAATCTTTTCCAACCAACCCTAGGGCTCCAACTACAATAGGGATTGTTGATGTTCCCATGTGCCACATTTTTGAGATTTCTATTTTAAGGTCCTTGTATTTTGACAGCTTTGATTGTTCTGTCAGTGTGTATTGTGTAATCCCATAGAATTGTAACAGGTCCTATCTCCGTAACCGGGTCTAGGTGGTGTTCGTACCAGTTTCTTTCAGTTTCCTTCTCGTAGAAGTTGCAAATTTTCCAGTGCAGATATTGGCCCACTCTGTCATGCCGGTTTTTATATTCAGTGGGTGCCAATATCGTGCAACCTGATACAAGATGATCAATCGTTTCTGGATATTTATCACAGAATCTACATTTTGGGCTAACACAATATTTTAGTATACGTGCTTGATAATTTCTAGTTAACAAGCATTGGTCCTGTGCAGCAAGGATAAAACCTTCAGTTTCAGCTTTCAACCCTGCACTACGTAGCCACTGATGGGTACGGGTTTTGTCTACGTCAGCTTGTTTGGTACGGACAGAGTATTGGCCATGAAGCGGTTTATCTCGCCATTGTTTCTGTATCTGGTCGGTTGCATTTGTCTTTGTGTTCTTTTTTAAGTATTTTGCAGCTTCAGTCGGTGTACTGTGCTTTACTTATTATTATTATTATTATTATTATTATTATTATTATTATTATTATTATTACTATTATTATTATTATTATTATTATTATTATTATTGCTATTGCTATTATTATTATTATTATTATTATTATTATTTTTATTATTATTACTATTATTATTATTACTATTTTTATTATTATTATTATTATTATTATTACTATTATTATTATTATTATTACTATTTTTATTATTATTACTATTATTATTATTATTACTATTTTTATTATTATTACTATTATTATTACTATTATTATTATTACTATTTTTATTATTATTATTATTATTATTACTATTATTTTTATTATTATTACTATTTTTATTATTATTACTATTATTATTATTATTACTATTTTTATTATTATTATTATTACTATTATTATTATTATTATTATTACTATTTTTATTATTATTACTATTATTATTACTATTTTTATTATTATTACTATTATTATTATTATTACTATTACTATTATTATTATTATTATTATTATTATTATTAGTTCACACGTTATTATAGTGGAAACTAACATTTGAAATAGACGCCCTATTTTTATTTTAAACAGTGTTTATTATGTTTATCGGCTTCTGGGCCATCGAGAAATCTTAATAAAGAATATGTGCTCTCCGGCAGGAATCAAAACTGAGTCCTCCTTCGTAGCGGAAGCCACCGTTTGATGTGGCGCGTTTTACAGTTCGGTCACGAAGAACATCGCAATAAGCATGCCTCTATTCTCCCTTTTTAAAAGAAAGAGCACGCCCTTCACTCAAATTAGTAAATAAGTAAGGTACTTATAAATTAATGAAAAACACATGCATCTGCCGCTCGATATCCACACCGTAAAACCGACATTAAGAACCGTGATTTTTAGCCTTTGGAAGAGTTCTTTTTTTTTTTAAATCTGTCTGCATTCGATATTACAATGGCTATATCCTGATATCAGGGCAATATAGAAATAGCAATATACGTCTTATTTGTTTATTCCACTCCAAGTATGTGAACAGGAAGTAAGTCTAAACTGCGTGACCTAGAAATATTTATCTGTGGATTTATAGTATTGAAGAGAGGGCAGCAAAGTGTCAACACAATGAACACGGCTAAGAGGGGGAAGTACAAATGGCAGCTAGTGAAATACATTGGAATCAAATCAAAATTTATATCCTCATCATGTAATTTGCGTCAAATAATAACAATCATCATGACATAGATAAAAAAGAGTGAAAAATTAAAATATAATATGTAAAAAAAAACTTAAATTCAATATTAATTCATTTTCATAATTATGAAATACATCATATACAGTGGGGGAAAACAAATGTTCACAAAGTTTTAATTTATTATATTTCCAACTAATGAATAAACATACTTTTAATATATATATATATATATATATATATATATATATATATATATATATATATATATATATATATATATATATATATATACACCCCATTATGAGTATATATATACACATACATACACAATAAACATATATAAACATATATACATCCATAAATAATAATACGATCACACATACTTATACATATATACACATACTTACACACACGCACGCGCACATACACGTATAGACATACACACATACATATATACATATATATATACACACACACATACACATATCCACACACACACGTACATATTTACACACATACACCTGCACACATATACACACATACATAAAAACAGAAAAATATATACATATCCAGAAATAAAAACACATGACTTTCAATAAATACTACAAAATAATTGTATGGCTTCAAAATAAATAAAAAAAACTATTTATAAGATAATTTAAATCTATTTTTATGATGACATTTAAATATGATCTCATTCCTTTTGTTCAATAGCTGGCTAGTATTTTTTTCATTTAATTATTTTAATTTTATCTTCTAGGCACAAATTACATCTTTTTTCTGAAGCTGTTGGAGATTTGGGATTTGCCTATAATCTTCCATTCGGTCTGTGAGCTGAAGTTTCTATCCTTTAATTTCCAGAAATATTTAGAAAGATCTGTCTGGTGTTTAAGATAAGGATCAGAGAAAGAATGTTTGTCATTGCAGAACCTCTGCTTCCGGATCCCAACGGAAATCCCGATGTATACTTTTTTATTAGTCACATTCATTTTAGGGGAAATTGTTGTTTGGTATATAACATTTTCGTATTTACATATACCTCCAACTGGATAGTTGTGTTTGGTTCTACGGTTACAAGAGGGTTTGCTATTGTTATAAAATTTGTTTAATATTTTATTATCATGTGAATTAATAATATTATTATTTGTGCAGGAGTAGCTAATTTTTAAGGTTATATACATATATATATATATATATATATATATATATATATATATATATATATATATATATATCCGACTTAGTCCTAAGCGACGAAATGCATCACACGAAAAATGATTTTCTACTTTGTCATATATATATATATATATATATATATATATATACAAACAGGCAGACAGTGTGATAAGATAATTTGATTTACGGTTGTTCCGTCTTATCCTCAAAGATCCTAACTCATTTTGCTGACATACAGTTTTGTCTTTCACTCTAACCTGAAGAATGTGAAGAAATCATACACACCCGGTTAAACGCGTCGTTTATAGTTTTTACGCTTTCTCCATGAAAAATAAAATAATTTGAAATACTATATATATATATATATATATATATATATATATATATATATATATATATATATATATATATATATATGTTGCTGCTATATCTGGTCTGATGCTCCAGCTATATATCTCGAGATTTTCGACAGAATTCAAAAAAGGCCGTATCGTGTCATCGGTTCGGACTTCAGCCATTTTTCCACCACCGTGACGTGGCTTCCCTGTGTCTTTTCTAGAAATATTTCCATGTCAATTCTTCTAATGACCTTTCCCCCTTGGTACCTCGACCGCATGAATTTAAGTGTACTACTAAATCGGCAAAGAGGTTACATCGTTTCTTTTCTCGTACCTCACGAATGTGGAAATATCCTCTGGTCTCTTGCTTCCATGGCACCTATGATCTTCAAATATTTAAAGGATCATCAATCGCCATCTTTTGTGTGACTGAAACTGTTCTTTTATTGTCCTCTCTCCTCATTAAAGTTTTCTCGTTCTCTTTCACTTTCAACAACCCCTGGTAACTGAATGATACTATCATCTTGCTATGGGTAAATTAATATATATACATATATATTATGGCCGCGTGGCTGAGTGATTAGAACGTTCGTTTTCTGACCATGAGACCCCGATTCGAATCTTACAACGGTTGATTTGTCAGGAAGGAGAGTTATCGGTCTGGAGGGGCACGATCTCAGCAGAAAGTGCCTGAAAAACCATACCACGGGTTGATCTAAGCCTTGTGAGTGAAATTGGGTAGAACTTGGTGGCCGTCGATATCTGTGCCAGCACGAAGTCACAGGTCATCGTGGCCGAGGGTTGGAGCATGCTGGCGATTGTTCAGATTTTTTATCATGCTAGATAACACGCTCTCCCTCATAAATTGTAACTAACGCCAGCTCAGCATAGTTACCGTACAAACCACAGGTTGGCTCTGTGAATTTTAAACAAACTGAAATGTGCCTGAGCTAGCCTCTGCAATAGGGATTGGCTAGCCACCCTAGTAGACGGATATCCTCAAATACGAGTGGCCAGCTATTATATATATATATGTGTGTGTGTGTGTGTGTGTGTGTGTGTGTGTGTGTGTGTGTGTGCGCGCGCGCGAGCGAGCGCACGTCTGTGTGCGCGCGCGCGCGCACGTGTGTGCGTGCGTGTGCGTGTGTGTGTGTCATTTGGGAAACTTTAGCATAATTTTTTGTTGTTTTCTTCTTTTTATACTTCATCAAAATCTGAACGCATAATCTCTACCCCCTCCTTTTTCATTATTACTCACCCCATTCTTCGTGACAGGAACACTCTACACTAGAATCTTAATAACTTCAAGTGATGCGTCAATCTTTATCTATCCTCCTCATCCTCCTAATCTTCCCTTAATACCACCCCTTCTTTCATTGATATCACACACCTCATTCATCATTAACATTTAAAAAAATAACCGCCTACCTTGAGTGGCTCTGGAGCCTTAATTTGGGGGGAACTTTAGTATTTAAAAATAATTTGTTTTTAACTTACCCATTTTCGTCTTTCTTCTTCCAATTCGCTAGAATAAGATCAGCATGAGACAAGACGGGTTTCATTCCTAATTCTTCCGATAATCTGTACCAAGGTAC